>JAINUT010002057.1:0-332601 GCA_020205555.1 Panax stipuleanatus
ACATAATTAATATAGATGAAGTTTATGTAGTAATTGTTACATGAGATTATAATTAGCGAGTATGTGGCAAATTTTATTTGGTAAGTTGATGTTAACTTTAATTTAATTAAATTAGAATGTAAGATTTAATTAATTAAAGTGTAACATTAAGAATATGTGTTAAAATATTTATTAAAAGAATAAAAAGGGATTTTAAATTAGTTTTACCGAAACAAGGCCCTTGCACCTGTTTTAATTTCGTTTTGCCAAACGGGGCATTAACTACTAAAAACCTGTTTTTAAATAAGCATGTTTTGCCAAACAAGCCTTATGGCTTTTAAAATTTAAAATAGTGTAACTTATATATTAATGGTAATTATTATAATTAATAAGGGGTTATTATGTTTTATATTTATGATTGTATTATATGTATATAGATATATGTATATTACAATATACGTTAGTTAAAACAAAAGAGTTAGTCAGTTAGAACAAAGAAGAAGAAAAGAAAAGAGAGAAAAGAGAGAAGAAGAAGAGGAAGGAAAGCTTGAGAATTCAAAGCATCAACACCATCATCTTTTCTCCTAACACTAAGCTGAAGGGTATAATCCTAAATCTTGTAGTTTAGGAATTTTGTCTTTATGTTCTTCAAATTTTAATCTCTGTATATATGAGTTTTTCATGAAAATTTGTATAAACATGATGTATATAAAATTTGTGCTCATAAAATGTTTATATATGAATTGTATGATGATTTTAGTTGGTTAATTCATGTAAACATGATGAACATGAAGAAATCATGTTCATCAAAAGTTACAGTGAAGTAGTTTTGATAATTGGCTTCGTTGAAATCAAAATTCATGTTTGATTGTTAATTGTTGTGTAAATTGATTATAGATTATGTTAATATGTTATGAAACAAATTCAATATGCTTTGAATTGTGTATTTTAATTTAGAAACAAATTCACAGTGTTCAATTTCATCAAAAACTACTGAAAATTATCTTTTCTTCAAAATTAATGAAATTTAGAGTTTTGATTATGTGTTATGATGATTAATATATACATTAAACATATATTAGAAGCTTTAAATTATGTTTTCTATAAAGTTTTATATGCAATATGTTAGTTAAAATCGTAATTTGATACGAAAAAATAAGCCAAATTGGCTTTTTCTCTGCAAAGTTCGCGAACCAATCTTCTTCCGCCGCAGAATGCCAGCCCCGGCCAACCCACCAAAAGAAAAACACCCGCCCCGACGGGGGGCGGGGGGTGCATAATTGAAGGATTTTGTTTTTTTTTTTTGTAGTTTTGTTTGTATCATGAAAAGCTAACCTAATGTGATAAACTTGATGACATGTTAGGCATACATTAAAATGCTAAATGGATAGTAATGAATTATATTAACAAAATATAATATGTAATTATAATTTGAATAATTATAATTAAAGTAAAGGTTTAATTTAAATTATAATTCGTTAAATTATAATGAATATAGTTTGATTAATTTTAATCAAAATAAATGTTTAACTTGAATTATAATTTAATTAATATAAAATGTAATTATAATTTAATTAATTATAATTAAAGTGAATGTTTAATTAAAATTATAATTTAATTAATATGAGTACATAATTAGTACTTGATTAATTATGTGAGTAGGTAATGTGGACATGTGATGTGATTAACTATGTGATAATTAATTATTAATTTAATAATTAAAGAGAAATGAGTTAACCTAAATGGGTAAACTAATTATGTGAATTAGTTAAGTGATAACTAATTTAGATTATTATGATTAATTATATATATGTAGGATGTGTTAAGGAACGTGATTTGTAATTGTAGCTTGCCCTTGAGGCAAGTTTCCTAAACCTTTCTTTTATATTGTGCAAGTTGTTCTGTCATTTCTTGTTATAATTATGCAGGTTATATTATTCTATAATTTTCATATTGAACAAATAACTTATTGAAGTTCATTATTTAATTGATGTAACCTTGACTTAATTGTTCAAGCAAGGTTGATTGTATCTTTTAATTGCTTTAAGTTTATTTATAAAGCATGACTATTTAATGAAGTCTATTGCTATGACTTATAGTTGATTCAAAATTCTTTCATTATCGAATTCTAAGTTACTGTAAGTTGATTCAACTACTCCTTAGTTGATGATAGTCAAAACTCCAAATTTCTTTTTTAGCTATCCAAACCAAACTTTCTTTGGTGCGGACTCGTTGTTAAATACTGAGATAAACAACCCTAGTAATAGGGGTTACCAAGCTAAAGTGTTAAGATGTTTGTGCACAATACATGGTACGAAGGGCTGATCCCCCTAAGTATGAGTTAAGAGTCCATAGTCTAAACAATTGTTAAAGGTTTGAAATAAAAATGTTTATAACCTAAGACATAGTTCAAGGTCTTATGACCCTCAGATGATTTCAATATTCGAAATTCTATATGTTCATGAAAGAACTATTATTCAATTCTTTATTCTTGATGAAAGAAAAGTTATTCAAATCTTTTGAAGTTATTCAGTTATGTCATCGTTGATATTAATGTTATTCCAAGTGAGCTTTTGTTTGCTCACTCTTGCAATTAAATAACCATTGCAACTAAAGTCGAGAATGTTGATGTACCGTCAACTAGTAAAGGAAAAGGCAAGATGACAAGTGAAGACTTGTTATGCTTGATTATGTTAAGTTATTTTTCCGCATTAATTGTTTATGTTAAGGTTAGGTAACCCTGGGATTATTTTTGAACAAAGTTGTAATCCTTTTATAAGGAAGATTTTTATTTAATGATAAGGTTGAAATTTATTTTGAATTCCTTATTATTGGGCAGTAGATGTATTTTTATTTAGATAGTGAACACCAAATCGTGTGGAAATGAAGTACCCGGATTTGGGGGTGTCACAATTTCGATGTGCCCGGTCATGACAACGAGGATTGTTGGGGATTTCGTCACCTGATTCAAAATCTGATTGAAAGTGGTGAGCTGATAAAGGCAAATCAATATTACGGCCATCCCGATGAGGAAGCACTCTTTATTCCCATGGCATGGAATCAGAAAATAGTGGTTGTTATTTCCTGTGAGAAGGATATAGTCATCACACCCCTGATACTACAGGGGAAAGGGGTCCAAGAAGTATAGAATCCTGTGAAAGTGGTTGCGCCCGAGCCCCTAATATTGCCTTTCAGACCACAATATCCTGTTGTCAGCCTGAAAAGAGTCCCATGGAACTACGGGAAGCAGGAAGGCTCAACCTCAAACAACATTGCCAATATATCGAAGGAAAACCCGTTGTACCTGCCTCAACGGGTGATCAATTTAGTCATTAAAGCTAAGGGGAGAGTGGCTGAAGAAAAAATTAAGGAATTCCTCATCAAAATGGGGCATAATGAAATCAAGGTGGTTCAAAGCTTGAAAGAGGCACCCAAACAGATATCCATCCTGGATCTGATCTTATCCTCGGTAGACCATCGCAAAATTCTAGTGAAAGTACTAAAGGAAACACATCTGCCAAAGATGGTAGATACCGAGAAATTCCGTTATGTGATAGAGCACATCTTCAACAATAATGTAATATCTTTCACTGACGATGATATACCCGCAGAAGGGACGGGTCATTGCAAGTCACTGCACATAGCAGTGATGTCATCAGGGTACGTGATTGGAGGTGTGATGATAGATGGAGGATCGTCTCTGAACATCTATCCCTACGACACCTTGGAAAGAACGAAGATCAACCCAAACCGGATTTGTGATGAATGAGTTTTTTTTTAAGTTATGATTCTAGGGACAGAATCCTTTTAAGGATGGAAGATTCTAACAAACGAGAATTTTGTATATTTATTGAATTAAATAAATATTTTAATAGATTTATTTATTGAGTTGAATAAATAATTGATGTGATTATGTGGTGGAGTGATTTAATTAAGTGTAATATATTAATTAAATGGATGTTTAATATTGAATTGATGTGTAAATAATTTTGTGGGGTAGTTCTAATTTAATTGCAATAATTAAATTAGATAAATACTATGTGGTATTTGGTAATAAGGATTTAATGATTTCTAATTTAATTTAAATAATTAAATTAGAGATTTACTAATTTGTTACATAGAATTATGATTAATAAATAAATTATAATTGTGTAGCAATTTAATTTATGTGGCCTTTTATTTAATAAATTGATGTTAGTTTTAATTTAATTGAATTGGGATGTTGGGGTTTAATTAAATAAAGTGTGACATGGGAAACTATGTAGTCAAAGGAGTTATTAAAATAAATTAAAAGGGTTTTAATTCTATTTTACCAAACAAGGCCTTTAAGTCTATTTTAAATTAATTTTACCAAACAAGGTCTTAGTCCAAAAAATCTAATTTTTAAAATAAAGGAATTTTGCCAAACAAGCCTTATGGCTTTCGATTTTCGAAAAACATGTAACTGATATATATATTTAATAGAGCGGTTATATATTTGTCAGTTATATTCTTATACTAATTTTGTCTATATTATCAATTTATAATATTACGTTAAGTTAGAATAGAGGAACAAAGTAGAATATTAGAGAGAAAAGAGAGAAGGAAGAAAAGAATAAAAGAAGAAACTCTGTAAAAAGAAAGTGGAATCATCATCATCTTCTTCTAAAACTAAGGCTAAGCTAAGGTAATCATCTAACATTAAGGTTATGAATTATTGTTCTTCATCGTTTTAAGTTATGTGAGTAAACTGGGCGCTGCAGTGCCACTGCAGAGTCAGGTAACGTGGCACGGCACCGCAGCGTCAGTTCTAAGTGTAACTGGAGCGCTGCAGCGCTAGGCCTGCAAAGCCCTTAATGACGTTGCGACGCGGTAGCGCCGACTACAGTTTATTATGTGGCGCTATAGCGCCTTCTGTGCAGTTTAGCCAGAAAATTGTATTTAAATATATAACTTTATGAGAATGATAATGTAATAAATATAAAAGCATGTTAATAAAATTATATGTTAATTGAACAGTATTGAATCATGTTTTTAATCATGAAATGTATAATTTTAAATTATAATTTGATGAAGGTAAATGTATGATTTAATATTATAAGTTAATTATAACTTGATTAATTATTTAGTTTGATGTGAATGTGTGGGTTGATCATGTTAGGTAATAACTAGTGATTTAACCTAATGACTAAAGACTGATGAATTAACCTAGATGGGTTAATTTAGGATGTGAATTAGCTATATGGTAACTAATTTATGTTACTATTGTTAATTACGTGTACGTAGGATAATTGTGGAACGAGTTATTAATAGCTAGCTTGCGCACGAGCAAGTTGTTCTATCCTTTCTTGTTACGTTTACGCAAGTTATTTTATTCTCTATTATTACCAAATGAGTAAGCACTCTAATTTTCATGTTGAGCAAATATCTTATTGAAGTTTATTATTGAAGTAATGTAGCCTTGACTTAATTGTTCAAGCAAGGTCTTCTTGTATCTTTCAAATGCTTTAAGTTTAATTCTAAAGCATAAGTTATTCCATAATTCTTTTGTTATTGAATTCTTAATTATTGTAAGATGATTCAACTACTCCTTAGTTGATGATAGCTGAACTCTAAATTATCCCTTGAGCTTATCGAAACCAAATTTTTTTTGGTGAGGACTAGTTAAATAAACTGAGATGAGCAACCCTATTAATAGAGGATTACCATGCGAAAATGATAAGATGTTTGTGCATAATGCATGGTACGAAAGGCTGATCCCCCTAAGTACGAGTCAAGAGTCCATATAGTCTAACGACTGTTAAAGGTCTAAGAAGAAATACTTACCACCTGGGCCACAATTCAAGGTCTTACGACCCTTAGATGAATTCTAAATTATATATTCAAATCTTAATTATCGATGAAAAGAATTATTATTCAATTAAGTTGAAGTTATTCAGTAAAATGTCATTATTATTGATTGTTATTTCAAGTGAGCTTTTGTTTGCTCACTCTTGCATATATATAACCATTGCAGTCAAAGTTGAGAAGGTTGACGAGCCGTCAACTAGCAAGGGCAAGGGCAAGATAAACAAGTGAAGACTTGTTCATATTTATGTTATGGATTTTAATAAGACTTTAATTGTTTATGATATTTCATTTTTTCGCATTGACGATGTTTAAGGTTAGAAACCCTCGAAACTTTTGAACAAGATTGTAATCCTTTTTATAAGAAAGATTTTATTTAATAAGGTTGTAATTTATTTTGCATTCCTTATTTATGGGTAGTAGTTTTGGTTTATTTAGATAGTGAACACCAAATCCCGTAGAAATGAAGTTCTCAGATTTGGGGGTTTCACAGGATTCATACCAGTCATGTAGTTATTCGGGCTTTCATTGGATCTCGCCGAGAGGCCGTGGGGGAGATTGAGCTTCCACTAGAGATTGGTCCCCACACTTTCTATATATCCTTTCAGGTACTCAACATTACCATTGGATATAATTTGTTGTTGGGAAGACCGTGGATCCACATGGCTGGAGCAGTTCCATCCATCCTTCATCAACAACTCAAGTACATTATTGATGGCAACCTAATCACCGTAAATGCTGACCCAGAATATTCGATCTGCACACAGAGCGATATACCGATAATCAGCCTCAACGAGGGGGTAGAGCCTGTCAGTTTTTAAGCTTTGGAGGTGAGCAATACTCAATTTTTTCTTGTTGGGGCACCAGCCTTGA
Organism: Panax stipuleanatus; assembly: GCA_020205555.1. Lineage (NCBI taxonomy): Eukaryota > Viridiplantae > Streptophyta > Magnoliopsida > Apiales > Araliaceae > Panax > Panax stipuleanatus. Next base: position 6,679 of record JAINUT010002057.1, read on the forward strand.
AACCAAAATTTTCCCCCGAAGTAATGACATTCGGTCAGGAAATGATATCCCTGGGATTCTGCCCTAGAGAAGGGTTAGGGAAAAATCATCAAGGAATCAAGAGTCCAGTGCAAATCCCGAGCCAGTCAAGGACATCCGGATTGGGCTATTCATCCGGAGCAAACCATCGGAACCAACACAAACGTCCAACGGTTCCAGCTTCCACAATCCTACTACCAAACCTCACTGATGCCTTCTTTGTGAAACCAATGAGAAAGATTCTTGCTACTGTGTCAGCCTTGCTGTTTCCTCCAGTCATACCAATGAGTAAGAGAAAAGCCCCAAAAGCTTGAAGGGGAGAACAAAAAGGGAAAAGAAAAGTTTCTGTACGAAGGACGAGACCCATTTGCCAACATGTATTTTATGATGCAGTATGAGGGTATGAACGATGATATCCCTGACAATGATGAAGAAGATCAGATCCGAATCCCTCGTATCAAAAGGGATAAGGGTAACATCTCAAAGAATAACCCCGGCCCTGATCTGAAGGATGTCTCAATCGTCATCAGAGATGAGGCAGACGAGCACAACTCATTTATCCTCCCTATGTATGAGGACTTGACATTGGACAATTGGAGCAGCATCCCTTGCCTCATTCAAAAAGGGTAAAAGAGCAGAAAGTCCATCTGCCTTTGAGCATGGTTTCATTTACTGCTTATTTTGTTGCACAACTATAGCAGTTACTTTTGTTATGCTTTTGCTAAATGTTTTGTATGTTTAAACAGTCTCATATATTAAAGTGAAAGCATTTTGTTTTCAGGACTCCAAGATTGGACTTGTTTGTCCCTGATGATGAGATGCCTAAATTTTCACAGTGACTACAACTTTGATGTAGAACTGGACTTCGACTTGATGGAGATTGATCAAGAGGAGATATATGACTATGAGGTGCCCGAGGTAATTAAAGAATGGGTCAAAGACAAACCCAAACCCAACCTTGATCAAACCACCACTGTCAATATCGGAACCTCAGAAAACCTCAAAGAAATCCAGATAGGCCTAGACCTCACCCAATACCAAAAAAATCGAGGTGATTGAACTCTTAATTTAGTTCTAGGATATGTTTACATGGTCACATGAAGACATGATTGACATGTCCACTGACATTGTCATCCATCGACTGCCCATAAAAGATGGATTCAAGCCGGTCAAGTAAAAGCTCAGGCGATTGAAACCCGAATGGAGTTTGAAAGTCAAAGAAGAGGTTGTCAAGCAATTAAGCCGGTATCAACATACCCGGAGTGGCTATCAAACATAGTTCTCGTGCCTAAGCCCGGAGGGAAGGTACGAGTATGAGTGGAATACCGGGTTTTAAACAAAGCTTGTCTCAAGGACAACTTCCCAGTACCTTTTATCCACATCCTTATAGACAATACAGTATAGTATGGCATGTATTCTTTTGTGGATTGCTTTATTGGATACCATCAAATTATGATCGCTGAAGAGGACAGGGAGAAGATAGCCTTCATCACTCCCTGGGGAACCTTCTGTTATAGACGGTTGTGTTTCGGCCTTATGAATGCCGGTGCCACATATCAGCGAGCCATGATGGTCCTTTTTCAAGACATGATGCACAAGAAGATAGAGGCTTACATGGATGACATCATCGTCAAATCATGGAAGGAGGATAACCACATCGGCCATCTCAAAAAACTTTTCAACACGTTGCGTAAGTACAACCTAAAGCTGAATCCGACCAAATGTGCTTTTGGTGTTAAGTCAGGCAAGTTATTGGGATTTTTAGTGAGCAACAGAGGCATTGAACTGGATCCCGCTAAGATTATAGCCATCACTGAGATGCCTGAGCCTCGAATAGAAAAGAAAATACGGGGATTCCTAGGGAGAATCAATTTCATAAGTAGGTTCATCTCTCAACTCACAGCGACGTGTGAACCCATCTTCAAACTGCAAAGGAAGAATTCATTCACGAAATGGAATGAAGATTGTCAAAAAGTTTTCCTTTCCATCAAGAAGCAGCTGATCGAAGCGCCTGTCTTAGTACCCCCAATGGACAATGCTCCCCTGTTTATGTACCTGTCCGTCAATGCCAACGCAATGGGTTGTATACTAAGGCAGAAAGACGATATAAGCAAGGAGAGAGCTATCTATGACCTCAGCAAAAGAGTCAGTAACGACGAGCAGAAGTACACCCAGATTGAGAAGACAAGTTGTGCGTTAGCATGGGTCGCCATGAGATTACAATACTATTTATATGGGCACACGACCTACCTCATATCTCGTATGGATCCATTGAAGTACATATTAAGCAAACCAATGTTGAATTATCGATTGTCCAAATGGCAATTGATCCTCCAACAGTTCGACATTGTCTACGTGACTAAGAAGTCCATCAAGGTCAGGGATTGCAGATCAATTGGCCAAATCACCGTCAGGGGATTTTGAACCCTTGGAAACTTATTTCCCGGACGACGATGTCGACGTCGGGAAAATTTTCCTCCTTTTGTTATTATTATATTGCGTTTATCGCATCTTTTCGAACGCAAAGGACTGGAAGTGTCCGTCTTTCCTAAGTTTTTTTATATTTGTTTTTACCCTTTTTTCATTTGCTATGGATTTTATTGAAAGGGTGAGGTTTTAGGAAAGAGGTACCGACATAAGTGTCGACGACTTTGAGAAAGATTGAATTTATTATTTTATAATTGGACCGAATGAGACAAAGTCGCCAGTTGGTATGATTTAAATGGATGTACCAACTCATCCGAGTTTTAATTGTTTTCGCAATATGGTCCAATGTGTGACTCCAAAATATTGGTCTGAAACCCGAGATTCCTGGACTTCGGGGGCAAGGTTAAGCGAGGGGAAGGTGTTAGGCACCCCCGACTCCCGTGAAAACATGGTATCGTATCTTATTGATTTTTCTGTGCATAAAGCGTGTGTGAGTATATGTGTGTTTTATTTGAAAAAGGTTTATTCTAAGCCTCATTGTGAGTTATTTGGAAGTAGTATCGTTCCTTTGTTGCACCTATGTACGAAGGGTTTGATTTAGCAAAAGTTCATTTTTAGGTAAAATATACATTTTATATGATATTTTTGGAAAATGTAAGGTTTTCAAATCCTTTGCTCGAATAGTAATCAAGGATCTATGATACTTCCATTATTGATTTTTAGTATATGTACTTATTGTGAAAGTAGTGATGTACAAAGGATTTGGTTTATATAAAAGTTTATTTTTAGAACACAATATATATCAATGATGTTTTGAAAATAAAGTTTTCAAATCCTTCATCAAATAGGAATCGAGGTCCTTTGATACTTCCATTTATGATCTAATGTCTATTCCCAACCCGCTTTATTATTTTTGAAAGTTCTTTGTGGTTTTATCGAAAATCATTTTGATGATATGCATGTAAAAAGCATCAAAAAGGGTCGGATCATCATTGAGCATGTAAGCTATCTCGATGAAACCGAGCACCCACAATTAAAGTTTTCACTATCACGGGATCTTGAATCTAAATTCTCAGGACTAACCTCTCGAGCTCGTCGTCAAGATCCAAACATTACATATACAATAATATTTACGCTATTTAAACGTTACATCATAAAAATCGGTCCATCGTGGGAATCAAGTCGGGATCCATTCGGGGATATCAACACCGGGATTCCTAGGTTGACATTATGTATGTGGGAATACATATATACAATATCCCCGACTTTGATATTTGATTATTTCATCGATTGAAATCATCGTTTTAAGCCATTTCGGACCCCTTTCGCCTTTAGATACAAATCTATGGATAGACGGGGTAACCGAGACCATTTAAAAGCAATAAATATGTAGATCTACCATGGATCTAAACCGATCTAGCACACGGGTTAAAGCTAGCTTCATGCTTAATAACCACTCAAAGGCTAGATTCGGCTTAAATCTAGGTAAATATAGCCTATGTACTTGATTTACAACGCAATAGACACAATATAATCGACAGAAAGGTAATATCTATCAACTATTACACAATATGCTTAGAAAACAACAAGTTTAACTATATTTAAACAATATATATCATCAATCTAGTATATTGAAAAACATTTACAAAGAACGTAGCTAGAAAGTGCACTTTTTCACCTTGGGGGACGCGTGAACAAGCGTTTTAACTCTCAGGGTCAACGTAGAACACTCCCGGGGCTCTAAGTAGATGCTAAACAAGATGAAATAGCTCCAAGTTGGTGTATACAAGCTCAACCCGAGGGCTTCTCTCTCTAGAATATTTTTCTCTCTCTAAAACTATATTTTTTTATGTTTATGAGCTGCTGGCTACTGATATAGACTGAATATGGCAACCGCATACATACATACGACTGGAGCAGATACACTTGAGGCTGGGCCCCACGTGTCTGGTTGCCTCAAAATGCATACCTTAGGTCTCGGTTTGGTGAAAGTTGAGCTTCGCAGATCGAACTTGCGGAAAGTCTTTGCGGAATGCGGCGGAGTAAGATTGAGTCTGACTAAATCAGGGTCCGAGAAGATGATGCTGGTAGCTGAGATATATCTTCCGGTTCCAGATGGTAGTTAGTTGGTTTATCTTTGATGGTACGCAGTTTGAGGTTTGCTTAGGTGGTTTTCGGTGGACACTGTCCCAGCTTGGCGATCCTCGTTCGGTTCGCGACATGTTCGAACGTCGTTGGCCCTTTTAATCATCCACAAGGTTGTCTCCGGGATGACCAGATACTTTTTTCCTACCTCGGGGTTATCTTCAAAGTAAAATTACGCTTTTTCCCTTCTACAAAGGTTAGTATAAAGAAAGAGAAATTTTAAGTGTCTACAGACGGGATCATGACAATTCAATATATACCTCAAGGGAATATAGTCCAACCTTGGAAAGTGTATTTCGATGGAGCTGTGAACATGGAAAGTTCCAGAGCTAGGACAATCCTTGTCTCTTATATAGGAGAACAGTATCTTATGGCTACCAAGCTGTAGTTTATCAACACCAACAACACGGCTGAGTATGAAGGCTGCATAATGGGGTTAAAACTAGCCCAGTCCATGGGTATCAAGCATTTACTAGTCTGTGGGGATTCTGAGTTGGTTATCAGACAAACCACTGGGGCATATCACACCAAAGAATTGCATTTTATGTCGTATCATCAGCAGGTTATCAAGATATCCATGGAGTTTGAAGAGATAATCTTCCTCCACATCCTTCGAGGTAGGAATGACTTTGCTGATGCATTGGCAACATTAGCTTCCTTGATCCACATATCTAATAAGAGGGGAATTCCCGACATCAAATTCACAAGACAAAAGGCCCCATTATATGGGAATTACATTAGAGAAGTATCAGATGAAATACCTCATATCAAACAGCCTTGGTATCAAGATATAAAAGAATATCTCTGAGATGGATCTACACCTGCTGGGGCAAGCCAAGCCGAACGAAAGCAGATTCACGATATGGCTATGAAGTTCTATCTGAGCGGAGATGCACTCTATAAAAGGGATGCTGAAATAGGCCTTTTAAGATGCCTCGATAAAGATCAAGCCCAGAGACTGATGGATGAAGTACATGGTGGAGTCTGTGGTTCATATATAAGCGGTCATTTGCTGGCCAAGAAGATATTAAGAACCGGGCATTACTGGAACTCTCTCAAAGCCGATTGTGAAGATCATGCCAAGAGATGCTATCAATGCCAAGTCTATAGAAATGCTATTCACACTCCTCTAAATAAGCTTCACAATATGAGTTCGCCATGGTCTTTCTCCATGTGGGGAATGGATGTGATAGGTTTAGTAGAACCCAAAGCCAGTAACGGTCATCGTTTCATCTTCTCTATGATCGATTACTTCACCAAGTGGGTTGAAGCTGCCTCTTTTCCCAAAGTCACCAAAGAGGTAATCATTGGTTTCAACAGAAACAATGTCGTCTGTCGATATGGACAACCGGAGGTGATCGTAGCAGACAATGCCAAAAATCTAAACAACCAGATGATGAGGGAGTTATGCAGCAAGTTCCATATCAAGCATCTTAATTCCATCATCTACCGGCCCAAGATGAATGGTGCTGTTGAAGCAGCCAACAAAAATATCAAGAAGATCATGCAGAAAATGTTCGCCAATCACAAAGGATGGTATGACCTGTTGCCTCTGACTCTGTTAGCATACAGAATGTCAATGCGTATTTCTACTAGGACTACCCCTTACTCATTGGTCTATGGCATGGAAGCAGTACTTCCCATAGAAGTAGAAATGGAATTCCTGAGAGCATTAATAGCTGCTCAGATGGAGGAAGACTAGTGGTTGAAAGAGCGGTACCACCAGTTGTCCCTGATAGATGAAAAGACGACTCCAACCATCTTCCATGGGCGGTTATACCAGCAAAGGATTGGTCGGTCATATAACAAGAAAGTTTGACTCCGATAATTCAAAGAGAATGACTTGGTACTAAAGAAAGTTCTGGCCAATCAAGATGAAGCCAGAGGAAAGTTTGCCCTGACTTGGAAAGGCCCTTTCATTGTCAAGGAAGTGTTGACAGGAGGAGCCATCAGATTATAAGAAATGGATGGGAGAGAATTTCCTCAGCTCATCAATTTAGACACCGTGAAAAGGTATTATGTCTGAAACACCTGCAAGCCATCATCCTAGTCCTGCGAATCAATCAAATCATCTTGAGTTTTCACTAGAAGCTCAAACTACGAATGACCTGATCTCCCTCAACCCGGGAGTACGTAGGCAGCCATTCTTGGTTCGATCAAACTAAACAAAAAATTTAAAAACACATCAAACCCAAATTCAAACCCAAAAGTAAACACTTTTCAAACCATTCAGTCAAAGCCTGAACTACGAATGACATGATCTCCCTCAACCCAGGAGTACATAGGAAGCCATTCAAGGTGAGGTCTGACCTTCATAAAAAAACAAAAACCAATACAAACCAGTCCCAAGACACCAAAACCCTATAAAACCCAAATACTATCAAGCCTCCCTGATCAACAGGCCCTTTTGAGGTACTCTCCGACATCTCAATGTCAATCCATCAAGGAAAAGCTTATAATACATCAAGACAGCAAGTCATAAAAGAAGTGGTAATCACTCAGCAATGACAATACATATCTAACAGGGAAGTGAATCAAAATATATTTCTCTTCTATATAATACTGTTTGATATATACACTGTGTCATGTACATAAAAAAATGGTTGATCTAGTATGTGCAAGAAAATAAAATCTAGTCTATGAACTCGTGGACAATCGGGATAGCAGTGGCAACATGGCGTCCCTCTCAGAAGATGGAGAACCAGCTGTAAGCTCATGTCCCATGATCTCCATACGGGATAGAATATCCACGACCATCTGTATAGTGCTGCTATGACCATCTATGAAAGCACTCATATCTACAACCAGGCTATGTGTATATGATCTGAGTCCAGTGTTGTCCATAATATAAACATCTCGGGTAGCTGTGGCCTCATCTATCTCAATATAAGCAGCATCCCGGGTGACCAAAGCCTCCTCAATCTCAGCAAAAGCTAAATCTCGGGTCGATCGACCCTCGTCTCTCTCAACAAATTTTGCATCCCTAGTAGCTCGAGCCTCGTCTCTATCAGCAAAAGCTGTATCCCTGCTAAAAAGGGCTGTCAACATCAGCGCTCTAGCCTGATCCCTCTTAAAGGACATCAGAGCTAGTGAATCAATAAGAGCTGGATCTATCCCAGTCGGAATGCTCGGAGGGTCACTAACTAAAGCTGCTGTCAAACCTGTAAACAAATCATCCTCCGTGGGAGAATCAAGATCCTCTATAAGCCCCTCCTCATCTGAATCAATGCTCAGAGCTGACGGGATAACCACAGCCAGTGTAATATCGGCCTCCAACCATGCCAAATACTCTGGAGAACGATCCGGATGTCTAGTAGAGAAATCAGTTATCTGCCTATGAGTCCAACACTCGTAAGTTCTGATGAGGTCAGCTGACGATAAAGATGAAGCTGATATCCGCTGATCCATAAGCCCCCTCAAAATTGTGGATTCACTGAAACTGATCAAACTAGCCCATGACTGCCAGCGGATGATAAGTGGTCACCCCTCACAAACCCTCCAGGGGCAGATAATCCATGCCAACTGCATGAGTGATGAAGCTGTAAGGGGAACTAAGCCCTGAGCAGGGCAAGATCGAAAAGGGATGCTCGGTCTCCGATAAAAATGCCAACCAGGATGTCGCATCTGTACACTCTACTGGCCGAAAAGAGTACAACATGGCTATCTCATGGATAAAGCAGTACCCATGATACCTGAAAGTGTCGATAGGACTCAAATGTGTCATGTTCCACACGCACTGCAAAACGACACTGCCCCTAAAAAACCCCTCTGGATGGGTGCTGCAGAATGTAGCCGACCTCAAGGTCTCGGCTAATATCATCGACAGGATAGTACAACCCTGTCTGAGGGCACGAACCACTACCATCAAGCTAGTGTCCAGGTGGTCCATATATAGTGGCATGTACAAATAAGCCATGATGCACATCAACAAAACGTCAACACGTGCAAACTGCCACTCATCCGCAGGGATGATTAAATCTCCAGAATATTGCTCGTAGCTGTCCAACCGGCCAAAGCGATCGTTCAAAAAGTCCAGGGACACCACATGTCTCGCAAAAATCTCCTCAGTGACGACTCTTCATCTCAGACCAGTCATGGTCATGAATGGACGTCTCATGTCACTAATGGCTGTCCTGGCACAAGGCAGATCTAATGCCAAACCGGTAAGGTGCTCATACTCCTCCAACGTAGGAGTCAACTCATGAAGGCCAAACCTAAAAATATGGCGCTCGGATATCTACCATGATAATATGCCGTCCATAAACCCCTATGGAACCTAAAAAGCTAAAAGGGCTAAAGAATTCCCCAGCATCTGATCAATTGTCCCTCTGGCTGTAGGGGGCAGACTGTAATACCAAGATCTCAGCAAAGATGCTACCAAAGAATATGGCAAGTGCTCGATATGGCTGACTTTGGATGAAGGCATCTGTATAATCGTATCATAAGACCATCCAGGGGTTAAATCTAAACTCACCTGTCTAAATGCATATCCATAACATAATACATACATGATGATAATGGTAAAATAATAATAGGATGCAATAGATAGGAAATATCATGCATTTCTAGAATATACTATCTACTGAAAGCATCATCTTTGTCTGTTCATAAAATACAAAGTAAAAAGTACAGGGAAATGGGGCACAGCCGCCCAACAACTAACAGAGGCCTATCAAAAGATATAACGAGAAATGGGGCATAGCCGCCCAATATCTAACTGAGGCCTATCAAAAGATATAGCGAGAAAGCTATCCAAAGAAATCTATAATATCTGCTTCAAAGCGATCGACCTGCTACAAAGGAGGATGTCCGGTCTATACAAAGGAGGATCAGCACCTGCATAGCTGCCAAAAAATGGATCTGCTGAGGGGCCAGCTACGGAGTTGGAAGGATCGAACGAATCTGCCTCTGATGGATCCCTTCCAAGGTGCCTGATAAAAAAATTAGCCCTCTCCAATCGCTGGATCAATCCTAAAATCTACTCCAGATGAGTCAGCTCTCAGAGGTAAGCTATCTAGTCTGTTATCATCACAGACTCCGACACCATGTTTGCCATAAATTGGGTAGCACGAGTCTGAGCCCCAATAATGCGAGGAATTCCACCAGCTATTAAATGCCTCCTGGCTATAAGGGCCCTCCAATAGGGTGAATCCATCTACCCCCGCCAGGGGAATGTCTGTGAGTGGCTGAGCTAATGACCAATGATGCCAAGCAGGAGGAACAAAGGGATTGCTGATATCTCTTATAATGCTCCTAATAGCGCGCTCTCCCAAGTAGAGCTCCCAACCTCCCTCGGTCAAAAAGGGAACCTGATGAGTGGACAATGCAAACTCCCGATAAGTTTAAAAGCTATCCTCGAACCCGATTGTCACATAGTGCAAGGTATAAAAGACCCACGAGATAGAATTTAAAGTCAACAGCTCTAGCTGCAAGCGGGAGTGGGTAAATCCCTCTACTACAGGGACCTCCATCAAAGTGGAGTGATGCCAATGCAGTCCCCTCGGATAGGTCTCGAAGCCTAAAGTAGTGGCAGGACGTAGGCAAAGAAGCCTCTCATATGCCCAGAACTGGCAATGCAACGATCAAATGACCTCAGCGATAAAATTGTTAAACACAAGTGAGGAAAATTAAAAGGTGAAAGATGAAGTACTCACCAATAGGAAGGGATAAAAACCTAACCAAGCCTCCGTCACGCCCTCAGAGCGTAGGCTCATCCCGCGAAGAAAATAGGCAAAGGTATAGGTGCCCCAATCAAAATCATTGAGGCGCTCTACGAATCGAGTAGCTGACCAGATCGAAAGAGACCGTCGAGGAGTTATCTACAATGAAATAACCCCTGATGATCATCGAGAATAGTCGTCAAAGGATGCGATCTCTAACCCTCTGATCATCAGGCAGAGACTCAATCAAAGCCTTGCTCTAGGCATCTATACTCAAGGGACCAGAACGGACAGTCTAAACCTTGATGGTCGTCGTGGGATCTCCCAAGAGGGACCTAACGGCTGCAAGTGAAATGTCAGTCACCAACGGCACTGGCTCCCCTACAAACTCTATCTCGGTGATGAACCGCCAGTCTATCGGTGTCATCATCACCTCACAGTCCAACAGATGGAGAGACTGAGTCTGGTGGAACCAGCGCTCAGATAATACCCTCAGATAACCCCAGGGGCAATGGCAGGGATGAATAGAAAAGAAGGCCTCGAAACCCTAAGTGTTGACGATGGCCTGATACTCCAGATGCAGAGTATGATATAGAGAGTGGACGCTAAACCAGTTCCCGCTAGGCTGCGTAAAGCCGGGAACCTGCATCAAATAGCCAGTCCATAATAAAATTATGCCCTGAAATGGCAAAAGAAAGGAAGAAAAATCCAGAATGAAAACTTCAGTCACCTCATTGGCGTGAAGGTATATCGACGAATGGCGGCTCAAATCTCCCAATAGCTACAAAACTAGCACAGTGATGGATGGAAGCTCCCTACGTGGAGCATGAATTGGGGCAGGATCCATAAATGGAACATCCTCATCGTCCACATCATCCGGCATTTCAGCCCGGATTGGACGAATCACAGACTTAGCCAACCTGCGAGGCGGTCGGGCTGGACAAGGCTGAGGAACATCAGAAGCTCTCCTCCGCCTCACACTTTAAGTGACCCTGCTAGCACTACCTGGTCTATCTGGCTCCATAACCTGGACAAAGTCTCCAAATCACCTCAGAAAGGGTGAGGTAAGCCTTAAACCTATGGATTATTAAGCCATTAATTTATGCATCTCGTAAGTCCTAAAGCATGTATTAGTTAACAAAAATCCTCAGTAGAGTTAAAATTATATGTTCATTAAATGCTCAGGCTTTTGAAAAAAATTCGCCAGAGTCTCCTTTGTAAATTGGACTGTCCGCATACACAAAGGCATGACTAGGTGGCCATTCAATAGCACACCTACCCAAAAACATGAATAGTTTATATTTATGAAAAATATCAAAAATTCAACTCCCCGTGGCAGCTAAATTACCATGTGTATTTTTAGTTGAAAATCCAGGCTCATTTGCCTTCAAATAGGACGATTAAACTAGCCAAAAAAGGCGTTAAATGACTGTCTCAGAAATTGAATTTTTTTACATCAGAACGTTCGGCATAGTAAAACATGTATATTTACTAAGTTTGAAAAATTTTATCAAGTCATATATGCACGCCTATTCGCTATATTATATGTAGAAGCATACTATATGATATCTAACATTCTAATGGTCAAAATTGGAATAGAAAGGATGTAAACGTTACCAGAGATGTGCAAAACGTTTGTACGGTTACGAAATTTAAAAAAAAAAAGCCCGAACTCAGTAGATCTGAAGAAGAAATTTTGGATTTTCTTTATAGTTCAAAGTTAAAAATGAATTTTGAAAGCCATGGGAGCCTAAGTTATACTCATAGGGAGAAGCAACTCCACATGCGTCATCTGCAAGTGGACCTGCAGCTCCCTAAGGTGGGTCCCACCCCCTTTGGTTTGGTTCAATTGAAGGCAAAGAGGAGTTTATAGAAGCTGAAAAGTCAAATCAGGGAAAACACTGCTACGCGATTGAGCGGAATGGCCAGAAACCCTGAGTCTAAGCTGCAAGTTCCTGACAAATAAAGGAACTTCATATGAGCCCTTGGTAGAACCCTTGATGTGGTATTCTGAGTGCCGATGATGAAAAAATGTTGAAAATTATCGAATATTGCCTCTGTCTGAGCATCGGGAAAGTCTGGCGTTGTGGACAGCAGGTTTTGAATTCGTCAAAGTGTCCATATTTGTTCGAGGGTGTAACTTATCAGAAGAATACCCCCATGTCAAGATCGATTAGGTCTAACATTGTAAGTCGTTAGCGACAACTCCAGTGAAGCATTGGGAACCAGCCGATGATGAAAGCCGGTGAAAACCACTTCACCTAGGGTCAGATTGAATGACATTGTAAGCCATTGATGACAACTCCAGCGAAGCATCGGGAACGAGCCGATGATGAAAGCCGTTGAAAAACACTTCAGCGAGGGTCAGATAGACTGACATTATAAGCTATTGGCGATAACTCCAACAAAGCATCAAGAACTAGCCGGTGATGAAAGCCGTTGAAAACTACTTCAGCAAGGGTCAGAGCATCTGACGTGATAAACCGTTGGCGACAACTCCAATATAGCATCGGGAATGAATCGGTGATGAGAACCATGTACAAATTGTCCCCACAGAGGACAGATGATGTAATCTATTATACAAGTCCCAAATGGGAGCACCGAGAAGGATCGGTGGTTCAACGGACTGTTGTAAACTACCGTTCGAGTAGGCATTGAGGAGGTTTAGTGGTGGTCAAGTTCTGCAAACTACCATTCGAGTAGGAATCAAATCAATTCAATCGATCGTTGTAAACTACCATTCGGGTAGGCATCGAGGAGATTCGATGATGGTCAAATCATTGTCAACTATTGTTTAAGTAGATCGTGAAACTTCTATCCTCGACAGAAATGTCGGCGTCAACCAAATAGCAATCCAAACCGTTGGTGACAACTCTAACGTAGCATCGAAAGAGATCCGATGATGTAAATTGGTGTAATCTATCATCAGGATATGCATCAGGAATCCCCAAGGAGGTCACTCGTTAAAAGAGAAACATCCATAGCAGAGAAAAAGTCAGAAATCTTATTTGGAGACAGAAGATGTTAGTGACAACCCCAGCCTCGAGTTCAGGTAAAAACTATAATGAACAACTCCACCCCGACAGAAAATGATGAGAACAGCCAGTGATAGCCTACCCGTGGCAACTAACACCATGAGGGCATATAACGTTCATAACATAACACATCATGCATTGCATTACATTTGCATATGTCATATTTCCAGTGTCTAGCAGTCTTTATCCTGTTCATTCCATTACATTGCATAAACATGATAAAGAGGGGCATCTGTAGACACTCAAAATTTTGCATTCCTGTTACTAACCCTGCAGTAGGGCAAAATCATCTTTTACCTTCCAGAGATAACCCTGGAAGTTTAAACCAAAGTCGAAACCCCCGCCACAACACCGAGATGTCAAGTCAAGCCTCGACAACAACCCTGGGAAGTACAGCAACCCCGGCGACAACACTATGAGATCTAACTCAACCCCAGTCACAATACTAGGATGTCAAGTCAAGCCCCGACAATACTGTGATGTCAAGTCAAGCCCCAGCAACAACCCCGGGAGGTACAGCAGCCCCGAAAATAACACCGGGAGATCTAGCTTCACCCCAGCCATAACACCGGGATGTTAAGTCAAGCCCAGACGGCAACATCGGGATGTCAAGTGAAGCCCCGACAATAACCCGAGAGGTACAGCAGCCCGGGCAACAACACCAGAAGATCAAATCAACCTTCGGAGATAGCCCTGAAACATCCTATCATCCCTAGAGACAACCCTGCAAGACCAAATCAACCTCGAAGACAACCTTGAGGAAAAGTATAGTCGGGTAATATTAAATCTTGGAGACAACCCCGAGAAACAGTCAAAAACCTTGCCAACACAAGAGATGACCTCTGGAAGGGGAAAATGGTCATTTTATCGACATGAAGCCAAATCAAGTCAAAATCAAGCCAAATTAATGCAATGAGGGTCCGAAAAAGTCATAACAGCAATCCAGAGTGAAAACCGCACAATACTGCTCAACGGACAGACTGTAAAAAAACAAAGATCTGGTCATAAACCCATCTTTCTGGATTCAGAAAAGGTTAAGTCCTATGTCATTGTGTTGCTCTCGGAAAGGGCTTTGCAAAAATGTATAGCACGCCTCAAACGGACGCCCAGATCAAAAGTTATGAAGGTTCGAACCTGACATTTTGTTGCTCGAAGTGCACGTACTTCGAGACGATGGGACCCACGGGAGTGAGCCCCACTCGAGTAGCCGCAGGTAGACTCACGGCTGCCGCAAATGCACCTGCTACCATTTTGGTCTATAAATAAGACCCCCCACCCTTGCAAAAAAAGAGAGAAAAAAATAAAAAATGCTCTGAAACTCCGCCCATTTTGACCCTTAGCCCTACTTCTAATACTCCAAACTTAGATTTTATTCTTCCAATATATTTGCATTATATTCTACAACATACCAAATATTAATCGGTGGAAACGTCTACTTGAAGCCCATCGAGTGACAACAAGCCCGTGGAACAGTCCATTATAAGTTTTTTTACGATCAGAAGTCATTTCCTACTTTATTACGTATATGTGAACGTGCATATAAAGTTTCAACTTCTGTTTTTGCTCGGAACTTAGTTATGTGGCCTTTTAGCTTACTTTTTAAAATATATAAGTATATATATATATATGTTTTTCTACGTTTGCACAGCCTGGATCATTAATCCGTAGGTTTTACTCGCTTTTATATATATATATATACTAACTTGTTTGGCCTGGATCGCTGATTCGTGACCTTTCAACTTTATTATACATATATATAACTTACTATATATATATACTAACTTTCAATTTCGTCAAGCCTGGATTGCAAATCCATGGCATTTACTGCTTATATATATATATATATATATATATAACTATATATATAATTTTTCTGACTACGTTTGGCCTTGATTGGAAATCTGTGGCCTTTTATTGCTTTTATATATATATATATATATTTATGTGTGTGTGTGTGTGTGTGTGTGTGTGTGTGTGTGTGTTCTTACATTTCTGTCGAGCCTGAAGTAATTCGTGGCTCTTTATCACTTATATATATATATATATATTTACATTTCAGCCGGGCCTGGATTAGAAATTTGTGGCCCTTTATAGATTTTATATATATATATATATATATATTTTATTCATTGTGATTAAATATCAGTTTTAAATATGCATTTGTTTTAATATAAATTTGGCGAATTAGATTTATCTAAATCTAGCTCTTTCTAACTTGCAAACGGTTCAAAATAGGTCCAACCGGAACCGGAAAGCAAGTATGGCTAAGATTTATTTAAAAAAAAAATTTAGTTTTGTAAATATTAAAGCGACCTCGCGACCTTAATTAGATCCATATCTAGTGGGAACAGGAAGCTTTGGCTACTCGCATACAAGGATTTGACTGATAAATTCTTTGTTTTTGCGACGTCTAAAGTACAATTCTCCTTCTATGTGAATATCTGTGTTGTGCAGGCTTTCTTGGCCCTTTTTCGTGAGCCTGGGAATCGTGGGATTAAATATCAAACTGATCTAAATCTGATTCTCACGATGGACAAACTCCATATTATAAACATATCCTGCCAGTTATTCTGTAAAATGTACATCCGAGGGACCTTAAATAGTTATCTGGATTTAAGGTCTCAAACATGATGAAATATGGTTTGTAGTGCTAGAGTCACTTTGATGGCTGTCATACCCATATGAAGACCGACACTTGTATATAAATTATGTGGTCGAGGTTGCTTCGCTTCCCGATGATCAACATCCCAATTGAGCCAAAGGCTGAATAGAATAAAAATGGAAGTATCAATATGGTTCAATTCCTATGCGAGCGTAAGGGTTTGAAAATCAACCTTTCAAAACATCATTTTCATATCTTGTCTAAATAAAAGGACTTTTCAAACAAATCAAACCCTTCGTATATAGGTCCAACGAAGCATGGCACTTCTTTCAAATCAAACAAATCTAGGCTCAATTACTTCCAGCATACACACACACATTGCAATTAAAATGATAAATGTTGAAAAGATGCGGTAACCATGTTTCACGGAAGTCGGGGGGTGCTTAACACCTTCCCCCCGCTTAACCAAGCCCCGGAACTTTAAGAATTTCGGTTTCCAAGACCAAGTTTTAACAGGGTCCATTAATTGGGCCTACGTGCAAAAATCAAACAAAACTCGGTTGAGTTGGTATAACCATTTCAAAATATACCAACTGACGACTCTGTAAATGTGACGCCCCCAAAATAGGTCCACACAACCCATTCTGAGTCGCCAGAAATACACACAATAAAATTTAAATACAAATCTTTCTATTTACAACTATTACCATGTCGTATATAGTACGACAGTATTCGCACCCAAATTATTATAATGTTGTATCAAATAAAGCAACAAATATTTCAAGTCCTCAAAGGAACTCAAGAAGATTTATACTCTTATTATTCTAATGGGGTGCATTTTTTATGCTTCCAAATTCAGGTTCACATCACCTTATTTGATTCACGAAAATCAACTGTTAAATGACGTATAAAATACGATATACACATTTTTAACTTCTCGGTATAGTTATTATGCCACCCTGTTCTATAACTTGATGAGTACCGCGACTAATTCGAAACACCACTTTATACCCATGTTCTCTCTGCTAGTCCTAACTACACTTTTATTTCCTGAAAGGAATTGTGAAGCAAAAGGGGTGAGCACAAATAGCCCAGTAAAGAATATCATGACTAAGATAATTAAATTATCAATAGTATTCATCAGTAATATGAGAGATGATAAAAGTTTTCAACCATAATTGCAGCGGAATCAACAATCCATTGAGAGAGTCAAGTAGAACATAATGTCCACTAACTTCTCCAAATTAAAAGTCCATCATCAATATTTTATTCTTGTAACACCAATCAACAGTTCTTCGTTGTACCCAAGACAAAGAGAACTTTCATCATTTGTCTTTACGTGAAACACCAAAGATCATGGTTATACTAATTCACAGTTCCTGTTCATATTCATGCTAATAAATTTATCTTTGCACTCCGGGCCAAAGATATTAAATTCTAACACCAATGGTTATGCCAATTAACAATTCATCTTTGCACTACGGGCCAAAGACATACAACTATAAAAGTAATGGTCATGCCAATCAACAGTCCATCTTTGCACTACGGGCCAAAGACATACAACTGTAAAACCAATGGTCATGCCAATCAACAATCCGTCTTTGCACTACGGCCCAAAGATATACAACTTTAAAACCAATGGTCAAACCAATCAACAGTCCCTCTTGCACTACGGGCCAAAGACATACAACTATAAAACCAATAGTCATGCCAATCAACAGTCCATTTTTGCACTACGGGCCAAAGACATACAACTGTAAAACCAATGGTCATGATCATATCAATCAACATTTCATCTGTGCACTACAGGCCAAAGAGAAATTTCACCACAATAATTATAACAATGACATATAATCAGAATAATAAGATAAAAGTAGATCTTAGTGATTTTCAACTTAATTATTCAGAGTCCAAATTACCAACACAATATCCAGACAATCGATTAGAATTCTTGATAGAATATAAAGTTCAAGTAAATGTAAAGTTACCGGATCAAATATAATAACTTAAAACTGAATAGAAAGATTCACGTCAAGATATTAGATGAAGCACAAACTATTAAGGATATTCTATTCATTTCAGAACTTTTCACCATTTAATGAGAAGCTGAAGAACGAATAATAATCTTTTACAATAATATGGAGTATGAAATAAAATAACATCCCTTATACCATATTATGAAAAAGTGATACCCCTTACCTTAGCACGCGACTAGATGCTGCTTTCTATGAAAGTGATCAACCTGAACAATGTTTGCACTCTTTATCAACACTTGGAGTAACCTTACACTCAAAATAAATACTCACAATATATATTATACTCACAATATTGTAATAAAAGAATTTTATACTTTTGGTTTAGTCATGGTGCGTCTTTAGTTACTCAACCAAGCAACCTATTTATACTAAAAATTGAGGAGACAACTAGCACACACGTTTTGACAAAATAACCCAATAAGCTATATAAAAATACTGATAGTGAAATTTATGGTCCCACAGAGAAAATTAAATCAACTTGTACACGTTTAACAAAATTTGTTCAATAATAGAGTTATGGTCCATACTACTTTAGGAAAAGTAGAGTGTCGGCAAGTCCTGCCAAACTTACTTTTGTAAAAAAAAAAATTAAACAAACATCTGCATATCATACTTATCTTTAATCAACACCTTTTATTCATCAATTATTTACACATTTTTAATCTTTCAACAATTGTTCACAATTATTATTATAGACTCACAATACTTTCAACTGATCTTATAATAATATAATTGTTATTTATTAACATATATAATAAATAATTACATGCATGATAAGGAGAAAATAAATGCATGATCTCCAAAAATTTTAGAGGCCTCAGTGGTGTCTTCATCAGCACAACTCAGCTTAGCCCCGAATAAATTCAGGGCTCAACTTACCCCCGAATAAATTCAGGGCGTGAGACCACTTGAGCATAGAGGAGTTTACCAGGACTCGAACCCCTGTTAATGGGGACTTATGTCCGGCTTCCCACCACTAAGTCACCATCCCAAGTGATGATAAAATACAACAATATAAATATATAAACATTTATCAAATCAACACCTTACTATAAATAATTTAATTTCTACTAAAAGTCAGGGTCACCAAAACATATTCACCACGAATAAAATATAAACCAACTAATAATTCATAATTCATTCACGGTGCCTTTATTTATCGCATAAAATCATTATTTTTGGTTTTATCAAAACTCATTCGTTATTAGTGCGTTTACATCTCGACACCTCATGAGCTTACCAACACTTCTAAAATATTTAAAATGTTATTCTGAATTTTTCAAAATAATTTTCATATTTTTCGGATTATCCGACAATTTTCTATAATTATTTCTATTTATATAAACTATCATTTAACATCTTTAAAATAGAAATACTAACTCCATATAATTTTATATCTTTGAAACACCATCAATATTAATCTTATATTATTATAATATTTTTCAGTAAACTTCATAATTTTCCACCGTTCATAGAATTTTCTTTGAATTTCCACTAACCCCTAAACTAACTTTAAATAGCTTAAAAATTCAATAAATACTTTTGCTCTTTAATAGTTCTCCAAAAAATTTCAGAAATTTTGAAATAATAATATAGGATTTTCCACCAAGTTTCATAATTAATATACCAAAATTTATAAGGTAATAACAAAACTTAAGAAACCAATAAAAAAAATTTAAAACGTCAGTCCATTACTATGGTATTACCACCATTAATTAAAACTTATTTGTCAAAATAATTAATTTTAACAGCAACTAGACTTCAAATAATCCAATTTAGTCTCAAGAATCACCCAAATCAGATTTAAAATAATTAAGTTATACATTTTTAAAACTTAAGGCATGTTGCTGAAAATTCTGCTACAAAAATCCTTAATTAGTCACCTCTTAAAATTCATAACAAATCATACATTAATCTTTAACGGTTTAAAGGTTGTGGACATATACTCAACTTATATATGTATAACATATCCAAAAATTACAACGATCCAACGGTCGGATTAAGAATTATAACTCACGCAATAGAGCTTAAGAAAACTAATTTTTCGGACAACAAGTCCTTCGTACCAGTTTCATTCAAACTGTTACCACAAAAAATTCACAATGAATTTTTGAGTGATTCAAATTTTTGTAATTAGCTTACTTCCAGGTCTTTCTTTTGATATAAGGCTCATCCCCTAACTCATTATACACAAGGAGATATAGATTTTACAAATTAAGTAGTAAACTAATTTTTCAAAACATTTCCAGATTTTGTTCTTCTTTTGATTTCTTGATTTCTTTCATTTGATTCATGTTTTTGCAAGTTTAATCTATCACTTACAAATATAAATATGTCATCTACACATAAAATTTTTAAAACTTAACTTCCATCATGAAAATCAAAGGATTAATCAAGGTTTTATTCATTACCTTTAAAGACTTTCTTCCTTCCCTTCCTTCCTCCTCTTCCTTTTTCTCTCTTTCTATCTTCTGAATATACGGGAGTGAATGAGGGAGAGAGGGCTGATCATTTGCCTAATTATGCCAACTACTTAGCCACACCAAGTCAACATCTCATGCCCTATTCAATTTAATGGACCAATCACAAGATGGGTGGGTGAGGGAAGTAATGAATATTTTGGGAGCATTAGGAAAATAAAGTTCAGCATTTTTTCAAATATTGAAGCAATTAGCCGCCCCCCATATGCGCACATTATATGAGTTTAATATCTTCTCTTTTATTTACTCATTTATCCATTTAATTGTCAATTTGACCATTCCGGCTTTTAAAAATTAGCTTTTACGTTGAAACATCAATTCTCATTATTAATTTCTCATTTGACTATTTATCAATTTAACATTTTATATTTTTTAAAAAATAATAATAATCATAAATTAAATTAGACTTTTATTTCATAAAAGTCGGGGTCTTACAGTAAACCTTTCAAATTGTCGACATGATATATGTTGGCCTTTTCCTAAAAAACTTTTCACCCTTCATAAAACAGATAAGACAAACAAGAGTAGAAAACAACAAAATTTAGGAAGAGGAAGATCTGTCCAAAGACAAGATTTTTTCTCGACGTAGACACAAGGTCTAGGGCGTAATGGTTAGGGGATCAGGACTCCTATTCATATACCAACGCAGTTAAGCAGGGCTGGACTGGGCTATCTTGGTGGTTCCAAACATCGTAATCCTCACAAGCATATGCCTATCCACATGATGATTCCCCTCAAGCCGAACCTCACTGAAGTAGGATTCAAAGAGCCATTGAGGAAAGTCCCCACTAATATCTCAAATCTCTTGATACCCCAAGTCAATCTGAGTGGAGATGAGAAATCTTATGAGGAAGGACCTCTTGAAGATAAGGTTATGAAGGCCAGAAAGGCTAGAAATAAGAAGTTTATAGAGGAGTTTCAGTTGCGATTTCTATGCAATTTTACCCTCGCCGAAGGTGCTCCTAAGGATTCATCTGAACAAGATCCAATAGACAATCATCCCAATGTCCTGGTCATTAACTAGAAGAATGTTAACATCCCAAAGAAGGGTCCTGGGTGTAGTTCATAATCAGTCATGGTCACCCTCAAAGACAGCAGTGACTACGACAATACCTCCATCTCAGTAATCCCTGAAGATATGACCCCCAGTAATTGGACGATCACTCCTCAGATCGTCCGGAAAGGGTAAAAATAGAAAGTGATTTGTTAGCAAAGACTATCCTTTATATTTCAGTCTATTTTATTATATCTGCAACTTGTTATTGCCTTTTGTCATATTAACTGCTGCACCCTTTTGTAATTGACAACTGTTCAATATATATTAAGCAATCAAGTTTTCTTTGCAGGTTCCAAAATTTGAGTATTTCTAGCTCTGCCTTTGATTTGTCAAATTTGAGTAGTGACTACGATTTTGATATAGAATTGGACTTTGACTTGATGGGGATTGAGCAAGAAGCAGTAGACGATGATGAGGTTCCTGAGGAAATTAAAGGATGGGTCGAAGACAGACCCAAACCCAACCTTGAGAAGAACACCACCATAAACATTGAAAACGCTGACCACCCTAAAGAGCTAAAGATTGGAACCAACCTTCCCTCTAGCCAAGAAAAAGACTTAATTAACCTTCTAACCCAGTTCCAGGACATTTTTTCTTGGACTAATGAAGACATGATAGGTTTGTCAACAGACATAGTCGTCCATCGGTTACCAGTTAAAGAAGGGTTCAAACCAGTTAAGCAAAAGCTAAGACGGTTGAAACTAGAATGGAGCCTGAAGGTGAAAGAAGAAATTATCAAAACGTTCAATGTGGGTATCATTATGGTATCAACCTACTCGGAATGGTTATCTAATGTGGTCCCAGTGCCAAAGTCTGGGGAAAAGGTGCGAGTCTGTGTAGATTATAGAGATCTCAACAAGGCCAGCCTTAAAGATTACTTCCCAGTCCCATTCATCCATGTGTTGATAGATTATATGGCGCAGTACGAGATGTACTCCTTTGCCGATTGCTTCGCCAGATACCACCAGATTATAGTTGCTAAAAAGTACTAGAAAAGAACCACGTTCATTACCCCTTGGGCCACTTTCTGCTATAGAAGATTGGGTTTTGGTCTAACCAATGCTAGTGTTACATATCAGAGAGCTATGATGGTGTTACTACATGATATTATGCACAAAGAGATAGAAGTATACGTGGATGATATCATCATAAAGTCCAAGGAGGCAGATGACCATTGTACCCATCTTCAGAAGTTGTTCGAGCAGCTTCGTAAATATGATTTAAAATTGAACCTTGCCAAGTGTGCGTTTGGCGTAAAGTCGGTTAAACTTTTAGGATTCCTTGTAAGCAATCGAGGTATCAAATTGGACCCAGCCAAGATAAAAGCCATCATTGAGATGCCTGAGCCGAGAACCGAGAAAGAAATCAGAGGTTTCCTTGAAAGGATAAACTTTATCAGCCGATTCATCTCATAACTGATAACCACATGTGAGTCCATTTTCAAGTTGTTGAGAAAGAACTTCTCCGGGAAATGGAACGAATACTGTCGAAAAGCTTTTCACATCATCTAGAAGAGGTTGATTGAAGCACCCATTCTGGTACCAACAAGGGAGGGAGTCTCATTGTTCATATACATATCAGTCAACTCCAACGCCACGGGCTGTTTACTAGGGCAGAAGGATGATGTGGGCAAGTAAAGAGCCATTTATTAGCTCAGCAAGTGATTCAGTAGTGGAGAACAGAAATACACGCTGATAAAAAGGACCTGTTGCGCATTGGCTTAGGCCGCTATGACGTTACAGCATTACCTGCACGACTATACCACCCATTTCATATACCTCATGGATCCTTTGAGGTATATTTTTAGCAAATTGATGTTGAACTGTCGATTATCCAAATGGCAACTAATCCTTCAACAGTTCGACATCAACTATGTGACCCAAAAGTCCATTAAGGGATAGGGAATCGCGAACCATCTATCGGCAGCACCAACAGGAGGTTATGAGCCTCTTGAGACATACTTCCCTGATGATGAGGTGATAACAATCCATCAAGCCCCTAAGGAAGACATGGGGTAATTTTGGAAGTTGTACTTTGACGGAGTCGCCAACGCAGAAGGAGTCGGGGCAGCGGCAGTTCTTATATCTATCATTGGGGAGCAGCACCCCGTGGCAACTAAGCTACGATTCAACAACTCCAAAAACACAGCAGAATATAAAAGATGCCTACTAGGGTTAAAATTGGCTCAATCCATGGGTGTCAAAAGATTGGCAATATTCGAATATTGGGAGCTAATCATCAAGCAATCCACAAGGGCATACAGTACCAAGGAATTACATCTATTGCCATACCACCGTTATAGTGTCAAGTTGGCAGGAGAGTTTGAAGATATCGCCTTTATACATATCCCTCGGAATAGGAATGACTTCGTCGATGCATTGGCCACATTAGCCTCATTGATCAATATGTCGTCGAGAAAAGGCATGCCTGTTATCACCTTCACAGCGCAAGGTGCACCAGCTTATAGGAACAACGTTGGGGAAATATCCAATGAATTATCTCCTAGAGGACTACCTTGGAATCAAGATATTAAAGAATATTTACGAGATAGATTCGTCCCCGAGGGAATGACCCAAGCTGAAAAGAAGCGAATGCGGAGGATGGCAATGAAGTTCTACCTAAGCAGAGATGCCCTCTACAAGAGAGATCTGAGCGTAGGCCTTCTAAGGTGCCTTGACAAGGATCAAGCTCAAAGACTCATGGATGAAGTGCACGGTGGAGTATGTGGATAACATATGAGTGGGCCTCTGCTTCCTAAGAAGATATTAAGGACAGGTCATTACTGGATGTCCCTCAAAGCTGATTGTGATGAGCATATCAGGCGCTGTTATCAATGTCAAATCCATGCTAATGTGATCCATGTACCGCCTAACCAGCTCCATTGCATGACATCACCATGGTTATTTTCTATGTGGGGAATGGACGTGATCAGATCCATTAAGCCTAAAGCCAGTAACGGTCATAGATTCATCTTCACCATGATTGAATACTTTACCAAGTGGGTGGAACCAGCCTCTTTCCCCAAATTTACCAAGGAGGTTATCGTTGGTTTCATCAGAAACAACGTCACCTGTCGGTACGGACAACTTGAGGTTATCGTGTCAGACAACGCCAAGAATCTGAATAATGAGATGATGAGGGAATTGTGTAATAAGTTTAATATCAAGAACCTCAACTCCGTTATATATCGCCCAAAGATGAATGGAATAGTGGAAGCTGCCAACAAGAATATCAAGAAGATAATGATGAAGATGTTAGCAAACCACCGAGGATGGCTGGATTTGTTGCCTTTAACTTTCCTCACCTACCAAACGTCGACTCGAACCTCGACCGGGGCATCACCCTACTCGTTAGTCTATGCCATGGAGCCGGTACTCTCCATAGAAGTTGAACTAGAATCACTAAGAGTAATTCTATACTCCCAGATAGAGGAGGGTTAGTGGATACAAGATCGATACGATCAACTGTCCCTTAAAGATGAAAAGAGAGCCGCATCTATCTTTCACAATCAACTATACCAACAGCGAATGTCCCGATCCTATAACAAGAAAGTAAGACCCCGGGCATTCAAAGAGCTTGATTTGGTACTGAAGAAGATCATTCCAGGCCAAGATACAACCAGAGGAAAATTTGCCCTGAATTAGGAAGGACCTTTCGTTGCCAAAACAATCTTGTCAGACGAAGCTATAA
Organism: Panax stipuleanatus; assembly: GCA_020205555.1. NCBI lineage: Eukaryota > Viridiplantae > Streptophyta > Magnoliopsida > Apiales > Araliaceae > Panax > Panax stipuleanatus. The sequence continues at coordinate 31,829 of JAINUT010002057.1, forward strand.
GGTTGGAAGAGATAGACGGTGAAGAATTCCTGCAATTGATCAATTCTGATTCTGTGAAACGTTATTACGTCTGAGACCCCTTTTCACTTGAGCTTAATATAAAAAAAGGAAAACAATCAAGTCAAGTTTTCAGGCCAAGCCTGAACTACGAAAAACCTGATATCTCATCATCCACGGGATTACGTAGACAGCCATTTATGGTGCGGTTTAACCCTCAAAAAATAAAAATCAAACCCTTTTACCTCATATCAAACCCAAACCTTAAACCTGTTAAAAAATAAAAAACAGCTAGATAAAACCCTAAAAGTCGACTGCCCATACTAAAAGAATCTTCCAGTATCTCGGCATCGCTCTACCCGATTTTGCACAAGGATGATAAGAGCCACTCTATATCAAAATAATAAATCATGAAGCAGAAACGACAATCAGCATACAGGTCTAGACATACTCAAACGAGGAAAGTGGGCTAAACTTGTTACTCTTTATATATACAACTGTTTAGATTACAAAATCTATTCTAATATGTGACAAAAGATAATACATAGTCTGTGCAGGAAAATAAAATAGGAGTACAAATTTGCGGTCAGGCGAGACAACATCTCAAAGTACCCAGTTGTATCTACAGTCACAGAACCGGCCCTAATCTCCTGCTTCAGTGTATCAACCCGTCTCAGTATCTCTACCGCTAAACTAAAAATACCCTTCTAACTCTGGGTAACCTCTTGAGCATGACCAATGAGCCCATCCGCAAAAGATCGGGCTGCATCCTTATCGGCTATAGCCTCATCCCGAGCAGTAAAGGCCACATCTCTCTCAGCAATAGTTGCATCCCTACCTGCCACAAGCGGTCAACATCAAGGCCTGAGCCTGATCCCGCTCAAAAGTCAAGAGACGAGCATAACGATCCAACTTATCCCTATGGGATGAAGAAAAACTCGGAGTTGTGCTAACCATAGCCGTTGTCAAACCTGCAAACAAATCCTCCTCAGTGGGAGATACGGGATCCTCTATCGGCTCCTCATCATCCAACCAATCCCACATCCCAGCCTGATCTATTGAAGTTGGAGCCAAATCCGACTCTAGCCAAGATAAATACTCTGTCGATCGGCCCGGATGGTTGTCTCTAAACTCTGTAGTCTGCTGATGGGACCAAAGCCAGTAGACTCTAATCAACTCTGCCTCAGTAGCTAGGTAAATAGGAAAGAGATAATCCTCAGCACCCTCGAACGCATGAACCTCCTGATGCTGATCGAACTGACCCATCACTGCCAAAGGATGATATATGGTCACACCCCTCAAACCAACCAAGGGAAGAAAGTCCAGGTCAGCCGCATGAGTGACAAAGCTCAGAAAGGAGCAATAGCCAGAGTACATAATGATCTCAAATGGCTCCTCCACGACCTTTAAAAAGGTGATCCAAGACGTCACATCCACATATGAAGATGGACGAAAAGAGTAAATCAAAGACATACCATGGACAAAATAGAATCCATGATGACGGAGCCTACTAATAGGTCTCGGATGATTCATGATCCAAATGTACAGAAGGACGGAGCTACCACAAAACTCATGATCCCTAACAGTCTGACAGAAGGATGCCGATATGATAGTCTCTGCTAGGATAAGCGGAAGGATGGTAAAGTTATCTTTGAGAGCCTAGAAGACCATCAACATCCTTACGTCCAGATGATCGGCGTAGAAAGGCATATACAAGTAAGATAAGATGCACATGATCAGGGCATCTAACCTTGTAGTCTGTCATCGCTCCTCAGAAATAGCAAAATCTGCCCGATGGACAAGGAAGCTGTCATCAGAGGCGAAATGGTCTATCATGAAGTCAATCGAGATAATGTGGCTACCACCAACCTCGGCTAAGACAAACGCCCTTCTCAAACCCGTGACAGAAATGAACTGGCGGCGCATATGTCCCACTGCCACTCTAGCAAAGGGCCCCTCCATAGATAAACCAGAAATATGACCATAATCCTCTAAAGTGGGAGTCAACTCATCAGAGCCAAACTTGAAGACATGGCTGGTGTGTTGTTGTAGACAACCCAAAAATAAAACCTTACTGTGAAAAATAATTATGTAGTAGTGCAAGTAAGAGTTGATCCCACAGAGACTGATTAATCTATTTTTATATACTTTGTATTCCAGAAGAGGGGGATTTTTGAGTATTGTTAATTAAAATAATCTAATGTGTAAAATACTGTAACGAATTAAATCAAGATAACAAACCTTGGGTTAAGTCAACTTCCACCTTAGAAACATACACTGATCATTGACTCAAGCATACACAATTAATACTTTGAATATTCATCGTGAGAATCACTTCCATGTCTTTCCTTAATTATAGTTAGATAGAAACAAGCGATATAAATAACCCTAACTACTAAAGAACTTCAGACAAGCGCTAAAAGTTTAATCTAGTAGAAGCTTTAAGATTTAGAAAAATCGATGAAGCTAAACAACACAAGCAAAAGCGGTTGCATTTAATTTAGTTGAATATTCTCCCTAAGATATAATAATCTCGTGATCTGCAGTCAATTATTAATGTTAGTTGCTTCGAAAATTAGAGTGACCAAATAATTACGAATTCGATATCTAATTTAGAAGTAGATTTCAATGAATAATAAATTAGTATGCATCCTAGCAATTAAACAAATCAATTATATAATTCAAGCACAGAAGAATAATCAATAATCAAAATAACAATTGAACAATTATAATCAATTAGATCTCACAATGTAATATTTTAAGGCTTCCGTCTCCTTAATCAAAGTACAAGAATTAGCCGCACATGGCTATTGAATCACCAAGAATTATAGAGAAAAAGTATGTTTATTGAATGAGTACAAGTTATCAAGATCCCTCTCTATGTCTGCATAAGTCCCTATTTATAACAATAATATTTTAGCCCTAATTTCCCCCTTATCTTGGAGCAAAATCCAATTCGCGCAAGGCAAGATGCTGACCACGTCCGTCTCCCCACTGGGGCGGGGATATCCTTTCATGAAGCCTCGCTGGGGCGGTACAACTCTCTGCCCAGCCGGCCTTAATTTGCCTTGATTATTCTCCTTTGCAAGCTTCTTATATGTCGCTGCCAACGTGTGCTCACCTTTGTATGGTACACTTACGTTATTTGCCAGCTGCTTATCAATTCAAGTTGCTCAATCCGTGGCCCCCACTTCACGTGCTTGGACTTTTATTAAGCTGACATGTGATTACTTGTTAGCACTTAGACGTGAGCTGCTTGATGGACTTAAGCTCCTCCTCCTTTGCTTTCATAATTGCTGCATTTATGCTTCCCTTTTAGCAAGCTGCTGGACCTCAATCTTCGGCCCACTTCATATTTACTAGTTCTCCTTTAATTGTAATGCATGAATTATTTGATGCTAATTGGAACCGTGGCCTGCATTAATTTCTTTTGAGCTCATTTCGCTTCCTTGGCGCATTTGTACCTAAAATAACAAATATAAGATAAATGAATATACTTAGGTACAAAAGAGATATAAAAGATTAAGTATTAAGGGAATAAAATATAACATATTTCATTCTCATCAAATTCTCCCACAGTTATATTTTGCTCGCCCTCGTGCAAAATAAAAATAAACTATAACAACAACTCAACTAAACAAATACGCCAAACTTGAGCCACGAATTAATACAAATTTCAACCTTGACCTCAAAGATTCAAAACAATAACTCTTGGGAAACTTCAAAATAATGTATCATCTGAAACCCAAATTTCCTTATCAATCTTACTTTATCCTCAACCTTTGTGCTTGTGTGAATCCACCTGTATCAAACCAATCAGACCACAAAAAAATCTATGAAATCGACGCCTTATAGGAGAAAGATAGACTCAACCATTTGTTTTCTCACAAATCTCAGTTAAACCAACAAATAACATCAAAGGATCAAAAGGCTTTTCTTTCTTTCTTATTTTTTTTCTTTTCTTTGGTAAGTGCATTTTATGCTCCATCTTACCAGCGAGTGCGTTTTACACTCCATCTCGCATGTCACGTGTTTATGAGTGAGTGCGTTTTACACTCCATCTCATCCCACCACATGAATCATTTCTTTTCTCTTTTAAATTTATTTTTCTTTCAATCTTGCAAACTTTGCCTAAATCATTTCACTTTTCTTAAATAATACCTCATATCAACTTCAAGTATTGATCAAACAAATGATAGAGTTCAAAGTTTCTTCCCTAGACATTTAATCAGATAAATTTTTTCCAAGTCAAGACTAGGTGGAACAAATGGATATGTGCTCAATAATGAAGGGTCTCAAGTAAAGTAGTGATCAACAAAGAAAACTTGAATTTAGATTACCCAATATCTAACTGTCCTCCCAGAAGTTATTGCTAAGAAATCAAAGTTCTATCATTGGTCAAATATCAAAATCCAAATTAACTTATTGCTCAAGTGACACATCCTAAATCTAACCCATTTTCGTAGGAAACACGATTGCACTTAGCATGTGCAACAAGCATTTTAACCCCAAGGTCACCCCAAGTGGGGGAGTTTTGTCTCGTGAGGGTTTGAAGTGAACATACCCATAAAATTCAAAATAATAAAAAAAATAAAAAAAATAAAAAATTTGGAAAATATCTAAATTCTTCCCCTACACTTAAAACTTACATTGTCCCTATTGTAAACTAAAATGCAAAGAAAATTAAATAGATACTCCCCTATGGGTTGCCTCCCATGCAGCGCCTTTATTTATGGTCGTTGGCTCAACCTAGCATATCCTTTGAGTGAATTCGTGTAGACCGAATCCTTCAAGGTCCACATTCTCCATTTTTTTCTCGCGAAAACCCTCATAGAAATATGCAGTCGTCTAGGAAGAGGATTCAAATCCGGAATTGGTGCCTGCAAAACGGAGGGCAAAGACTTCTCGTTAGAAATCGGCACTTCAGTATAAAATTTGTTACCTGTTTTCGGAGCGCCATTCGAAACTGTTATAGTTGCTTGCAACTCGGTGCTCAAGGTCAATTTTCCACTTCCTTCATCAATGTTCGTACTAAGTGCAATTCCCAAGTCATCCTTACTATCAAGTTCAAAGACTTCCTGTGCTAAAGAGTCAATCACATCAACTAAATAAACAGACTTATCATCAGTGGGGTATTGCATGGCATTATAAATATTAAATTTAACAATCTTGCCATCAAATTCCATTGAAAGTGTACCACTATGAACATCTATTTTAGTCTTTGATGTTTTTAAAAATGGTCTTCCTAGCAAAATAGGGGCATTTTGGTCACCGTTTTCCATATCAAGCACATAAAAATCAGTAGGGAAGATCAAATCATTGACTTGCACAAGGACATCCTCAACTACACCTTTGGGATAAACATTAGATCTGTCAGCTAGCTGTATTTCAATACCAGTTTTACTCAAAGGTTCCAGTGATAGATTAGCATATATAGAATATGGCATGACATTTATCGAGGCTCCTAAGTCTAACATAGCTTTTTCAATTATCGTGCTCCCTATCGTGCACAGAATAGTGAACATACCCGGATCTTGGCACTTAGTAGGTAGCTTTCTTTGAATGACTGCTGAAACATTGTCCCCTACCCTTACCTTTTCATATTTTTTCATTTCCTATTTCCTCTTGTGTGTACATAATTCTTTCAGAAATTTAGCATAAAGAGGTACTTGTTTAATAGCATATCACAATGGAATATTTACCTCGCATTTACAAAAAGTTTCGTACAAGTCTGAATTTTTCTCGTATTTTCTATTTTCTGTTAAAGCAAGAGGGAAAGGAGGTACCGGTTTATATTTAGAAAGAGGAGGAAATTTACGCTTAGGTGCATCCTTGTCATTCAGAACACTGATGTCTGCTTCTTTACTTTTCTCTTCTGTATTGTCTTGCTCTTGTGGTGCAGGCATTATCTTTTCTGGAGTTGCTATCTCTTTACCATTCCACAAAGTGATTGCACTTACGTTTTCTTTTGGATTCACTACTGTTTGAGAAGGTAATTTTCCAGAGCTTTGTGCCTCCAATCGACTGATTGCAGTTGCTATTTGTCCCACTTGCGTACCCAAATTATGAATACTTGCCCTCGTTTCCTGTTAAAAATATAAAGTGTTAGTGGCAAGTGTTTTAACAATATCTTCTAAAGACATACTAGGGTGAGAAGATTGGCCCTGTTGTTGTCTGTTTGGATACGATGGTTTGTGTTACTGCTGATTTGGAAGAGTTTGAGGTGCGGGTTGACTTGCTTGTGGATTCCTGTAGCTAAAGTTAGGATGATCCCTCCATCCAAGATTATACGTATTCGAATAGGGATCATATTTCCTTTGTGGTTGCCCAAGAAATCCTCCTGCTAAATTTGCATTTTCAACAGATTCCTCTTGAAGAGTTGGGCATGCATCTATCGGATGTCCTACTACCGCACAAATTTCTCAAGCTTTTACCTTATGTGTGTTACCTGCACCTAGTTGACGAACAAGAGAAGTTAAACTCGCAATTTGTTGTTCAATAGCAGAAATTTGTACCTCACTAGTATTTCTAGGTGCAGAATCAAGTCTAGTGCCAAATTGTTGAGAGTTGGCTGCCATATTTTTAATTAGATTTCTTGCTGCCTCGGGGGTCTTATCCACTAACGCTCCGCCACTAGCAGCGTAATCATGCTTCTATCGGTACAACTTGAGACCTTCATAAAAATATTGGATAAGAAGCTGATCACTGATTTGGTGATGAGGGCAACTAGCACAAAGTCTCTTGAAGCGTTCTCAATACTCATGTAGGGATTCTCGGTTGTTCTGCCTCACACCACAAATTGACTTCCTAATGTTGGCCGCCTTTGAAGCTTGGAAATATTTCACTAAGAAGAGTCTTTTAATCTCTTCCCATGTGGTGATACTTTCGGAGGGTAGATAGTAAAGCCAATCCTTAGCTGAATCTTTCAGAGAAAACGGGAAAGCTCTTAACTTGATCTGTTCTTCGGTTACTCCGGTATGTTTCATACTCGTGCATACCACATGGAATTCCTTTAAGTGTTTGTGGGAATCTTCATATGCTAAACCATGAAAAAAAGGTAGAAGATGTATTAATCCAGATTTCAATTCAAAATGAGTGTTAGTATTAAGATTAGGGAAAGTTATGCATAAGGGTTGTTGGTTCAAATCAGGAGCCGAAAGCTCTTTCAGGGTTCGATTTGCTGCCATGGCTTCCTTTTTTTCACGAATTTCCCAAGCTCCCTTTCTTAATCTGCGAAAAGTTCTCTCTATCTTTGGATCACACTTTAAATCACTTAGATTAGTAGATCGAGTTTCGGGCATAAACAATCAAGGAAATTCAAATTATCTAAAAAAAATAAAAATAAAATAAGGATTATAAAAATATAAAAATAAACTAAAATCAGTCCCCGGCAACGGCGCCAAAATTTGGTGTGCTGTCGCATACAACCCAAAAATAAAACCTTACTGTGAAAAATAATTATGTAGTAGTGCAAGTAAGAGTCGATCTCAAACAGACTGATTAATTTATTTTTATATACTTTGTATTCTAGAAGAGGGGGATTTTTGAGTATTGTTAATTAAATAAATCTAATGTGTAAAATATTGTAACGAATTAAATCAAGAGAACAAACCTTGGGTTAAGTCAACTTCCACCTTAGAAACACACACTGATTACTGACTCAAGCATACACAATTAATACTTTGAATATTCATCGTTAAAATTACTTCCATGTCTTTCCTTAATTATAGTTAGATAGAAACAAGCGATCTAAATAACCTTAACTACTAAACAACTTCAGACAAGCGCTAAAAGTTTAATCTAGTAGAAGCTTTAAGAATTAGAAAAACCGATGAAGCTAAACAACACAAGCACAAGCGGTTGCATTTAATTTAGTTGAATATTCTCCCTAAGATATAATAATTTCGTGATCTGCAGTCAATTATTAATCTTAGTTGCTTCGCAAATTAGAGTGACCAAACAATTATAGTTTCGATATCTAATTTAGCAGTAGATTTCAATGAATAATAAACTAGTATGCATCCTAGCAATTAAACAAATCAATCATATAATTAAAGCACAGAAGAATAATCAATACTCAAAATAACAATTGAACAATTATAATCAATTAGATCTCACAGTGTAATATTTGAAGGCTTCCGTCTCCTTAATCTAAGTACAAGAATTAGCCTCACATGGTTATTGAATCACCAAGAATTAGAGAGAAAAAGTATTTTTATTGAATGAGTACAAGTTATCAAGATCCCTCTCTATGTCTGCACAAGTCCCTATTTATAATAATAATATTTTAGCCCTAATTTCCCCCTTATCTTGCAGCAAAATCCAATTCGCGCAAGGCAAGATGTTGACCACGTCCGTCTCCCCGCTGGGGCGGGGATATCCTTCCATGAAGCCCCGCTGGGGCGGTACAACTCTCTGCCCATCCGGCCTTAATTTGCCTTGGTTATTCTGCTTTGCAAGTTCCTTAAATGCAGCTGCCAACGTAGGCTCACCTTTGCATGGTACACTTACGTTTTTTGCCAGCTGCTTATCAATTCAAGTTGTTCAATCCGTGGCCCCCACTTCACGTGCAAGGAATTTTATTAAGCTGACATGTGATTACTTGCTAGCACTTAGACGTGAGCTGCTTGATGGACTTAAGCTCCTCCTCCTTTGCTTTCATAATTGCTGCATTTATGCTTCCCTTTTAGCAAGCTGCTAGACCTCAATCTTCGGCCCACTTCATATTTACTAGTTCTCCTTTAATTGTAATGCATGAATTATTTATTGCTAATTGGAGCAGTGGCCTGCCTTAATTTCTTTTGAGCCCATTTTGCTTCCTTGGCGCAATTGTACCTAAAATAACAAATATAAGATAAATGAATATACTTAGGTACAAAAGAGATATAAAAGATTAAGTATTAAGGGAATAAAATATAACATATTCCATTCTCATCAATCGCGCACTGGGATCCAATGCGTAAGCATCCCATCAATAAATCCCTCTAGAACCTGGAAGATAGCAAAGATAGGGAATGACCCACCATGCGACCGACTATAATGCGATCAGAATCAGACAGACTGTCGTGCCAAGAGCTCAAACTAGTTGCTATCCGACTAGGCAGAAGGTGATCTAAGGGAGCAACGGACGTGGACGCCATCTGTAAAAACTTTGTCAAAAAGACCATACAGGGGTGAATCTCTATCCAAGCATTTTTCTATATATAAAGCATGTATCGTAATGAGTGATAATACATCATATAAAATGAACAAGCAGAAAAGACAGAATCATATATATCAAAACGAAATACATAATTTTTATATATTTACATCAATGGCATACCTATGATACATGTGAAAACTAAAAATAAAAAGTACGGGATAATGGGGCATATACGCCCAATGTCTAACAAAGGCCTATAAAAAAATATCTATATCCTCCAGGAAGGTGCTGGAATCATCGAACTGATCAACCTGAGCTAGATCATCCTAAGTAGGCATACCCTGCATATCAAGGTGGTAATGCACATCTTGCGTATCCTGATGATGAGGCATCTCCTACATACCAGGACGATAATTAGAGGGACCCTCCTCGTCCATAAAGCCACCAATACCTGATGGTCTGACCTCATGTTCCTCGGAATCAAAAGTACCAGCTAATGACAGATCCTCGCCCAAATGGCAAAAGTATATCAACAGCCTCTCCACCTGATAAGTCAAAGTTGTGATCTAGGACTGATGACAAGGCTTTTGAAAGCAAGCGATCCACTCGATCATCACAATGGACCCTGGAACCATGTCTCCTAAGAACTGGGCAGACCTTGTCTAAGCTTCAATATAGCAAAGACGCCACCAAGCAGAGAAGTCATCCGAGGTAATGGGGTTGTCGGATAGGTGAAACCCCTCATACCCCGCCACAGGAATCTCAGAAACAGGTAGAGCCAAAGGCCAAAACGGCTGAAGAGGAGGTAGAAAGGGAAGACAAACCTCCCTAGTGATACATCTGAAGGCACGCTCTCCAAGCTAGAGCTCCCAGCCTCCATCGAACAGGAAAGGAATCCGACAAGTAGAAAGATAGTACTCTAGCCCGACCGATAAACCATCCTCAAATCCCTCAGTCAGGTGCTCTGTAGTAGAGGGGACCCACAATACGCCAGATGCTGATAATAACTCTAGCTGGAGGCGGGCATGGGTGAAATCCATCGTAACCAGAACCTCTGATAATGTGGACTGATGCCATCTACGACCCCGAGGGTAGGTGTCCAAGCCCAGAACAGTGAGAGGTAGGAGGTAAAGAAGCCTCTCATAAGCCCAAAATTGTCAATTTAAAGAACTAGACATTAGTCATGAAAAGGCAAATTAAGATTCAGAGAATCATAAATCGGTCAAGAGGACTCACCAAAAGGAATGGGTAGAAGTCGAGCCCAGAATCGGTCACTCCCTCTGAGCGCAGTCACATCCCATGAAGGAAGATAGCGAATGTGAAAGATCCCCAGCCGTAGTCCCCAAAGCGGTCTACATCTCAAACGGCCCCTACCAAGCTAAAGGGAACAGTGGAGGAGTTATTCGCAATGAAACAAACCCTCATGATGGTCAAGAATAGACGCCGCAAGATGCGATCCCTCTCCACCAAATCATCAAGCAATGGCCCCTGCAAAGTACCCTGAGCTGTGTCCATGCTCAAAGAGTCTGACCAGAGACTATGAGCCTTGAAGGCTCACTCCCGAGGAGAAAAACTGAGAAGGGTGAAAATAGTAGTGGTGGTAATATGAGCCTCCAAAGGTACCCGGTCCCTAACAAACTACAAACCAGTAATATACCCCCAATCCATAGGCGTCATCATAACCTCGCTAATCCATCAGATGAAGGGACTGACTCTAATGGAACCATCTCTCGGATAGAGCTCGGAGATAGCCCCATGGGTAACGGCGTGGGGAAATGGTGAAGAAGGCCTGAAAACCCCAGGAATCCACCTGAGCCTGATACTCAGGGTGAAGCGACTGGTACAAAGAGAATATACTAAACCAATTACCCCTGGGTTGGGTAAACTCCGAGACCTGCACGACATCAAGGTTAAAAAATAATTATTGATAAGAATAGAGAGTTAAAGCAAATCAATATGGAAAACTTCAGTACCTCGTTCGCCTGCAAGTAAACAGATGGATAACGGCTCAAACCAGTGCCCAGTAAATCAGGAATAGATACCTAGATACCAAGAAGAAATCTGGGAATAGCAGTAGGACGAACCTCAGGCTCAGGGACATCAGCCTCCTCATCCATGTCACCATTATCCTCACTAAGAGGTGTACTGACTCTATCAATCGACAAACCTGTCGGGCAATCAGTGGAATAGGAATATTCAAAGCGGGCCTTCAAAGGAGACCTCCGGATAAAGCCCTATCGGAACCTAGAGCTGCTAGGTCTTTCTGACTCCATGCCTGGGCAACGAGTTCATAGGAATAAGAATAAGACAAGGTGAGTCTTTATCTTCATTTTATTTTAATATGCAATTACAAAAACCTAGAGACATTAGACTCCTAGGAATTTAATTTGGGTCATAGCATCATGCATATCCTATAAGTGTCTTAAATAGATGCATACATTATTTTGACATAAAAATCCTAGCATAGCTAAGCATGCATATAGGATCTTGTCATTCAACTCATAAATTTTTTTTTGCCAGAGTTTCCTCTATAATATGGACTATCCACGTGCATGTAAACATGTATTAAACCACCCTATGAGGGTATATCATCACAACCAAGTAAGTAAATAGCAATTTAAACAGTTTTTCTAATACATTATCAGAATTCATGTCTAGACTAACTATCAAAGTTAATTATACTGAATTTATACGATCCATATGATGATACGTAAGCGTGCATTACATTATAACATGTCGATCAAGCTATCTATACATACATATTCAATATATTACATTTAATGAATAAAGTACGGTAAAACACCGATTAAAACACAAAAAAGTTGGATGTTATACGTTACCTCTAGTGAGTAGAACGAACATACGGTGGCAGAATACCCAAAATCAACCCCGATGTAGAATCTGTTGGCATTAACCCCAATAAAGGTATCGGTTCAACCCCGATATAGAATCCACTGACGTTAACCCCAGTGAAGGTATCGGCTCAACACCAATGTAGAATCCACTGACTTTACCCCAGTGAAGGTATCAGCTCAACCCCGATGTAGAATCCTCTAGCATTTACCCCAGTGAAGGTACCGGCTCAACCCCGATGTACAATCCGTTGGCATTAACCCCAGTGAAAGTATCGGCTCAACCCCGATGTAGAATCCACTGGCATTTACCCCAGTGAAGGTATCGGCTAAACCCCGATGGAGAATTCACTGGCATTTACCCCGGTGAAGGTAGCGGCTCAACCCCGATGTAAAATCCACTTGCATTAACCCTAGTGAAGATATCAGCTCAATCCTGATGTAGAATCCACTAGCATTAACTCCAGTGAAGGTATCGGCTCAACCCCGATGTAGAATCCACTGGCATTTATCCCAATGAAGGTATCGACTCAACCCCGATGTAGAATCCACTAGCATTAACCCCAGTGAAGGTATCGGCTCAACTTCGATGTAGAATCCACTGGCATTTACCCCAGTGAAGGTATCGGCTCAACCCCGATGTAGAAACCACTGGCATTAACCCCAGTGAAGATATTGGCTCAACCCCGATGTAGAATCCACTGGCATTAACCCCATTGAAGGTATCAGATAAACCCGAATGTAAAATCCATTGTCATTTACCTTAGTGAAGGTATCGGCTCAACCCTGATGATGAATCCTTTGGATACAACCAGACGAAGATGTCGGTAGTTCCCGACATCATTCTCACAATCCTTATCTTCCCTAGCAAGTGGGAATAACCCTTTTTAAATTTGAATAACACATTTCATTGCATACTTTACACATGACATTGCATCATTAAATATACTTTGTCATGTATTTTCGTGTCAAGTAATCTTTGTCGTGTTCATTCCATTGCAATGCACAAACATGATAACGAGGGGCATCTATAGACACTCGAAATTTTACTTTCCTTGGACAAATTTTTTAGGAGGGTAAAAGTATAATTTTACTTCTGAGACAACCCCGAGGTAGGTAAAGGAATCTTTTCACCCTGGAGACAAACCTGTGGAGAAATCAAAGTGCCAATAACGCCCAGACACGACACGAACCGAACGAGGATCGTAAAGTTGAGAAAGTGGCTATAAGAAGTCACCGCAGTAATTATTGAGCTGCGTGCTATCAAGATGAGCCGATTGATGACCCTCGGGAATAGGAAGATACCTTTTAATTTACTACAACATCTTCTCAGACTCCGATTTTGTCAGACTTGAACTTATTTTGCAGCTTTTCGCAAGGATTGTTTTGGATTTTTGGGTACGGAGCTCAACTTTCACCAAATCGAGACCTAAGGCACGAACTTTAAGGCAGCCAGACCAGTGGGGCCTAGGCTCAGGTGCACCTGTTCCAGCCGCAGGTACATCTACGGCTACCTCTGGAGGCCTATATCAGCAGCCAGCAACTCATTTACACAAAAAAGAGAAAGAAGTTAGAGAGAGAATAGTTCTAGAGAGAGAAAGGCTCAGATCTTGACATATTTCATCATATTTGAGTTGTTTAATATCATATCTTATATACGTTGAGTTCCTTGAGTGATATAGAGTGATCCCGAGCCATTAGAAGCTTGTTCACTCGTCCCCCAAGTTGAAAAATGCTCATTTTAGGCACTTTCTTTGTAAATATTGTTCAATATACTAGATTTATGTTATATTTTGCTTGAATCTAGCTAGATCTTGTTGTTTTATACATATATTATGGTGTAGCTGGTAGATCTATAGATCCCATCGGTTATATATTGCATATTTAGTTGTAAATCAAGTCTAGAGGCTAGATCTATCTAGATCTAAGCCGGATTTATCCTTTTGAGTGGTTATTAAGCACGAAGATTTAACCTATATACTAGATCAGTTTAGATCCATGGTAGATCTATGTGTTTTACTACTTCTGATCAATCCCGGTCACTCCGTAGAGCCCTAGATCTGTATCTAGAGGTGAGGGGTCCTAGTAGCTCGTAATAGAGATTTCAACTGATGGAATCATCTATTATCGGGTCTAGGATATATTGTACATACATATTTAAGTATAATAATATGAGCCTAGGAATCCTAGTGTCGAGATCCAATTATCGAATCTTGACTTGATTCCCACGATGGACGTTTCATTTTCAATTAAATGTTTAAGTGATGCGAAATCATTGTATATGTAATATTTGGATTTTGAAAATGAATTTGAGGGGTTAGTCCCGAGAGTTCGGATTCAAGATCGCGTGATAGTGAAAACTGTGATTGTGGGTGCTCAGATTCATCGAGATGGCTTACATGCCCGATGATGATCCGACCATTTTTAGCGCTTTCTAGCATGCATAGAATATCATATGAAATGTATATTTACATTTTGAAATTATTCCGAAGGTTTGAAATTATTCCCAAGTAAGTTACATTCTCGTTAGGAGGGTCCATTGGTTGTTACGAATGTGTTTCCTCATGGTGCTATAGATATACAAAATCCAATGACAGGGAATGTGTTCAAAGTGAACGGACATAGGTTGAGGCCATTTCTGGATAGCAGTCAGATTTAGGAGGTTGAGATGTTGACGCTGATGTATCCGGCTTTCGGATGATTGAGAGGATTGAAGTCGAGCTAACGACGTTAAACAAGGGCATAGGGTTAAAGAGGTACAGCACTACTTTCGGAATAATTTCATAGACTTAAGAATTAATAATGGAAGTATCAAAGGTACTCGATTACTATTCAGGCGAAGGATTTGAAACCTTGTGTTTTCCCAAAATATTATATGAAATATATATTTTGTCTAAAAATGAACTTTTTGCTAAATCAAACCCTTCGTACATAGGTGCAAAAGAGGAATAGCACTACTTCCAAATAACTCATAATGAGGCATAGAATAAACTTTCAAAATAAAAAACACAAACACACATAATTTATGCATAGGAAAACAATCAGATGCGGTAACCATTTTTTCACGGAAGTCAGGGGCTGCCTAACACCTTCCCCTCGCTTAAGTTAGGCCCCGAAGTCTAAGAATCTCGGTTTCAGACCAATGCTACGGAGTCACATATTGGACCATATTGCAAAAACCTTCAAAATATGGATTGTAGACAATCAAAATTTTCCTTGCCCCAATAATAACTAAGTAGGAGGGGAAAACCATCAATCAATCCAAATCCGGCCACCGACGCTGGCCTTTCAACCTAAATCTGATGCCCAATATCGGTAATCAAGCTCCGACAATCAATCGGACCATCAATCAAGTTTCGACAGTCAATCGGACCATCAATCAAGCTCCGACAGTCAATCGGACCATCAATCAAGTTCTGACAGTCAATCGGACCATCAATCAAGCTTCGACAGTCAATCGGACCATCAATCAAACTCTGACAGTTAATCGGACCATCAATCCAATTTTGATAGTCAATCAGACCACCAATCAAGTTTTGACAGTCAATCGGACCATCAATCAAGTTCTGACAGTCAATCAGACCATCAATCTGGCTCCGACAGTCAATCGGACCAACAATTAAACTCCGACAGTCAATCGGACCATCAATCAAGTTCCAACAGTCAATCAGACCATCAATCCAACTCCGACAGCCAATCAGACCATCAATCAAGTTTTAACAGTAAATCGGATCATCAAGCTCAAACCCGATCTGAACCTAGGAGGTATTACTCAACCTCGGCAGCAACCTGGGAGGTACCAATCAACCCCGGCCTCAACCCTGGAGGTTAAAGTCAACCCTGGTCTCAATCCGAAAAGTCAAGGCAACCTCGATATCAACCGAGGACATGTCAAGCCATCTCTGGTCTCAATCTGGGAAATACAGTTAATCCCCGACAGCAATGCGGGAAGTCAAACTCAACCCCGGTCTCAACCCGGGAAGTGCAGGTCATCCCCGGTCTCAACCCAAGACGTCAGGTCAACTTCAGACATCAACCTGAAGCATCACAACAAGTCCAGAGCAAAACCTGGAATGGCCATGTCAACCTCAGAGACAACCCTGAAGTCAAAAGACTCGACTGGGATCCAGGTCTTGGAATCAGCTTCTGAAAATCAACCAGCGACCATGCCGACACTACAGGAAGCCTCGGGAGGGGTACAATGGTCATTTCATCAACTCTCAACTGACTTGGTTAAACTCAAGCCAAATTGATGCCGACAAAGTCAGAATGAACCTTAACGACTATCCCGAGTGGCAACTAGCAAGACAGCTCAACGAATAAACTGCGGGGAATCAAAGATCTGGTTATGAACCCTTTTTCTTGGACTGAAAATTTTTTTTTCCCATGTCATTGCGACACTCTCGGTGAGAGCTTTCCGGAAAGGTATCACACGCCTCAAACGGACGCTCCAATCAAAAGTTAGAAAGTTCCGACCGGATATCTCATTGCTCAGAGTGCACATACTTTGAGATGACCAAGCCGAGCACGTGGGCCCCACCTAGGGGAGCCACAGCTCTACTTGCAGCTGCCGTAGGTATAGTGGAGGCTCCCTGGCCTATAAATAAATGTGCCCCCCCTCATTTGAAAAAAAGCCGGAACGCAGCGAAGCTCTGGCAGTTTGATTTTCAGACTTTTACACCTTTTCTAAACCCAAATATTTTCACTTTAACACGTAGATATACCTATATACTACCACGTATCAAAAAACCACCGGTAGATTTGGACGTTTAAAGCCTACGATTTGACAAAAAGCTAGTATTGCAGTCCATTGTAAGTATTTTTACGATCAACTAGTCAATACTACGACTTTGCACTATTTTACACTTGCACACAAAGTTTCATCTTTTAAATATGCCCAGAACTTAGTTCCGTGGCCGTTTTCGTCAAAAATTGATACATTTTTGTACATAAACTCTGTTTTCAACATTTCTACAACTCAGATTGACGACCCGTCAGTTCTAGTAGCTTCATTGCACTAGCACGCACATTCTGGCAACTTCGCCGGACTGGGTTATCTTCCCAGTCCGGGTTTGGCCTTTTTTTGTACATATTTAACTGTTTATGTACTAACATTTCAATTCAGTCAAGCCCAGATGTAAAATCCGAGGTAGTTTACCACTTTTATATATATTTACGCATATATAAGCGACTTTCACCATCACTGGTACTCCTATCAGTCCTGGTTGACTACATTTCTGTAAATATATATATATATATATATATATATATATATATATATATTTTCAGTCGGCCTGGACAATTTTGTGGCCATTTTACTGCTTTTGCACACTTCCCCATACTGGGTGCTCTCCCCAGTCACTGGGTGACTACTTTTTTGTCAATTTCAATTCTAGCACGGGCACCGGCGTGAAAACCCATGGCCTTTTTTACTGCTTTTATATATATTTTTTTTATTTCTGTCATAGCCTGAATTATTTTGTGGCTATTTACAGTTTTATATATATATATATATATATATATATATATATATATATATATTTCAATTCTAGTCCGGGCTTGCGAGTGAAAACCCATCGCCCTTTTACAGCTTTTATATATATATAACTATATATATTACTTTATTCAATTTATTCAACTGCTGCACTTAACATTCATTTGTATATGAATTTGCACTGATTTTTCTGCGGGCGAACTAGATTTATCCAAATCTCGCCAATTCTAGCTTTCAACGGTTCAAACATGTTTCGACAGAACCTGGAAGCTATAATGGCTGAGATTTCTTTAAATCTAGTTATTTTTATAGTTTCAGCTTCAAAAGCAACCTCACATCCCTTAGATCGCTATCTAGTGGGAATTAGACGCTTTGGCCATGCGCAACCAGGATTTACTAATAAATCCTTGGTTCCATTGTGACGTGATGATACATACATTTTTGTACAAATTTGAACTGTGCAGGTTTTCTAGCCACTCATATGTGAGCCTAAGAATCATGGGATTCATGATCAAACTGATCAGAATTAGATTCCCATGATGGACAAACTCCGATTTACAGATGTACCCTGCAGTTTCTCTGTAAAATGTACATGCACAGACCTTAAAACGATTATCCGTATTTAAGGTCTCAACATAGTGAAAATATTCATTGTCGTGTCAGTGTCCCTCTGATGGTTTTCATACCCATGAGGAGACCGACACTTTATATTTCTGTGGTCGAGGATGTTTCGCAGCCCGACAAATCACCATTTGCATGCAGCCTTAAGGCTATAAAGATAAAATTTAGAGTAGCGATATGCTTCAATTCCTATGTCAGCGTAAGAGTTTGATAAAACCAGCTTTCAAAACATAACTGTTAATTCAATTCAAAAGCTTTTGCAAATCAAATGAGGCTCTTTTACAAATCAAATCAAAGTCTAATTTTCAAAATCAAATCAAACCCTTCGTATATAGGCTCAACGAAGCCTGTCAAAGCTTTCAATAAATCCAAAGGCCTAATTTTCAAACAGCGTTCACTCACTCATTCTAGTTTTAAGGGAAATATTGAAAAGATTGCGGTACCGTGTTTACACGGGATTTGTGGGGTGCCTAACACCTTCCCCACACTTAACCAAGCCCCGAACTCAAAAATCCAATTTCAAAGATCAAGTTTCGACAGTGTCCAACAATTGGACCTCTTTTCAAATCAAATTTGGTTGAGTTGGTACAACCATTTTCAAAACTACAAACTGGCGACTCTGTCGACATATACACTTGTTGGCCTCTTTCCTAAAAAACCCTTCAAAACTTTTTTACAATAAAAAGAATAAGGGTAGAGATAACTTAGGAAGATTTATTTGAGGAAAACCGGGTTATGAACCCACGTTATTTCTTAAATTTTCCAACGTTGACAGGTGGCGACTCCACTGGGGACAGTAGAGGGCTTAGGCCGCTTTCAATCTTTTCAAACATTTCCCTTTCAAAAATATTGAATGCGTGAAATCATACGTCTCCACAGTCAATGGATGAGTGAATGATGCGTCTTTCATTGAATGTATGAATGCTATGCCTTTACATTGAATGAAGGAGAATGAATGCTTTAGTGCTTCGCACCCATATTAGTGCTTCACACCCATATTAGTGCTTCGCACAAATTGTCATTGCATGCATAAGCGGTGAGGCCGATGTATGTGAATGTATGTTGTGAGTCCCTCCACCAAGAGGCCAAACTGGTCGGTGATAAGTAAGGACTCTGGGGACGACTAAGTCTCCGAGGCTGCCTCCTGAAAATGCACCACCCAGATTCGCTCCAGTTGAACGATCAGAGTAACTTCCCTTCTAGAAGATTGCGATGATCTGGGAGCCTTCATACCTAAACAAAAGCTGCGAGAGTAACCTAGGATAGGTCAGCTTCTGATCAACCGAATTCGACGGGATACATCTTCATGCCTTCCTCTTTCAATTCCATGTCAAGTCTCCAATTACTGAGAAGCACAATGTAAATGACAATAATGAAAAATTTAGTTTCCTGTCAAATATCTTGTCATCCTGCCATCAAAACAACTAACCTCGGTTTTGCAAGATAAACTTAAAAAACACACATCATAAATGCATCCAGTCATTACCTGCCACGGGGAACTGACACTCGTACGTTTTGGTGTAGGTAGGGAAAAATTGGTCTTATCACCAGATCAAAGGCCAGAAAAGCACACGGTCCATCTACGGATATGGCTTCAAGTGCTTCACCAGAATCCACCCATGTATCTAGGGAAGAGTTCAAAGGATTGAAAAATCAGATAACTGAGCCAGCCGGTTTCCTTTGAGAGTAAAGAAAGGCCTTCAAAGAAGAGAAACAATCTCAAACACATCCAGAACCAGGATCATCTGGTAGTGGTGCTGGCGGTCAAGATACAGAAAAGGTCGAAACTCAAATCCCTGGACCCCAGAACCAGGATATAATCAACAAAACTCCAGAAATCACCATCCTAGGCAAAGAACATGAAGCTGGTGAAATTCTCAAGAAAATGCAACAAATGGAAGAAACTCTCCGATCCATCAAAGGAACTGGGGCATTTGGCGGTGTCAACTACTCAAACCTCTGTATATTCCCTGGGGCTCGTTATCCTGAGAAATTTAGAACCCCCAAGTTCGAGAAATGTGATGGGTTGGGAGACCCATACACACATTTGAATGTTTTCAACAGAGAACTCGAATCCTATGATGAGGAAGAGAAACTTCGAATGTAGCTATTTCAGAAGAGTTTAACTGGAGAAGCCAGAGCCTGGTATGCCCGTCTGGACAACTCCAAAATCCACAGTTGGAAAGAATTGGCCCATGCATTCCTCAGCTAGTACAGTTTCCAATCTCAACTAGCTCCAGATCGGTATCAAATTACCAAAATCAAGAAGAATAACATTGAATCATTCAGAGAATATGCCCATCGATGGAGACGGGTCGCAGCACAAGTCACCCCTGCCATGACAAAATCTGAAATAGTCATGACTTTCATCGATATTCAAGAAGCTCCTTATTATGAAAGGGTCCTGGCAGGCATAGGAAAACCTTTCTCTGAAATGATCAAACACGACGACATATCCGAAATGGGACTCAAGTCCGGGAAAATAAAAAACCTAACGGCACTCGAAGCCGTTGCTGAGCATATCCAATTCGGAAATTACGGGAATAATCCCTGGAGGGTCCACAAAAAGAAAGATGAAGAAGTTTCCTTGGTGTTACAAGGACAAAATTCAAGTGGAAATGCAAACAATACCCCCATTCAAAGGAGGAACTATACCCCTTTCCAAGCTGCAACACAGCCTTCAAATCCTTCATTCTAGAAAAACATGAAGGTCAGACACAGAAGGATATTAACCCCACTAGGGGATTCACTCGAGAACGTCTTCAAACTTCTGACCGCTCAGAAGAAGATTGGCCAACTCCTTCCGCCAACCAACACTAATGCAAGGAACTTCGACCCTAGCAAGAAATTTGCTTATCATTCTGGATCACTGGGACATGACACCCAAGATTGTTGGTCCCTCAAGCACAAAATCCAAGATTTAATTGATAATGGAGAAATTATGGTCGCGAAGCCCGATCAACCGCATGTCCAAGACAACCCTCTTCCACAGCACAAGGAGGAGAGTGTCAACATGATCAACAGTTCAAGTGGAGAAGGATCCAAATACCTCCGCTATGTTGTAGAATCAACTCAATCCAACAACCTCAGCCCAATGAGTTGGGAAGCTTTTGAAAAATAATTCCTGATAGAGCAAGAAATATAGTCTATCAAGGAACAAATTGAGCAGTTGACTGAACTGGTCGTCTACCAACATCAACTCACCAGAAAGATGTTGAAGCAAATCCATCAATCTATTAGCAGTCGCTCTCCTCCAGCGGAAGCCAATTCCAATCAATATCATAGCCGAATTTGTGAGCTTACACCCTGGACTGACAAGGGGATTGAAGAAGCAAGTGTCCAAGTAGGTAGGAAGTTCCTATTTCAAAGGAATTTCACTAATTTGAACCAGTCAATGGAAAAAATCCTGCAAATAATGATCAACGAGGGAATGGTTGCAGACTTGCTGCCTCCGCTGAACCCTCAATCCAAAAAATTCAAACCTGACCAAATATGTTAGTACCATTCCAACTCTCCTGGCCATGATACAGAAGAATGCTGGGCACTTCGTAACCTAATTCAATACCTGATTGAGAAAGGTGACCTAATCAGAGGAGATCAAATCCTCGGCATGATAGATAAAGATAGCCTCTGGATCCTCGATTCATGGTATCAGGACACAGTGGCTGTTATATTTTGCGATAAAGAATCAATCATCACACCCCTGATACTGACAGGTAAAGGGGTCCAAGATAAACAAAATCCTGTGAAGGTGGCTGCACCTCAGCCTCTAATTTTCCCTTTCAGGCCTCAGTACCCGATTACCAGTCTGAAGAAGGCCCCATGGAATTATGGGGACATTGAAAGCTCTACTTCAAACAACATTTCCATTCTATCAAAGGATAATCCATTGTACCTGCCTCAGCGGGTGATCAAACCAGTTACCAAAGCAAAAGAAAGTGTGGCTGAAGGAAAGATACAAGAGTTCCTCAAAAAGATGGGACACAATGAAATCAAGATAGTGCAAATCTTGAAAGACACACCCAAGAAAATATCCATCCTGTACTTGGTCCTATCATCAGAGGATCACAATAACATCCTAGTGAAGGTACTAGAAGAAGCTCATCTGCCATACACGGTAGACACAGAGAAATTCCGTCATGTGATAGAACACATTTTCAACAACAATGTGATTTCCTTCATAGACGATGATATCCCGGCTGAGGGAAGAGGCCACCACTAGTCCCTGCATATAGCCGTTATATCCTCCGGATACGTGATCGGAGGAGTGCTTATTGATGGAGGATCTTCCCTCAACATTTGTCTATACGACACGTTGGAAAGAATGAAGATCAATCCAAACCGGATCAAAGCCAGTCACATGGTTATCCGGGCTTTCGATGGATCTCGCAGCCAAGCTATAGGGGAAATCGAGCTTCCTCTAGAAATTGGTCCACACACCTTCTATGTATCTTTCCAGGTGCTCAACATAGCTACCGGATACAATTTGTTGTTGGGCAGGCCATGGATCCATATAGTCGGGGCTGTTCCATCCACCCTCCATCAGCAACTCAAGTACATTATCAATGGCAGTCTCATCACAGTGAATGCCAAATCGAAATACCCTACCCACATACATGGGGACATGCCAGTGATTAGCCTGGACGCTGGGGTTGAGCCTGCAAGTTTTCAAGCTCTCGAGGTAAGTGATATTCAATAACTACTGATTGGGGCACCAGCCCTGAAGCCTAAAATTTGCACTGAAGTAATGGCAGTGGGGCAAGAAATGGTAGATGCGGGTTTCCAGCCTGGAGAAGGGTTAGGAAAAAATAAGCACGGCATTAAGATGCCAATCTAAATCCCAATTCAGATGGGATGAGCAGGACTGGGATTTTCTTCAGGGACAAACCACCGAAATCCACACAAAGATCCCAAAGCGGAAGCCTCCACAAGTCTGCTCCCAAACCTCATAAATGTCGGATGGGTGAAACCTACGAGGAAGATCCATACGGGGGCATCAACCATGCTATTTCCTTTAATCATACCTGTCCATGAGAGGAAAGCCCTCAAGCCTGAGGCCGATAGCGAAAAGGGAAAAGAAATGATTCTGTACGAAGGACGAGACCCATTCGCTAATAGGAAAGTCATTATCAACTATGAGGGGATGAATGATGAACTCCCAGATAGTGACGACGAGGATTGTGTTCACTTTCCTCGCTGCAAGCAGAGGAATAATCCCCAGAAAAGCCTTGGTCATATCCTAAAGGATGTCTGAGTTGTCATTCAAGACGAGACAGACGATCACACTTCCAGCATCCTCCCTATCCATGAGGATCTAACATTGGACAATTGGAGCGGTGTCCCTTGCCTCAGTCGAAAAGGGTAAAGGGGTAGACAATCAATCTGCCCTTAATCATGCTTTTATTTACTGCTTTTGATTGCACAGCTAGAGCAGTCACTTTTATCATGCTTTACAAATGCTATGTGTGTTTAAGTAGTTATATATATTAATGAAAGCATTTTTATTTTCAGGACCCAAGCATTGGATGTGTGTGTCTCTGGTGATGAGATGCCAACCTGTCAACATAACTCCAACTGTGATGCAAGATTGAGCTTCAACTTGACAGATCTTGATCAAGAGGAGGAAGATGACTATGAGGTGCCAGAGGAGATCAAGGAATGGGTTGAAGACAAACCTAAACCAAATCTGAACCAAACCTCCACCATCAACATAGGAACCTCCGAAACCATTAATGAAATCCACATAGGTTTAGACCTCACCTCAGATCAAAAATCTGACCTGATCAAACTCCTAATACAGTACCAGGATGTATTTGCATGGTCACATGAAGACATAATTGGTCTCTCCACAGACATTGTCATCCATCGAATGCCCATCAAAGAAGGGTTCAAACCAATCAAACAAAAGCTCAGACGATTGAAACCTAAGTGGAGTCTCAAAGTCAAAGAAGAAATCGTTAAACAATTCAAAGCCGGGATCATCATGGTATCAACATATCCCGAATGGCTATCAAACATAGTCCCCATGCCTAAAACAGGAGGGAAGGTACGAGTCTGCGTGGATTATCGGGATCTAAACAAAGCCTACCTCAAGGACAATTTCTCGGTACCTTTTATCCACATCCTGATTGACAATACTGCGCAGTACGGCATGTATTCCTTCGTAGACTGCTTTGCTGGTTACCATCAAATCATGGTTGTTGAAGAAGACCGGGAGAAAATAGCTTTTATCACTCCCTGGGGAACTTTTTGCTACCAACGACTATCCTTCGGCCTTATCAATGCCTGAGCAACGTATCAGGGAGCCATGATGGCCCTCTTTCATGATATGATGCACAAAGAAATAGAAGTCTATATTGACGACATCATCATCAAATCCCGGAGGGAGGATTATCACATAGACCATCTCAGGAAGCTGTTCAACAGGTTGCGCAAGTACAACCTTAAGCTAAATCCCGCTAAATGCGCTTTTGACGTCAAGGCAGGTAAACTGCTAGGATTCCTGGTGAGCAATCGGGGCATTGAGTTAGACCCTACCAAGATCAAAGCCATTTCTGAAATGACCGTGCCTCGTACAGAGAAGGAGATACGAGGATTCCTAGGAAGGATCAATTTCATAGGTCGATTCATTTCCCATCTCACAACAACCTGTGAGCCCATCTTCAAGCTCTTAAGGAAGAATTCCTCCATCAAATGGAATGAGGATTGTCAACAAGCCTTCCTTGTCATAAAAAAGTAGCTTGTCGAAGCACCTATTTTGCTACCTCCGAGGTATGGATTCCCCTTATTCATGTACCTGTCCGTCAATGCCAATGCCATGGGCTGTATGCTAGGATAGAAGGATGATAGTAGAAAAGAAAGAGCTATCTACTACATCAGTAAAAGATTCAACAGCGGGGAACAAAAATACACCCTGATCGAGAAGACATGCTGTGTATTAGCATGGGCCGCCATGAGGTTACAACACTATTTGCATGGGCTCACGACGTATCTCATATCCCGTATGGATCCACTCAAATTCGTCTAAAACAAACCAATGGTAAATTGTCGACTGTCCAAATGGCAGTTGATCCTATAGCAGTTCGACATTGTCTACGTGACTCAGAAGTCTATCAAAGGCCAAAGCATTGCAGATCAATTAGCAGAAGCACCTTCAGGAGGGTTCGAGCCCTGGAGACATATTTCCCAGATGAAGGGATTATGACAATTCAACAACTCCAGTCAGAGAATACAGTCCAACAATGGAAAATGTATTTCATCGAAGCGGTAAACATGGAAGGTTCTGGAGCTGGGGGCAGTCCTTATCTCTGGTATAGGTGATCAATATCCTGTTGCTACCAAACTTCAATTTGGCAACACCAACAACACGGCCGAGTATAAAGGCTGTATACTGGGGTTGAAACTAGACCAATCCATGGGTATCAAACACTTATTGGTCTTTGGAGATTCTGAGTTAGTCATAAGACAAACCACCGACAAGTATCTCACAAAAGAACTGCATCTGCTGCCCTATCATCGGCAAGTCCTCAAAATGTCCCAGGAGTTCAAAGCAATAACCTTCATCCACATTCCTCGGGGTCAAAATGACTTTACCGATGCACTGGCAACATTGGCTTCATTAATTCGCATATCCAACAGGAGCGGGTTTCCCAACATCCAGTTCACAAATCAAAAAGCCCCAACAAACGGGAATTACATTGGAGAAGTATCAGACGAAATACCTCCTGTCAAGCAACCTTAGTTTCAAGGCATCAAGGAATATCTCCGTGATGGATCTACACCCGCTGGTGCAAGCCAATTAGAGCGAAAATGGATTCTCATAATGGCTATGAAGTTCTATCTGAGCGGAGATCCACTTTATAAAAGGGATGCTGGAATAGGCCTGTTAAGATTTCCTTGACAAGGATCAAGCCCAAAGACTAATGGATGAAGTCCATGGCGGAGTCTGTGGTCCACATATGAGCGGCCATCTGCTGGCCAAGAAGATAATCAGAACAGGACATTACTGGATCTCGCTCAAAGCTGATTGTGATGATCACGTCAAGAGATGCTTTCAATGTCAAATACAAGGAAATGCTATCCATGCTCCTCCAAATGAGCTGCACAACATGAGTGCACCATGGCCTTTTTCTATGTGGGGAATGGACGTGATAGGTCCAGTCGAACCCAAAGCCAGCAATGGTCATCAGTTCATCTTCACCATGATCGACTACTTCACCAAATGGATTGAAGCAGCCTCTTTTCCTAAAGTCATAAAAGAGGTCATCATCAGTTTCATCAAAAACAATGTTGTTTATCGATATGGACAACCAGAGGTGATCGTATCAGACAACGCCAAAAACTTAAACAATCAAATGATGGTAGAACTGTGCGGTAAGTTCCACATCAAGCATCTCAATTTTGTCATCTATCGGCCCAAGATGAACGGTGATGTTGAAGCGGCCAACAAAAATATCAAGAAGATCATGCAGAAAATGTCCGCCAATCACAAAGACTGGCCTGACCTGCTACCTCCCACCCTGTTAGCCTACGGGACGTCAATGCGCACCTCAACTGGGGCTACCCCCTATTCACTGGTCTGTGGCATGGAAGCATTCCTCCCCAAAGAAGTAGAGATGGAGTCTTTACGAGTGTTAATAGATGCTCAGATGGACGAAGATCAATGGTTGCAAGACCAATATCATCAACTGTCCCCGATAGACGAAAAAGAGGGCCACAGCCATTTTCCACGGACGGTTATACCAGCAAAGGATCGTCAGGTCCTACAACAAGAAAGTTCGAATCCGGCAATTCAATGAAAATGATTTAGTGTTAAAGAAAATCATGACTAATCAGGATGAAGCCAAAGGAAAATTTGCTCCAAATTGGGAAGGCCCTTCCATTGTCAAGGAAGTGCTGACAGGGGGAGCCATCAGGCTACAAGAAATGGACGGGAACGAATTCCCCGAACTCATCAATTCAGACACCGTAAAAAAGTACTACGTCTGAAGCACATGCATACCCGCATCTGGGTCCTACAAATCAAATCAGGTTTGACTTTTCACTAGAGAAACATGAACTACGAATGACCTGATCTCCCTCAGCCCGAGCATACGTAGGCAACCATCTATGGTGCGGTCAAATCAAGCAAAAATCTAAAGAACCTGCAAATCCCAACATCAAATTCCAAAAATCATCAAACCAAATTCAAACCCCAGATAAACTCTTTTTCAAGCCTCTTTCATTAAACAACCAGAACTACACATGACCTGATCTCCCTCCAGGAGTACGTAGGCAGCCCTCTACGGTGCGGTTTGACCCTCAAGAAAAAACAAAAAAATGGAAGACCAGTTCCAAGACACCGAAGACAAATAAAAGCTAAATGCTATCAAGTTGTCTGGCTACCAGACCCATTTGAGGAACTCCCTTGACACCTCAACTGTCAGTCCATCAAGGAGAAGCATAAAATGCATCTACAACTGCGAGTCATGACGGAAGTGGTAATCACTCAGCGATGATAATACATATCAAAACAGGGAGTATCTCAAAAATATATTTCTCTGATATGGAAACTGCTTTATATACATAGTGCCCTGTACATGACAAAAATGGCTGATCTAGTCTGTGCAGGAAAAATAAAGCTAGTTTATGGACTCAAGGACAAGCGGGTCAGCAATGCCAGCATGGCATCTCTCTCTGAAGATGGAGAAGCATCTATAATAGTAGTCCACTCAGCCTCCATATGGCTCAGAACATCCACAGTCATCTGTAAAGTGGCACTGTGGTCATCAATGTAAGCACTCATCTTAGAAACCAAACCATGGGTGTAAGATCGGAGAGCAGTACTATCAGAAATATGGAAATCACGGGAAGTGATAGCCTCATCCCTCTCTGCAAAAGCTGCATCTCGAGAAATCAAAGTCTCCTCAATCTCAACATATGCTGCATCTCTGGCTGAGCGAACCTCGTCTCTCTCCACAATGGCAGTATCCAAAGCAGAGCAAAGCTCCTCTCGCTCAATCAATCTAGTATCCAAAGCGGTCCTGAGACCATCACTCTCAGTAAAAGCTAAATCTCTGCCAGATACGGCAGCCAACATCTGTGCTCTAACTGAATCTCTCTCAACGGTCATCCTAAATACAGAATCTGACAAAGCTGGATCTGTCCCTGTGGGAATAATTGGGGGATCACTAATTAAAGTTACCGCCAAATCTGTGAACAGCTCATCCTCAGTAGGAGAATCGGGATCCTCCATGGGTTCCTCCTTGTCAAAATCCGCAAGCGGAGGTAAATGAAGCTCTACTACTGCGACTGCGGTCTCTACCTCTGACCATGCAGAATACTCCGGAGAACGACCAGGATGTCTACTGGAGAACTCAGCCCTCTCCCTGTGAGTCCAACACTCATAAACTCTAACCAAGTTGGCCGGTGACATCGATGAAGCCGACATCCTCTGATCAGCAGAATCCTCAAAATGGTACATACTCTGCCACTGATCAAACTGCTATTTACCATGATATAGCAAGGGTGAGCAACAATTTTGCCCAACAAGTTTAAGTTTAAAAGAAGATATATCATGATTGAAAAGGAATAATAAGCTGACAAACTTTCAACAATATAAGAATTGTGAAAGAACATGGATCAATTTCCAAAACTGAATGACTGAATCAATAATGCTGAATAGCCAACAATGAACATGAATAAATTCAACTAAATAATATGGTAATGAAGGTGATCAGCCTTTCATATCTAATGAACATATACAATGTGCACAACGTGCAAATCATTAAATAATAGATGTGATATAATCAATAATGATTAATCACGAACATGCTTTACAATAACAACTCGAATTTGAGTTAGAGCACTTGCTCAAAAAAAGAGTATAGGAACTTGCCTGTATCGTCGATTACTGCTACGCAATCTAATTTAATCGCTTTATTGAAAAGACCTATCAGTTATAAGATTGATCTTTCAATTAGTATAACATACTTATCTCATAGTACTTTTACTTTAAAAGTAAACCATCTAACACTTAACCACATAGTCAAATATTAGATATCCTTAACACCATACTAATTAACAAGTCTAAACCTAGCACACATCGAGTCTGTAATAGTATTCAATATAGTATACAGAGTGGTTTTCCACAAACAATCAACAAATTAGTTTCTGTCCTACACTGTTTTCACAGTGAGTTAGATCGGTTACTAATTCGTATATACCTCTGCTCCCTGAAGGAATCGTTTAGCCCAGCTACTATATATCAACTATTAAAGGGTACGATTGCACTACCTTAGACTTAACACTTACTCATTCATTTATAAGTTCTTATTATAACTCGGTAAACTATTTATGAATTTAGAAGACTTAGTATATCATTTCAGTAAACTGAAACCAAACTGTCTTTCCTTCTTAACCTTTTCAGTTTCCATTTCAGCAAGCTGAAACAAAACTAACTTCTCTTCCTGACATTTTAGTTTCCATTTCAGCACCCTGAATTGTTCATTTCAGTAAGCGGAAATACCCCTTTTACGAAAATACCAAATCAGCTTATTATTTTTCTATCCTTTGGCCAAACATATATACATATAATCCATACACAAAAATAATTTTTCTGGAATTTTTCAATTCCTTCAAGTATTTTTCAAAAATCCATTTCTAGTTAATACCTTAAGAAATTAGCTACATCATGCTTAACTCCAGAAATTCCCAACTCTTGGCTGGATCTTACAAATGTTATCGTTGACATCCAGTTTAAATTTCATGGCCATCGGAGTTATAGAACTCCGATTATAGCGATTTTTGTTGGAAGAATGAAAATATTGAAATGGCCATAACTTGCTCAATTTAAGTCGGAATGAGCTCATTTTTGGACATAAGCTACTTTATAACATATAATTTAATATTCCAAAATATTGGAATTTATTTCAATAAATAAGTGGATGAAACTGCCCTTGGCAAAAAGTGGCAGCAGCTTTTTAGCTTTTTTTAGTTTTGGCGTCCTTTGCTAAAAACAGTCCACATGAAAATCTATAAAGAATTTTTCAGTGATTTAACTTGAAAAAGTTAGAAAACTTGTATATCTAACTCCAAAAATTGATCACACTCAAAAATTTGAAATACAAAAAGAGATATGGTCGTTTGAATTTCTCATTGCGTTTTCCAAAAATCTAATATTTCCATCTTTGATGATTTCTAAGAAAACTTTCATATCTCACATAATAACCAATAGAACCCATCATAAAACATCATAACACATACTAATATCTCATATACCCATGGATCTACTATGATTCATGATCTAATACCTCAAATAATAACCAAACACAAGATAAACACAATCAAGGCTAAGAAAAATTAAGTTTTCTACATTTTGAAAAACATAGTTTCCATTTCATACTTTAAATCTAACTTTTGATCCTCAATATGGACAGATCCACACATAACACACTCTAGATCATGTAGATCTAGAGTTTTGAATTTTAAGAAAATAAATCCAAGTTTTGATTGAACATAACTAAAAATAACACAAACAAAAGGTATTTATACCTTTGATCTCCATGTTCTCCTACTTCTATGGTTGATTATAGGGCTTGAAAGTAAAAAATTTAAGCGAACAATTAATCTATATTAATTGTTATCGTAGAATATTAATTAATTATTGTGGAATATTAACTGTGATTGATTAATAATATTTGATTATTATTATTGCAAGAAATATAATAATAATAAACCACTTGTTTATATTTGTGCTGAGATTTATAGTTGTTAAGGTGATAATTAATCCTATGATTATTAATTAAGTGATATTAATAATTACGAGGAATGAATTAATTAATATTATTAGTAATTAATCGATTAGATGAATAATTTATTTAATTGACATTACGAATAATAAAGCAAATAAGTAAGTTATTAATATAATAAGATTATATTGATTAATGAAGGATGTGTGTATATTATTAATTAATAAGATGAGTAATTCTATGTGCAAGCATGCAATAATATAAAGTATATGGAATACGACTATATTATATAGTGTAGAGAAACACTTAGGTGTGACCATGCAAGTATACATAAACTATGTTATATAATGCAATGTGAATATATTACACATATGGACCATGTATTAAGATTAATTAAACTATATAAGCTACATGTTTATGCTTGTGTGACAATATGTATGTAAGTATACATTAACATAATATGAATATATTGTAATCAATTATTGATTGTAGAATTTAATAATATGGTAATATTTGATTTGAATTATATTCGGTAAAATAAATGTACATGGATTATATGTGTGTAAATTACACTTATTACATTATGTGAAGTACATTGTGATTTAAATTATAACCTAAGAGTACATATAATATATAACATAAGTATATGGTGGATATATACAAGTATAGCATGTAGTCCATTTGTAAAAATGTTGAGATTTGCTTTGCTTGTCCCATAATGAGAGACACATTTTCTCATTCACGTGTAACACATAAAGGCTAGAAGCTATTCCTTCTTCTTCTCCCCAAACTCAGCAACTGGCATTTCATAGCTTCATAGTGAATAATGAGCAAGGATGAGGGAATCATGATTGATTTTAACAATCAATTACCTACTCTCTATTAACCATCAAACAAATCTACATTCCCGTTGGTTTAATATAAAGAGCAATAGCAATGTCTGGACCTTCATTCCTCTATACATATGGCTCCCTCCCTTCTCTTTTCAAATTCCTGAGAGTTGTTTAAGTGTTGAGAGCATACACTAGTTATATGAGTAGAGTGAGAGGTGTGGATTAGCAGTAAACTTAGATTGCATTAACAGAGGTATAAACTACATTCTTGATTCTCCATTTCTTATTCTCTGTAAATTTCAAGCTTTTTGATTTTAATGCAATACATGCTAAATGAATCATAGAAAGCTTGTTTAGTTGAACTTATATATATGTTAGAATTACTATATAAGCTTCCTTGTTCTTCAATTTCAATTTGTGTTTCTGTTTCTAAGATTTCTGTGAAAACTTCAATTCTTGAAATTAAGTTAGAATTCATGAATTGGTGATTCAATAATGTTAAATGATTGTTATATAAGCTAATATAAGTGATCAAGAGGTAATATAGTGAGATTGATAGTAATTTTGTAGGAATTTTCTGTGTTTGGGCTGGAAGTCTGCCGAGGCTGGAACAGTCTGCCGCTGGCTGCAAGCTGGTGCAGCTACGCCAGTTTTGTACTGGGCAGCTGCGCAGCTACGCCAGCAGCCTGCTGCAAATTCTGCATCCTGCTTGATTTTTGTTATGCATATATTATGTGGTTTGGTTTAAACAAGCATACTAACTTGTGTAACATATATATATGAATAAAATGAGGCAAGGTAAGCATGTTTTCTTGTACTAGCATACATGATTAACAAAAAAGGTATGGTTTCCGAGATAAACTTAGTATTCTAAAAATAAACTTTGAAGTAATACTTGTTCTACAAGTTCTGAACTTAGTGATTTATACACATGATTGATTTCAAATATAAAGGAGCATGATATAGTGTTTATATTGTCCTTGTTCATGACCAAACTTGTTAGACCTTGTGTTACAGAAATTATTAAGAAAAGCTTGTTATGTTAAAGCTAATATGCATGAATACTACATGATATACACGCTGATCTTGCGAAAGTGTTAATATGACTTGACTACATACGATAAGAGCTTTGAAGTTGTCTTGTATGTGTTAAATTGCGTTGTTCAAGTTTAAAATGGATTAAAAAGCAAACTTGGATATGTTTTCAAATCAAGTGCTTTAAGTATGAGTAGTTAAGTTCGTAGAATGTAAAATGACATGTTTACATTCATTATGTCTCTAAGCATGACTCTTATATGTTTGATATAACGATAGTAAACCAAGCATGAGTATAGGTATGTTTTAAAGTAATAAACAATGCTAGTTAAGAATAAATGATGTGGACAATCGCAAGCATGTATATTACAATTGATATGACCTTCTCGCAAGAATCTATGATTAAATTGTATGCATTGTAATTATATGACCCTATTTGGCCTTAATTCCCGTGGCGATCCTAAACTAAGACCATGACATGTAAAAATGAACTTGTGATGGTCATATGGTTATAAACGTCCTCTGACATGATTGTATGTTAAGTGTAAATTGGTTAAGTATGCTAAAGTATGGACAGATTCAGAAAATGCAAGGCTTAACCCTGGTCTGGCTAGGGGACTGCGTAGCTGCGCCGTCCCTAGGCCTAACCAGGGCGTAGCTGCGCCGGTCTGGAATCTGAATTATTGAAATCTGCTTGTTCTGGTCATGTTAGTTAGTGTAAATTATTGTTCAAAATTGCTAGAAATGATCTGTACCCTACTGGTGTGTATATATGTGATGATTAAGTAATAAGATAATGTTTAACTTATATAATGGAAGCCCATGGGTCAAGGGATCATAAGCACTTGAGCATGATGAGTTGCTATAGTATCATTTATGTTATACCTATGTACTTAATTCATGGTAACTTATAATTTGATTTCATACCGAATGCGTATAAGTATGTAATGACGTGTGACTAAGGTAATACAATGTGTGTATATTTAAATTGAGTAACAAGCTTATGTACCGAATATGTTAACTAATGAAAATCCTATACATATAATACATTATAAATAAGATTCGAAAGTGTTGGCTAGCGTTACGTGAGTAAACTACGCAGAAGGCAAGTATCTAAACCTTATCTCTTTGGATGCAAGTTTTCTAACTTACACTCTTTTACGGTGCAAGTATTCTATCCTTGTATATTGCGAACTAGTTTCTTTACTTAATCGTTTGAATTGAATTAGCATACTTGAACTCTTATTTCATTAAAGCTATTATTCATGTTGAACTTGGTATTGTTCTAGAATATTGTGAAAGTGTCTATGCCATTTGACTCGGCTAGACTTATATTATTGAAAAGCGACCCAAACCAATTGATTGGTTCGGGATCTTGTATTTGACTGAGAAGAACAAAACATAACTGTCGGAGAACCGACGCGTGCACTTGAGTATGATTGATTGTTATGCATAACGATGGTACTTTAGGCTGATCACCTGTTGTACCTGTTTTTGTTAGATTTTTAGTTTATTACTGTTAAATCCTGTGGAAGTTCATAGTCCTTAGTGACTGCTCAGTATTCAGTTATCTTGAAATCTTAAATTGTTTTATTATTGAATCACATTGATATTATTCTGTCCTTTGCTACTGTTATTGAAAAATGTTGATATTCTTGTTATCCTTGAACTATCAAACCTTATTATACCCTTTCAAGAATTGAGAATTATATCACTTACCCTTATTGTATATTACTTGCTAAGCAATTTGTGCTCATTCTTTCTTTCCCTAAAACATTTCAGTTAAGGCAGAGCATGGTGAACCTTCAGGCGTTGATAAGGGCAAGGGCAAGGCTACCAACTAGCTTGTCTCTTTTATGTTTTTAAATATATTAATGTTGTATTAAGATGATGTAGTAAGATTGGATTTGTTTATGTTTAGGCTTAAGTTAGATTATGTAATGAGTCATTAATTAATATTATTATGTAATCTATTAAGTACTGTAGGTTGCGAGACTTGAGGGAATAATTATAATAAATCATTGTATATTATTCTAAATTAGATATTCCGCTGTGAATGTGTGATTTTAGTTATCATTGTGGTACCATGAGCACGTGACAAACCGAATTCGAGCGACCCCGTGACGGTCCTGGAATTTGGGGGCGTCACAGGTTGGTATCAAAGCTGTAGTTATAAACCTTAGGAACGAGTGTCCTTAGACCATAACTTAGGAGAATTTAGAAGTTTGGAAGGAAAAAAAACTTATGTAGAGTTTTCCTTAAGAGACTTAGTCTGTTATGAAATGTAACTTCATTTTATACAATGAACTTATGTTTTGTTTAACATTCTAATGGAGTTACTGTTTCTTGTCTTGTGTTTGTGATTGTAGATGGCAGATATGGGAGTACCCGCTAGAGTGGCTGAGGATGAGCCCAGGGATATTCATGTAGTGTACGAGGCACCTTTAGAGGATGTGCCAGTGCAGGCAGTTGCACCATTCGAGTCTGACGACGAGGATGAGATCGAGGTGGAGTTTGATCCTGAGGAGGATGATCCTGTTGAGGACGAGCCTACCGAGGAAGAGCCCATGGAGGACTCCTACGAG
Source organism: Panax stipuleanatus (assembly GCA_020205555.1). Taxonomy (NCBI): domain Eukaryota; kingdom Viridiplantae; phylum Streptophyta; class Magnoliopsida; order Apiales; family Araliaceae; genus Panax; species Panax stipuleanatus. The sequence continues at coordinate 67,116 of JAINUT010002057.1, forward strand.
CCTAATCTTGAGGAGCAGATGTTAGGCGAGTACGAGGAGTATATTCTAGAGTTAGACTGCAGAGTCCAGGAGCTGGAGGCAGAGGCCCAAGAGAGAGAGTCGGAGTTCCAAAAGCTGAAGGACGAGGACCACTAAAGGAAGCTGGCCATGCAGGAGTTAGAGGTGGAGATCGCCTACCGTAGGGAGGCAGGGATGTAGATGGGGACTTTGTTTCATAGGTCAGTGGCTAGGAATGTAGATCTGGCAGAGAAGCTAGAAGAGGTTGAGCAGAGGGAGCTGAGTGAGAAGACAAAGAAGGAAGCACTCCGCACTCAGTTGGAATTAGAGGTGATGGATAGGATACACTTCGAGGAGAAGTGGGGGGCTGCCCATGAGAGAGCAGATGACCTGGAAGATGAGGTCAAATGTAAGAAGAGGAAAATGAACAAGATGGGGTACGTGTTCCGTTCGGCATTTGAGAGAGTGCTTGATGGTGTGTACTACTACGCGGCAGAGCAGGGACAGACTCTACACACTATGAGTCGAGAGCTGGTAGCTTATATAGCGCAGTTAGAGTACAAGAGCGCTGTGGAGCGTGGGATGATATGACGAGATTTCCTTAGACGGATTAGTGGTAGTACTAGTTGTGTCTTTTATGTATTGTATATACTATGCTGTAATCCCAATCTTTTGTGTAAAATGTGGGATAGTGATGTAAACCCCGAGTTAGCTTTTGTTAGAGGGGTAGTGTGGTAGTAGGTTGGTATATTCCCCGTCTTTTGTGATATTAGAGGATATACGTGATGACATTTATAGCAGTGTGCTAGGATAATCATGTCATGAAATGGCATATGAATATAAATGAAGCTTATTTCAGAAATGTGTTATAAATTTCTTCTTTTGTATTAAAAAGAAATACTTAAGTAATATACTTGAATAATAATAACATGAAAATTTGTGATGCAGATAATGCCACCCAGACGTAGATTGACAGCACCCGAAGAATCTGTTAATAACGAGAGGGAACAAGTTGACCCGATCCAGAAACTGGTAGACCTGTTAGGAGAGGCATTAAGGGGAAAGAACAATGAACCCGTTCGCCGAAACCCTCAGGCTGTGTCAGTAGCAACCTTTAAAGACTTTAAAAATGTAGGACCCCCGGAGTTCGAGGGAATTACCGACCTAATCGTCGCACAAACGTGGATCAAGGAGATCGAAAAAGCTTTCACTATAGCTCGCGTAGGCGAAGATCAGAAGACGGTGTTTGCCACGTACATGATGAGGGGAGAAGCGAACTATTGGTGGGAGGCTAATCAATAAAGAGCTGGAGAAGGGATAATAGCTTGGGATATGTTTAAGACGCTGTTCTTCGAGAATTACTTCCCGAAGAGTATGAAGAATCGGATGGAGGTGAAATTCCTAGAGTTAAAATAAGGGGAGATGACGGTGGCGCAATACGCGGCTAGGTTTAACGAACTAGCGCAATTTGCGGAGCACCAAGTTGGTGATGAAGAGAAGAAGGCTAGACGCTTCGAACAAGGGTTGAAGCCATGGCTGTTTAATAAGGTATCAGTTATTCAAATTGATTCCTTTGCAACATTATTGGAGAAGGCAATCATTGAGGAAGGTGGCAGTGAGGCCTTAAGTCTGTATAACAAGGAAAAGAAAGGAAAGAATACTGGAGGAGAGAATCGTACTGAAGGAAGCAATAGTGGAGGAAGTAATTTGGGAAAGAGGAAGTGGGAGAATAACAACAACAACAAGAACAACAATAATCAATCGGGGAATTTTCGTGGAGGTTTCAAGAAGAGGGCTGAAGGATGCCCAAAGTGTGGAAAGAACCACCAGGGTGAGTGCTGGAAGGGTCGCGGCACTTGCTACAACTGCGGACAGGAAGGGCACATCTCGCCCAACTGCCCGAAACAGAAGAAGATACAAGGATGCTTTGCGTGTGGCTCGACGGAGCACCGAATTAAGGAATGCCCAAAGAAGGGAAGTGGCGGGGGTAGCAATCAGCAAGGAGGCAACAAGCTGTTGATCGACGGACCGTCACAATCCAACCGCCCAACTTCCAGAACTTTTAACATGATCGTCCAGGACGCAGAGGCTGCGAAGGACGTGGTGTCAGGTATAATCCCAATCAATGATATAAATGCTTATGTATTATTTGATTCGGGTGCCACCTGTTCTTTTATATCTGAAGAATTTGCTAGTAAACTTAGTACACCCCGAGAAAGATTAGAAAATCCTTTGATCATAGAAGTTGCTAATAAGGAAGTAATCCCTGTAGAATACGTTTATCGAAATTATCCCGCAAATATTAGAGAACATGAACTGAGCGTAGACTTGATTCCTATTAGACTGGGAGAATTTGATGTGATACTGGGAATGGATTGGTTGTATAACCATGCAACGATAATTGATTGTCAGAATAAATGTGTGAACCTTCAGACTCCGAGTAAGTCTAAGGTAGTGTTTTATGGTAGCTCATCGCTTAAGCAATCGTGTTGTGTTACGATGATGCAGGCCAAGAAATTGTTAAGGAAATGATGTGTAGGTTATCTAGCTTACATCGTTGATACTCGAAAGAAGGGAGTAAAAATTAAGGATATATCCGTAGTGAATGAATTTTAAGATGTGTTTCCAGACGATCTACCTGGTCTTCCTCCAGATAGAGAAATCGAATTCGTAATAGACTTAGCACCGGGAACGGCACCGAGTTTAAAAGCTCCATATCGTATGGCGCCAGTAGAAATGAAGGAATTGATGATACAATTGCAAGAGTGGTTGGATAAGGGTTACATTCGACGGAGTGTTTTTCCTTGGGGAGTACCAGTACTATTCGTTAAGAAGAAGGACGGATCGATGAGGCTCTATATAGATTATCGAGAATTGAACAGAGTAACGATCAAGAACCAATATTCGCTACCGAGGATAGACGACCTGTTTGATCAACTGAAGGGAGCAAAGTGTTTCTAGAAAATCGACCTACGAACAGGATATCATCAACTGAAAATGAGGGATGAAGACATACCGAATACTGCGTTTCGAACCCGTTATGGACACTATGAGTTTTTGGTAATGTCATTTGGATTGACTAATGCTCCAGCAACATTTATGGACTTAATGAACCGAGTTTTCAAGCCATACTTGGATAAATTTGTAGTGGTGTTTATCGACGACATTTTGATCTACTCGAAGACAGAGGAAGAACACGCCAAACATCTGAAGATTGTTTTGGAGGCACTAAGGAAGGAGAAGATGTATGCGAAATTTTCAAAGTGCAAATTTTGGATGGAGAACGTTCAATTCTTAGGCCACGTGGTGGATAAGAATGGAATCGCTGTAGACCCTACAAAGGTAGAAGCAGTAAGTAATTGGGAACAACCGAGAACACCGACGGAGGTAAGAAGCTTTTTAGGGTTAGCTGGGTACTATCGAAGATTTATCCAAGATTTTTCTAAGATAGCAACCCCGTTGACCAATTTGACTAGAAAGACGGTGAAATTTGTATAGAACGACAAATGCAAAGAAAGTTTTCAAGAACTGAAAAGGAGATTGAGCAAAGCACCTGTATTATCATTACCAGATGATGCGGGAAATTTTGTGGTGTATAGTGATGCATCACATAAGGCACTTGGCTGTGTGCTTATACAGCACGGCAAAGTCATTGCGTATGCATCACGACAACTTAAGGATTACGAAAAATGATACCCTACTCACGACTTAGAGTTAGCGGCAGTAGTTTTTGCGTTAAAAATATAGAGGCATTATTTATACGGAGAGAAATGCGAGATATACACGAACCACAAGAGCCTGAAATATATCTTCACACAAAAGGAGTTGAATATGCGGCAGAGAAGGTGGTTAGAATTAATCAAAGACTATGACTGCGATATTCTGTATCACTCGGGAAAGGCAAACGTGGTTGCCGACGCTCTAAGCAGAAAAGGAAGGTAAAAGTTGTTTAATTTGACTACTCAAGAAGAGTTGATAAGAGAGATGGAGAAATTGGAGATAGAAGTGAAAGAACCAAAGAAGCCTGGAGAGAATTTGTTTGTGGTGGAAGCTCATCCGACATTGTTGGATAGAGTGAAGGAAGCCGAGGAAAAGGATGAAGAGTGTGAGAAAATCCAAAAGAGGATCACAGAAAATGAGGAAGAAAAATTTCGAATGGATAAAGACGGTATTTTGAGATTTGAAGAAAGAGTATGGGTACCAGCGGTAACCGAGTTGAGGGAAGAGATTTTGCACGAGGCATATAATACGACATATTCCATTCATCCGGGAGGCACGAAGATGTACCGAGATTTGAGGCAACATTTTTGGTGGCCCAATTTGAAACGGAAAGTCGTAGAGTGCGTCAGTAGATGTTTGACTTGCCAACGCGTTAAAGTAGAGCATCAACGGCCGAGTGGTTTACTACAACCGTTAGAAATACCATAGTGGAAATGGGAGCATATTACGATGGACTTCGTGGTAGGACTTCCAGTTACATAGAAAGGTTATGATGCTATCTTGGTTATCATGGATCGACTAATGAAGACCGCACATTTTCTACCAATCAAGATCCGCTACAATTTGAATCAGTTAGCGAGCCTATACGTAAAGGAGATTGTTTCACGACATGGAGTGCCAGTGTCAATTGTTTCCGATCGAGATTCGCGCTTCACGTCAAATTTTTGGAAGAGTTTGTAAGAGAGAATGGGCACGCAGTTGAGGTTAAGTACGGCTTATCATCCTCAGACAGACGGACAAAGTGAGCGAACAATACAAACGCTAGAGGACATTCTTTAGGACTTGCGTGATGGATTTTAAGGGAAATTAGAACGACCACCTACCCTTAGTCGAATTTACGTATAATAATAGTTACCATGCGAGTATTGGCATGCCACCGTACGAAGCTCTTTACGGGAGAAAGTGCAGAGCGCCATTGTGTTGGGACGAAGTCGGAGAGCAATAAATACTCGGACAAGAGCTAGTACAACAAACTGCAGACGTAGTGATAGTGATAAGAGCCAAACTTGTAGTAGCTCAAGATCGCCAGAAGAAATATGCAGATTTGCATCGACAGGACCAAGACTTCAAAGTCGGCAATTTTATATTCTTGAAAGTATCTCCATAGAAGGGGAAGATCCGTTTCGACAAGAAAGGAAAATTGAGTCCAAGATTCATAGGACCGTTCGAGATACTGAAGCGAGTGGGCGAAGTGGCATACAAAGTTGCGTTACCACCCGAGTTGGAGCACATCCACAACGTGTTCCACATTTCTGTGTTACGACTGTATAAGGTCGACTACAAGCACGTGATTTCTTACGAGCCCATTCAAGTGGAGAAGAACTTGGCGTATGAAGAAATTCCTGTCCAGATGTTAGATAGGAAAGAACAATCTTTGAGAAATAAAATTATATCTTCTGTAAAAGTACTTTGGCGTAACCACGATGTCGAGGAGGCAACGTGGGAGTTAGAAGATAAGATAATAAGGGATTATCCCCATTTATTTGTGTAACCTTGTAGCAATTCCGGGACAGAATTTTTATAAGGGAGGAGGATGTAATACCCGAGAATTTTCATATATTATTAAATAAATATATTAATAGAAATGAGAGTTTATTTGAATATAAATAATTTTGTGTTATGAGATGAATTAATTCAATTATATAAAATTGAATAATTATAATAATTGATAATATGTGGAGTTTGCGATAAACTCGTTAATAGCCTTGTGTGGCACACTGACGTAATATAAGAATGATTATATTAATTTAAGCGAACAATTAATCTATATTAATTGTTATCGTAGAATATTAATTAATGATTTTGGAATATTAACTGTGATTTATTAATAATATGTGATTATTATTATTGTAAGAAATATAATAATAATAAACCACCTGTTTATATTTGTGCTGAGATTTATAGTTGTTAAGGTGATAATTAATCCTATGATTATTAATTAAGTGATATTAATAATTATGAGGAATGTATTAATTAATATTATTAGTAATTAATCGATTAGATGAATAATTTATTTAACTGACATTACGAATAATAAAGAAAATAAGTAAGTTATTAATATAATAAGATTATATTGATTAATGAAGGATGTGTGTATATTATTAATTAATAAGATGAGTAATTCTATGTGCAAGCATGCAATAATATAAAGTATATGGAATACGACTATATTATATAGTGTAGAGAAACACTTAGGTGTGACCATGCAAGTATACATAAACTATGTTATATAATGCAATGTGAATATATTACACACATGGACCATGTATTAAGATTAATTAAACTATATAAGCTACATGTTTATGCTTGTGTGACAATATTATGTAAGTATACATTAACATAATATGAATATATTGTAATCAATTATTGATTGTAGAATTTAATAATATGGTAATATTTGATTTGAATTATATTCGGTAAAATAAATGTACATGGATTATATGTGTGTAAATTACACTTATTACATTATGTGAAGTACATTGTGATTTAAATTATAACCTAAGAGTACATATAATATATAACATAAGTATATGGTGGATATATACAGGTGTAGCATGTAGTCCATTTGTAAAAATGCTGAGATTTGCTTTGCTTGTCCCATAATGAGAGACACATTTTCTCATTCACGTGTAACACATAAAGGCTAGAAGCTATTCCTTCTTCTTCTCCCCAAACTCAGTAACTGGCATTTCATAGCTTTATAGCGAATAATGAGCAAGGATGAGGGAATCATGATTGATTTTAACAATCAATTACCTACTCTCTATTAACCATCATGCAAATTTACATTCTCGTTGGTTTAATATAAAGAGCAATAGCAATGTCTGGACCTTCATTCCTCTATACATATGGCTCCCTCCCTTCTCTTTTCAAATTCCTGAGAGTTGTTTAAGTGTTGAGAGCATACACTAGTTATATCAGTAGAGTGAGAGGTGTGGATTAGCAGTAAACTTAGATTGCATTAACAGAGGTATAAACTACATTCTTGATTCTCCATTTCTTATTCTCTGTAAATTTCAAGCTTTTTGATTTTAATGCAATACATGCTAAATGAATCATAGAAAGCTTGTTTAGTTGGACTTATATACATGTTAGAATTACTATATAAGCTTCCTTGTTCTTCAATTTCAATTTGTGTTTCTGTTTCTAAGATTTCTGTGAAAACTTCAATTCTTGAAATTAAGTTTGAATTCCTGAATTGGTGATTCAATAATGTTAAATGATTGTTATATAAGCTAATATAAGTGATCATGAGGTAATATAGTGGGATTGATAGTAATTTCATAGGAATTTTCTGTGTTTGGGCTGGAAGTCTGCCGAGGTTGGAATAGTTTGCCGCTGGCTGCAAGCCGGCGCAGCTGCGCCAGTTTTTTACTGGGCAGCTGCTCTAGCAGCCTGCTGCAGATTCTGCATCCTGCTTGATTTTTGTTATGCATATATTATGTGGTTTGGTTTAAATAAGCATACTAACTTGTGTAACATATGTATATGAATAAAATGAGGCAAGGTAAGCATGCTTTCTTGTACTAGCATACATGATTAACAAAAAGGGTATGGTTTCCGAGATAAACTTAGTATTCTAAAAACAAACTTTGAAGTAATACTTGTTCTACAAGTTCTAAACTTAGTGATTCATACACATGATTGATTTCAAATATAAAGGAGCATGATATAGTGTTTATAGTGTCCTTGTTCATAACCAAACTTGTTAGACCTTGTGTTAGACAAATTATTAAGAAAAAGCTTGTTATGTTAAAGCTAATATGCATGAATACTACATGATATACACGCTGATCTTGCGAAAGTGTTAATATGACTTGACTACATACGATAAGAGCTTTGAAGTTGTCTTATATGTGTTAAATTGCGTTGTTCAAGTTTAAAAAGGATTCAAAAGCAAACTTGGATATGTTTCCGAACCAAGTGCATTAAGTATGAGTAGTTAAGTTCTTAGAATGTAAAATGACATGTTTACAATCATTATGTCTCTAAGCATGACTCTTATATGTTTGATATAACGATAGTAAACCAAGCATGAGTATAGGTATATTTTAAAGTAATAAACAATGCTAGTTAAGAATAAATGATGTGGACAATCACAAGCATGTATATTGCAATTGATATGACCTTCTCGCAAGAATCTATGATTAAATTGTATGCATTGTAATTATATGACCCTATTTGGCCTTAATTCCCGTGGCGATCCTAAACTAAGACCACGACATGTAAAAATGAACTTGAGATGGTCATATGCTTATAAACGTCCTCTGACATGATTGTATGCTAAGTGTAAATTGGTTAAGTATGCTAAAGTATGGACAGAATCAGAAAATGCAAGGCTTAACCCTGGTCTAGCCAGGGTACTGCACAGTTGCGCCGTCCCTAGGCCTAACAATGGCGCAGCTGCGCCGGTCTGGGATCTGAATTTTTGAAATCTGCTTGTTTTGGTCATGTCAGTTAGTGTAAATTATTGTTCAAAATTGCTAGAAATGATCTGTACCCTACTGGTGTGTATATATGTGATGATTAAGTAATAAGATAATGTTTAACTTATATAATGGAAGCCCATGTGTCAAGGGATCATAAGCACTTGAGCATGATGAGTTGCTATAGTATCATTTATGTTATAACTATGTACTTAATTCATGGTAACTTATAATTTGATTTCATACCGAATGCGTATAAGTATGTAATGACGTGTGACTAAGCTAATACAATGTGTGTATATTTAAATTGAGTAACAAGCTTATGTACCGAATATGTTAACTAATGAAAATCCTATACATGTAATACATTATAAATAAGATTCGAAAGTGTTGGCTAGCGTTACGTGAGTAAACTACGTAGAAGGCAAGTATCTAAACCTTATCTCTTTGGATGCAAGTTTTCTAACTTACACTCTTTTACGGTGCAAGTATTCTATCCTTGTATATTGCGAACTAGTTTCTTTACTTAATCGTTTGAATTGAATTAGCATACTTGAACTCTTATTTCATTAAAGCTATTATTCATGTTGAACTTGGTATTGTTCTAGAATATTGTGAAAGTGTCTATGCCATTTGACTCGGCTAGACTTATATTATTGAAAAGCGACCCAAACCAATTGATTGGTGCAGGATCTTGTATTTGACTGAGAAGAACAAAACATAACTGTCGGAGAACCGACGCGCGCACTTAAGTATGATTGATTGTTATGCATAACGATGGTACTTTAGGCTGATCACCTGTTGTACCTGTTTTTGTTGGATTTTCAGTTTATTACTGTTAAATCCTGTGGAAATTCATAGTCCTTAGTGACTGCTCAGTATTCAGTTATCTTGAAATCTTGAATTGATTTATTATTGAATCACATTGATATTATTCTGTCCTTAGCGACTGTTATTGAAAACTGTTGATATTCTTGTTATCCTTGAACTATCAAACCTTGTTATACTCTTTCGAGAATTGAGAATTATATCACTTACCCTTATTGTATATTACTTGCTGGGCAATTTGTGCTCATTCTTGCTTTCCCTAAAATATTTTAGTTAAGGCAGAGCATGGTGAACCTTCAGGCGTTGATAAGGGCAAGGGCAAGGCTACCAACTAGCTTGTCTCTTTTATGTTTTTAAATATTTTAATATTGTATTAAGATGATGTAGTAAGATTGGATTTGTTTATGTTTAAGCTTAAGTTAGATTATGTAAAGAGTCATTAATTGATATTATTATGTAATCTATTAAGTATTGTAGGTTGCGAGACTTGGGGAATAATTATAATAAATCATTGTATATTATTCTAAATTAGATATTCCGCTGTGAATGTGTGATTTTAGTTATCATTGTAGTACCATGAACACGTGACGAGCCGAATTCGAGCGACCCCGTGACTGTCCTGGAATTTGGGGGCGTCACAATATATCATATGTATACATATATAAAATCTCCTAACATATCTTGGCATATCACACCAAATCTCTCCATATCTTTCCATATTTATCAAATATCTTTCCAAATCTATCTAATATCTTATCCACAAGATTTAATTCTCATGCTCCATTTCTTCCAAGCTTGGGCCGAAATGGGCCTCCTTTGGCCCAAGTTTTTATTTTTCTTAATCCCTCATTTAACTTACTAAAGTCCATTAAGTCCCTTCTCCCATTGGGCTAAGCTTGGGTTTTGATTTAATTCCTTTTGGGCTTGCACTTTTCTTAGTTACTTACTAATTAAATTGGGCTTGGACTTCCACCCATTATTAAATTGAACCATTATTATACTTGCCCCATACATGATATATTAGGCTACTTATTTAATTGCTATCAAATTAGCTACAAGTCCAATGCTTAAATAAACAATTGGGCTACAAACTGGGCTACTTAAATTACTTACTCCCCTTAGTCCATTAAATCTATTATCACTAGAACTAATGCTCAACATTTTTGACATTTACATATTAATAATTATCTTAATATACAAAATAGATGTATACACATTATATAATGTATATCTATTTAAACATACACATAATTCACATAAGTCATAACGTACTCCACTAAGTGTATTAACTTAATAGTCCTAATTGACTTAATAAGTTATAAACACTCACATAATTATGCAAAATAATCTAATAGGTTGATACATATTTCATAAATCTCTTAGATTAGGTTACTAGTATATAATTAAAATACTAGGACAATTAAATAAAGATAACACTTGAGGTTATTTAATTCAAATACCTAATTTATATATTAGGTCACCAAACTTAATGGGTATCGTAGTACCTTATCCTTAAAGTAGATTTTATTTCTAGGGTTTTAAAAATTTGTAACCCATATTTTCTCAATTCTCTTTTAATTAGTAAACCATATAGGTTCTTCTTTAAAAAATTTAAATTATTCCTCAAATTTTCACTTAGATTTTATCCTTTAACCTTTATTTTAATCATTTAAGATCTTATAAATTTTTGGGTTGTCACATTCACCCCTTCTTCTAAGAATTCTGTCCTCGAAATTACGGCCTACTAATCCCTACTCCTTTAATTCACCAAAACTAGGTTTTCAAGTTAATCTTTCTCTGATTTCATTCCCATTTAATGAGTACATACGGCTTCCTTCTATGAGGAACTATTCTATCATCACATTCTACCCAGACTTCTCTCTAAAGAGTTAAAAACTTTTCATATAATGCTGAGGAGTCATATAGACTGTGAACTTTTATTTTTCAATTTCAAAAAGTTTTAAACAGAAATTTATCTATAAACCGTTATACTTACGGGCATGGGTGATCAGCCCGTTATACCCTGCATTGATCAGATGCTACATGCTGGAACGACATTTGCGTTCATCAAATCCTCCTTTGGAGCAAAAGTATTTCCCAATTTAGGGATGTTTATACTCAGCCTGGATTCCGAATCAAAATAATATGGTTCAGGACAATTCTCAAAGAGATACTTGAATTTTCATAAACCTTTGTCTAGCTGAATCAAATAACTTAGACATATACCAATAATTTGAACATTAATCAAAATATGTATTTGGCCAAATTTAATTGGCACTTGACTTTTTTTTAAAATTCTGAAAATTATTTTATGACGTCATTATACCACACTATATTTATAGTTTGTTGAAGATTCTGTCATTTTTGTGACTTTGTCATACAACAATATACCATAGTGGGCTGACTGATCTTTAGATCACATTTGACACTAGGTAAGACTACATTAATGACCCCATCGTTTTTATCATCTTTGCACCATGTTCCATGATGTATTGATGATATATAAAATACATTTTGATATTTCAAATAATTTTTGTCTAGCCGAAACAATTAGCACAGACTTTTCTTTTAACCGGTTCAAAAATCTTTGAAAATCAGTTTTAGTATTATCATACCTCAACAGGTAACGATGTGTCAGGGTCCCGAAATCCACACATACACACTTGTCACCATGTTTTGAGGATAACAAAAATTCATTTTTTTGGTGTTATCATGCCGCAACAAGTAACGATGTGTTAGTGGTACGAAGCCCACTTCTACACAATTGTAACCATGTTTTGCTGTTAACAAAAATTCATTTATATTTTTAAAGGCACATCAGTGCGAATTTAGCTTGATGTCAAAAAATTTCGAAGTCTAGCATAGCTAGAAGATTTGGAATACCTATGCCTCCACCATCAACTTCAATTCTTCTAATGATCAATTGCTTAATAATTCTATCTATTCTATTATACTTAAAACTTACTACACCAAAAATCCTCAATTCTTCTTTCCACAACTTTTCTATACCCCAGTATAGTTCATAAAATATACCACACATTATGAGTTCAGGAACTTACTACAAACTTATGGGTTTAGGAACTTATCCTAGTCAGACCAAAGTCATCCATTCGCTGAGGGGTTCCACCACACGATTATGAGTCACGAACTTACCATACGTATGAGTTTAAAGAACTCGCAACTAATCTTATATTCTCTACATATCCGTCATACACATGAGAAAAGAATCACCTTCTCATCATACATATAGCGAATAGCGCGACACCAATAGTTCAATGATTATCAATATGATAAACTAAGTAGTCGTTAGACCAAGCACAAACCCCCGCCCATACAAAGATTTGTACAACTTAGCAATCACATGAGTCCTCAACTGAAATCCCACATAATCCTAACTCTCTCTTTACTCAATACGAATTCCATTTAATCCGTATCTACAATTCTACAACTCTTTTGAGTTTAACTCGTACTATTTCATAGTACCATATTCGTATAGCAATTTTGCTATAAAGTTTTCAATCAAACGATTGAACATCTGTCCTTCTATGACCTTATTAGATCACGTTGTGATATTTTCTTATAATCGTTTTATATTAAGATTCTTTTCTATGTTATGATCGTTTTGTTTTACGATCATCTTTCCCTTTATACTTTTAGTCTTTTAGACTCTATCTATTCATTACTACTGTTCATCTTTATTATCAGAGTTAGGTAACTCTAGATCTTTATTACTTGTCAGGATTCTTCTTTGAATCTTATTGACTTATTAATACCTTGCCCAAATTCATCGCTTAGAACTTAAACTCTATTTGAGTTTATTCCTTATCCTCATCTCTGCGGTTATAGCCTTAGGTAACCCTACCTAAGGTTTATAACCTATAGCTTTGATACCAACTGTAGCGCCCCCAAATCCGGGTCCCCAAAACTATAGACCTGGTACATCATTTCTATAACTATTGCAAAAAATATAAACATAAATTGTTTATACAATAACCTTTACACATAACTCCAAAGGTCGGTAACATTAACTTAATATACATATTCATATTCTACACGACTTACAACGTCATTTGCATCCAATACTATTAAAATTTTAACCGTATAATAATCCAATCCTGGAACTTATCTTTGTCTTTACCTGTGTCCGAAGTTTCGTCTTAATCTGAAATGGTTATCATGATATAGCAAGGGTGAGCAACAATTTTGCCCAACAAGTTTAAGTTCAAAAGAAGATATATCATGATTGAAAAAGAATAATAAGTTGACAAACTTTCAACAATATAAGAATTGTGAAAGAACATGAATCAATTTCCAAAACTAAATGACTAAATCAATAATGCTGAATAGCCAACAATGAACATGAATAAATTTAACTGAACAATATGGTAATGAAGGTGATCAGCCTTTCATACCTAATGAACATATACAACATGCACAATGTGCGAATCAATAAATCATAGATGTGATATAATCAACAATGACTAATCACGAACATGCTTTACAATAACAACTCGAATTTGAGTTAGAGAACTTGCTCAATAAAAGAGTATAGGAACTTGTCTGTATCGTCGATTACTGCTATGCAATCTAATTTAATCGCTTTATTGAAAAGACCTATCAGTTATAAGATTGATCTTTCAATTAGTATAACATACTTATCTCATAATACTTTTACTTTAAAAGTAAACCATCTAACACTTAACCACATAGTCAAATATTAGATATCCTTAACACCATACTAATTAACAAGTCTAAACCTAGCACACATCGAGTCTGTAATACTATTCAATATAGTATACTGAGTGAATTCCCACAAACAATCAACAAATTAGTTTCCATCTCGTCTACACTGTTTTCACGGTGAGTTAGATCGGTTACTAATTCGTATATACTTCCGCTCCCTGAAGGAATCATTTAGCCCAGCTACTATATATCAACCATTAAATGGTACGATTGTACTACCTTAGACTTAACACTTACTCGTTCATTTATAAGTTCTTATTATAACTCGATAAACTATTTATGAATTTAGAAGACTTGATATATCTTTTCAGTAAACTGAAACCAAACTGTCTTTCCTTCCTAACCTTTTCAGTTTCCATTTCAGCAAGCTGAAACAAAACTGACTTCTCTTCCTGACATTTCAGTTTTAATTTCAGCACCCTGAATTGTTCATTTTAGTAAGCGAAAATACGCCTTTCACGAAAATACCAAATCAGCTTATTATTTTTCTATCCTTTAGCTAAACATATATACATATAATCCATACACAAAAAAAAAAATTCTAGAATTTTTCAATTCTCTTAAGTATTTTTCAAAAATCCATTTCTAGTTAATACCTTAAGAAATTAGCTACATCATGCTTAACTCCAGAAATTTCCAACTCTTGGTGATATCTTACACATGTTATCGTGGACATCCAGTTTAAACTTTGTGGCCATCGGAGTTATAGAACTCCGGTTATAGCGATTTTCGTCGGAATAATACAAATATTGGAATGGTTATAACTTGCTCAATTTAAGTCGGAATGAGCTCATTTTTGGACACAAGCTAATTTATAACATATATTTTATTGTCCCAAAAGATTGGAATTTATTTCAATAAATAAATGGACGAAACTTCCCTTGGCAAAAAGTGGCAGCAGCTTTTTGGCCTTTTTCAGTTTTGGCGTCCTTTGCTAAAAACAGTCCACATGAAAATCTATAAGGAATTTTTCAGTGATTCCGCTTGAAAAAGTTAGAAGACTTGTATATCTAACTCTAGAAATTGACCACATTCAAAAATTCAAAATAAAAAGAGAGAGATATGGTCATTTGAATTTCACGTTGCATTTTCCAAAAATCTAATTTTTCCATCTTTGATGATTTCTAAGAAAACTTTCATATCTCACATAATAACCAACATAACCCATCATTAAAACATCATAACACATACTAATATCTCATATACCCATGGATCTACTATGATCCATGATCTAATACCTCAAATAATCACCAAACACAAGATAAACACAATCAAGGCCAAGAAAAATTAAGTTTTCTACATTTTGAAAAACCTAGTTTCCATTTTTATACTTTAAATCTAACTTTTGATCCTCAAAATGGATAGATCCACACATAACACACTCTAGATCATGTAGATCTAGAGTTTTGAAGTTCAAGAAAATAAATCCAAGTTTTGATTGAACATAACTAAAAATAACATAAACAAAATGTATTTATACCTTTGATCTCCATGCTCTCCTGCTTCTATGGTTGATTATGGGGCTTGAAAGTATAAAATTTTCTCTTCCTCCTGCCTCCTCAAAGAAGCCGCCCCTCTCCTCTCTCTCTTATCTCTCTCTAGTTATCAGTAGATGAAATAATAAGACAAGGTAACTTGTTTAGTAAATATGAGAGGTCTATTTTTATTAGGAAAGATATATGCATATATCATATGTATACATATATAAAATCTTTTAACATATCTTGGCATATCACACCAAATCTCTTCATATCTATCCATATCTTTCCATATCGATCAAATATCTTTCCAAATCTATCCAATATCTTATCCACTATATTTAATTCTAATGCTCTATTTCCTCCATACTTGGGCCGAAATGGGCCTCCTTTGGCCCAAGTTTTTGTTTTTCTTAATCCCTCATTTAACTTACTAAAGTCCATTAAGTCCCTTCTCCCTTTGGGCTAAGCTTGGGTTTTGATTTAATTTTATTTGGGCTTGCACTTTTCTTAGTTACTAATTAAATTGGGCTTGGACTTCCACCCATTATTAAATTGGACCATTATTATACTTGCCCCATACATGATATATTAGGCTACTTATTTAATTGCTATCAAATTAGCTACAAGTCCAATGCTTAAATAAATAATTGGGCTACTTAAATTACTTACTCTCCTTAGTCCATTAAATCTATTATTACTAGAACTAATGCTTAACATTTTTGATATTTACATATTCTTAATTATCTTAATATACAAAATAAATATATACACATTATATAATGTATATTTATTTAAACATACACATAAGTCATAACATACTCCACTAATTATATTAACTTAATAGTCCTAATTGACTTAATAAGTTATAAACACTCACATAATTATGCAAAATAATCTAATAGGTTGATACATATTTTATAAATCTCTTAGATTAGGTTACTAGTATATCATTAAAATACTAGGATAATTAAATAAAGATAACACTTGAGGTTATTTAATTCAAATACCTAATTTATATATTAGGTCGCCAAACTTATTGGGTATCGTAGTACCTTATCCTTCAAGTACATTTTATTTCTAAGATTTAGAAATTTTGTAACCCACATTTTCTCAATTCTCTTTTAATTAGTAAACCATATAGGTTCTTCTTTAAAAAATTTAAATTATTCCTCAAATTTTCATCTAAGTGTTATCTTTTAACCTTTATTTTAATCATTTCAGATCTTATAAATTTTTGGGTTGTCGCATTAGCTCCATCATCCAATAAAATCTGATGTATGCACATTGCGGGACTAATAACTTTTATGTCTGCTATGGTCCAACCAAAGACTATGATATGGTCCCTAAAGACTCTCAGCAACTTCTCTTCCTGCACTTTGGTTAGATTACTAGCAATAATCACAGGTAATGTATCATTAGTCCCCAAATATGCATATTTCAAGTGTGCAGGTAATTGTTTCAATTCTAAGGTTGGAGCTTGCACAACATATGGTAATAATTTTGATGAGACACAAGTAATTGAATTGAATTAACTTCATATTAACTATAAATTTTGGCAATGAGTGTAATGCAACCACAATTTCATTCGATTCCTAATTTTGCTCAATTTCATATTCCATATCCATGTCCAAACTATTGGAAATAGCAACCTCCAAGTTGTCCCTATAAATTTGTTTAAAGGTTTCCTGCACTAAAGAGTCACACACATCAATAGCAAAAACTTGACTTATATCACTAGAGTATCTCATGGCATCATAGATATTAAATTGGATCTTTTCGCCATCAAACTCCATTGTTAAGGTCCCATTATGCACATCAATCATAGTTCTTGCTGTCTTTAGGAATGGTCTCCCCAACAAGATGTGGGATGGGTTTGGTGATGTATCATCCTCCATATTCACTATGTAAAAATCTGCAGGAAAGATTAGTTCATTCACCTGTACCAAGACATTTTCAGCTACCCCTCGAGGATAGGTGTTAGTACGATCTGCCAATTGAATAATCACACTAATAGTTTTCAAAAGACCTAGATTTGAAGACTTGTAAACAGATAATGGCATCACATTAATTGAAGCACCTAAATTTAGCATAGCCTTTTCAAATCTAGTGTTTCCTATCTTGCACGGGATTGTGAATATGTCTGGGTCTTTACATTTAGGGGGCATTTTTCTTTGAAGAACAGCTGATACATTCTCCTCAACTATTACTTTTTCATCATTTTTCAATTTTCATTTATTAGTGCACAATTCTTTTAAAAAATTCGCATACCGTGGAACCTGTTTAATTGAATCAAGTAATGGAATATTCACTTCTACTTTCCTAAAAGTCTCCTGAATTTCTTTTTCTTGTTCATCTTTCTTTGAAGTTCTAGAATTTCTGGGGGGGGGGGGAAAGGAAGAGGAATATTTTTAAGCTGACAAGGAAAGTTAGGGTTTACCTTATATTTTTCTGTTTCCTCCTCAGCTTGTGATTTCTCAAACTCCAATGTGGTTGTAGGTGTGTCCATCTTCTTTCCACTTCGCAAAGTTATAGCACTGCCATTTTCCTTAGAATTAACAACAGTTTGAGATGGTAGTTTCCTTGAACCTTGAGAATCCAATCAACCCACTATAGTAGCTAATTGGCTCATTTGACTCTCCAAACTTTGGATGGAAGATCTTGTCTCTTGTAGAAACTATGGTGCCTGTGTCATAAAGGTCTTAAACATATCCTCCAAGGTTGTTTCAGAATTTATCGGTGTTGTTGGTTTGGGTTGGTATTGCGGCTGAGTTGGCTGAAATTGTTGTTTACTAAGGTAGAACCCTTGCGCTTGCGACCTGGCACCCCATAACTCAAGTTGGGATGATCCCTCCATCCTAGATTGTAAGTATTGGAAAAAGGGTCATATTTCTTCTGCTGTTGTGCCTAGTTATTTCCCACTGCATTAGCTTGTTGTGCATTCTCTTCCTCTTGTAATGTTGGGCATGAATCCGTAGGGTACCCTGCCATTAAATATATTCTGCAAGCCTTTGCAACTGGCAAGTTACCTGTTGCTAATTGTTTCACCATAGCAGTTAAGTTAGAAATCTGTTGCTCTAAATTACTCATGCTTACCTCACTTACCATTTGCGCTAGATAATCATTTCGTGTTTCATATTGTTGTGCATTGGCAGCCATATTTGCAATCAAATTCTTTGCAATCAAATTCTTTGCAGCCTCTGGTGTTTTATCTACTAATGCTCCTCCACTAGCAGCGTCAATCATACTCCTATCCATCGGTACAAGTCCCTCATAAAAGTAATGGATAAGGTGTTGATCATCGATCTGGTGGGGTGGATAGCTGGAGCAAAGATTTTTGAATCTCTCCCAGTATTCATACAATGTTTCACTGCTGAATTATCGGATTCCGCAAATTTCTTTCCTTATGTTGGCTACCCTTGAAGTAGGAAAGTAGTTCTCCAAAAATAGCATTTTCAAGTCATTCCAAGATTGTATCGATCCCGAGGGGAGATAATACAACCAATCCTTCGCTAAATCCGCTAATGAGAATGGGAAAGCTCTCAGCTTTATCTGCTCCTCCGTAATCCCATGTGGCTTCATTGTTGAGCACACAAAATGAAACTCCTTTAAATATTTGTACGGATCCTCACCTGTAAGACCACGAAAAGTAGGCAAAAGGTGAATTAGTATGGATTTCAATTCAAAAGCAACATTCAAAGTAGGATATTTAATGCATAGAGGTTGTTGAGTGAGATTAGGAGTAGACAACTCCTTTAAAGTCCTGTTCTTATTTGGCACCGCCATCTCCTCGTCTGATTCGCTAGAGGAATGGTCTGAAAGTAGTGTGAGTGCAATGTTGAGGCCTGGGGATGGAGCTTCGTCAGAATCTGCAAGTATACTTTAGGATTTTTGAGTTTTCTTCCTAAGCCTGCGTGCAGTTCTTTCTATTTTTGGATCAAATTTCAAATCAAGAGAATGAGAGGATCAAGGCATAAACAAAAATAAAAATAAAAATAAAAATAAAAATAAAATAAAACAATGAATAAATAAAAACAAATAACACTCCCCGGTAACGGCGTCAAAATTTAGAAGCGGTCGTTTAGCACTCCAAAATTAACCTTACTCCTATTCTACTAACTCAAGAATTAGTATAGTAACAAGCAAGGATCGATACCACAGAGAGTGTATGTTTTATATTTATCAAAGTATTTTCTAGTGAATTAGAGGTTTTGGTATGAAAAAGCTAAATTATTAAAAGTGAATTTAAAAGAAATATCAATGAGTAAAAAACTTCAATTCTTCAGTTCAGTATCATCTTTTCACAATTATGGAATAACAAAGTTTTATAGTGTTTACACTTCAATGAGATTAACAACCCTAGATAACCGCAATCTCTAATTATCTGAAATCCTCCTTATGTGTAAATCTAATGCGACGATCGCCAACAAGAGACCCTAACTATCATACAACCTAGAACTATCAGTCTAGATTTAATACGATAGAAGCATGAAGAATGATAATTAGATTGTTCCAAGTAACAATTTCATAATCAGGAATTATTTAACTTGTCTTATGAAAACCTTAATAATATTCAAAAGCTTGACCACAATCAAATATCATTAATTGCTACTTATGATCAGACATACGTCGTTTGCTTAATATATATCTAAATCTAGCAAATGTTATCAATTCACTAATTTAATCCAGCAGAAATTAAATTAGTAGATTGAATAGCATACGACAAGTTTATGTAGATAAACAGAATAAATCTCACACAAGAAGGACTAAATAAAGTAAACTTGATCAAACCGTTAATTATAAATAAGGTTCAACATCCCTTCAGAATTTAATTGAGAAATTAGTTTGACATGCCTTGATTCTCCAAAACTAGGGTTTGAATAAATATAAAAGATGATATGATGCTCTCTCTAATAATGGGTCTTCCATGTCTTTATAATAACTAACAAAGTCCTAACATCCTAAGAAATTTGCAATCCAACTTGTATTAGAAGTTTGCCAAAACTTGCCAAAAATAAGAAATTCATTGAATCTGTCCGACAAGCCCACCGGGGCGGGTTTTCTATACTGCCAACACCTGCCGGGGCGGATGTTCTTCTTTTTCTGGCTCCAGGGCACACCCCGGTCAGGGCGACAATTCTTCTTCACAAAAGCCCGCCAAGGCGACAATGGACAGAGAGGTCGGGGCCGAGGTGGCTTCTAAGCACGCTGGGGCATCACTTGGACAAAGAGGTTGTCATCGGGGCGGCATTTCCTAAGCCAAAAGTGCCGTCTGGGCATGCTTCTCTGTATCCTGATTCTCCTTCCTTTTGCTCCGCAATAACTCCGAATCATCTCGTTTCTTCACCAAAGCTCCTTTTCAACCTGCAATCCATAAACAACCTTATTAGACCCGTGTTAACCACAAAACATACAATGAAACAAGTGAAAAGGAATCAAAATAGATAAATATTATACACTCATGAGTAGTTAGGTTAGTGTATAGGTACATTCATCCAAAAAGTTAGTGAATATATATATATATATATAGATACAATCCTCTCGAATAGTTAGAATTCATCCAAGTGGACAGGGGAGAAATGTAAACCCAGAGATAAAAGAAGAATATCTGGAGGAGTTTGATCAGTTTGATCAACCTTGGCTGAGCCTGTACTAGCCGTGAAGTGGTAAGGGGGAATTGAGACCTTTTGATGTTCCATCAACACATAAAACATATCCCGAATATGATGCACAGACAACTGTAAAGCCTCTATTTGATTCATCATAACACTTTGATTTTGCAAAGAAAGTTGATTCATACTATTCAAAGCATCAATTTGAGATAACAGATTTAAATGAGACTCAATATGCTCAGTGTTATTGGGTTTGAATGTGATTAAAGGTTTTGGAGGGAGATTCAAGTGTGAGACAATATTGTTATTCTATAAGTCATGTTCGGATTTCTAGTATCAAATTACTTGCATTTAAGAATTGATGATTTTTTTGAAACTAATGGTTTTGTCATCACCAAATAGGGGGAGATTATTAGTACAATGCATTTTTTAGATTTGATGATGATATGTGAAAATACTGTATATTTGTAACCAGTACTAACTTTTGTACAATCCTTGTAATGAAATTAGTGTAAAAAGACTTAGTTCAGAAATCAAACTTGTTAGGTTGATATATTTCGTAAAGTGAATATTATGTATAGATCTTAAGTTAAAAGTCGATCGTAAAGTAAGTACTGAAATCGTAAAGCATATTGATCGTAATGTTAAAGATTGTAAAGTAAGCTGAATATCGTAAAGTAGTTCTAAAGATCGTAAAGTATATTGAAGATAGTAGAGTTTTCTGATCGTAGAGCTATAACTCCCCGTACTCCAAGCTTGCAAAATCATCAAGTCATTCCTCAAAGTTCTTGCAATAAAAGTAATGATCAAACAATTAGAGAAAAACTGAAGATTGTCAAGCTAAGAAGAGTCAAAGAGTTAGTCTTTCAAGACTAAAGAGAAACATCGTAGAGTTCACTGAAGTTAAATGTAAATCATAGACCTTGTCTAACCAGACACTCTACGACTAAACATTCAACTTTACGATTAGAAAAATCGTAGAGGACATCAGTTCTTTTAAGGACTGACAATGATAATATTCGTAGAGTGAAGATCCTAAGGAAGTTTGCTAAATCTCTTAAGGCTAAGGAGAAAGGTAGTTGAAAATGTGTCTAACAACTCTATTGATGGAAAGACAAGACCCACGTGCTTATTCATATAGTGTAATGAAGTGACATATCAGAGCCGAAAGCTAACACATCTTACTCCAAAGTCAACAATTAGAGATCTTCAAGGATCTAAGCATTAAATGTAACGACAACTTTCAAACGAAAAAATCTCGAGAAAGGTGTGACACCCCCAAAATTCGGGTACTTCAATCCCACAGATTTGGTGTTCACGATCCAAAACTATCACATCTAACTACCCATAATAAAGGATAATAATAAACTTTACAAACTATCTTCCCATTAAGGGTTACAACTCAAATAATCCTAGGTCATCTAACCTTTATTACATCAATTACAGAATAAAACATAACATAAACTTAAATAAGTCTTATTACATAAACTTTTCAACAATAATATAAACTTAAACTTCATCATTTGTTCATCTTGCCCTTGCCCTTACCCTTTCTTTTAGATCCTCAGGCTTCTCAATCTTAGCTGCAATATTTTTATGCAAGAGTGAGCAAAAAAAATGCTCACAAGTATAGTAATAAACAACAACAATATATGAATCATCAATGAATGGGTTTCAACTGAATAACATAATATTTCCTGTCAATGATAATGAAGATCGGAAAGCTCAATAGAAAACTCAACTTTTGAATCAAGATTAGAAAATAAAGTCAAAAGTACATCTGAGGGTTACAAGACCATGAACTATGTCATAGGTTAACAAGTATCTCTACCGTAACCTTTAACAGTCTTATAGACTACATGGACCATCCGGGGGATCATCCATTCGTACAATGTATTGTGCACAAATATTTTAACGTTATTGCGTAGTATAATCTTGTATAATAGGGTTGTTCATCTCAGCTTTGAAGTCAGAATCTGCACCAGAGGAAGTTTGGTTTGGATTTGCTTCAATAAAGGTTTCAAAGTTTAGAACGCCCATCAACTATGAACTAGTTGAATTAAAAGGATTCGATAATATCCAAGAGTTTGATAACAACACAATATTATAAAGAGATACTTTAGCAATGATAGATTAATAATGAATCATAAGTGAATAGACATCATATATCAAAACCATGCTTTACGAATGAATTAGAAAGCTTAATCAAAACATAGGAATTGAACACTATAAGAAACCTTGCTTGAGTAATAATAAGCCAAGGTTATTAAACTTGCTCAATAAAAAGTAGAGTTAGAAAACTTGCTCATTGAAAAGTAGGGTTTAGAAACTTTCCTTGTGCGCTTGCTACCCAATTACAACTTACGCTCTTCAGTAAACAACATATACCATTTAAGATCATTACACCAATTAGTTATATTATAACTAACATTATTGGTTTAAAGTTTCATTTTACTTAACTTAGTATCTTAGCTAAGTTTATTGTCTTTAGCTTTAGTTGACTGTACTATCCACATACCATGAATATGGAATCCTCACTAACATAGAACATAAGGCTTAGTACTTAAACAATGTTACTATACTTTACGAACATCAAGCTTAAGTTTTATTCCACTTACTAATTCATAATGTATAATCATCAATCGTGTGATTACAACATGTTATTACATTTCATTATAATCATTCATTTAGGTTATATAAACAATCCTAAAGTCATACAATTAAAATCTCATTTCATGGTTAAACTGCCCACCAGCGCGGCGGCGCTGGTTTTGAAATGAAGAACAGTGCGGCGGCGCTCAATTATGCCTGGAATGCAGCGCGGCGGCGCTGTGTCACAGATTTTGTTTTTTTTCAGGTTCGTGAAGAACATTGTTCATCCCCAAAACACCCAATTTCTACACTTACACAACAATTTAAGTATACCCAGACAATATAAACTTTATATAATCAAAACCCAACATGTATAACATGATTCTAACAACATAAACAACTTAAACAACCAAATTAAAGACCCAAAAATCATAGTTCATGATAATTTTACATATTTTGACATATTTAGCGAATTCAATCACTACGAATTCGTTATTCAACCAAATTGATCCATTTAACTTTTGTTGTTTTTGTTTTTCAACATATTAACAACATCAACCATCAATTTACAGATTATCATATGAATTAAACATCAATTTTGACTCCAAAATAAGCCATAAAGTAAATATTTCACTGTAAACTCAATTTCTTCATGTTTATCATGTTTTCATGGATTAATTATTCCAAAATTATTTATAAACAACATATAACAAATTATACATATCAATTAACAACTATAACCAATTTCTCAACAATTCAACCATAGAACCTCACTTACAGAGAACATAAGAAAACCAAAGACTAAGAACTAAAAACTAGGAATTTAGAGTTACCTTTTATTGTCTAGGGAATTTACAAGCTTTGATTAACCTTTCTTCTTCCTTCTTAGATTCTCAAGCACTCCCAAATTTCACAGAACACCTACCTTTCTCTCTCAATTTCTCTCTTCCTCTCTTCTTCTCTGTGTTCTTTAGACTTAGGAATATACGTATAATACAAAAATGATAGATGGGTTTACGTAGCTTTATTTTGCCAGTTACAAAACCAAATGGTTTCAGCTGTTATAGAAAGCAAGAGTCTAGGCCATGTTTGGCTAGACTCAAATAACCTTTTTTAATTATTTTAATTTTCCAACTTATCATATAGTTCATTTATCACACACATAAACCAATTAAGTTAAATAAATATTAATTCATTAATAAATCCAATTAAACCATATTAATAAAGTTATAACTTCTATTTAACCATTATTAATTCTCTATTTTAATTATTAAATTAAAATATTTCCATTACACCATACTCTAATTATTTAACAATTCATTAATCCTTTAATTTAATTATTTAATTAAATTAGGACATCACCAACATATTAGCGTAATAAATTACGCATCAATTATAAAATTATTTAACATCAATTTAATTAATATTATCACACTTAATTAAATTATTCCATAATAACTTCCATAAATTATTTTATTCAATAAATAAATTAACTAAAATATTTATTTCCTTCGATAAATATTTTTAATTATTTACAAAAATCACATTTGTTACAAAAGGTCTATAAAAGGCAAGCAAATTTAATCAAACAGTCAATCAGTCGAAATATTGCTAATTCAAAAAGTCTTTTACTCTACGATTTTGAACATCTTGTTCTGCTGCTAAGTTTTTCAATACTGAATTTCAAGCAACTTAGCAGCACCTCAAACATCATTCATCCTCAGTGATTGTACTGGTCTTAGTGACCTATTATAACCAAGTCTTAGTAACTTGAAGAGATCTTAGTGATCTGCTATAACCAAGTTTTAGTGACTTAAAGGAATATGTGTGATTCATCTGTTGTAACTGTTCTTTGTGAACAGATCTTATCACTCTATCTTTAATGGATTATACTTACTCAAGGAGTAAAAGAGTGGACTAGGAGATCTTTGTGCACCGAACCACTTAAAAATATTATGTCTCATTTACTTTATGCACTTACTTTTATGTCGAATTATTTTTAAGTGCTTTTCAATTTATTTTGTGACTTAGTTCCACTTTGATTCACTAAATTTAGAATTGAGATTTTTCTCTAATCTTTAAAGGGTTTTTATAAACTACCATTCTGTTGTGCATAATCTCTTAATTATCCTAGTTAATTATAAATTGGTAATAACTTCTTAAAAGGAAAAGTTTTTAAGGATCTATTCAACCCCCCTCCCCTTCTAGATCTCTCAATGCCTTTGGAAAATAATAGATAAAAAAGATCACTCAGATCATGTCACTATCACAAAGAATACTATTTGTTGTTGAGTCACTGCTAATATGATATATGTCCTTCTTCAAAACTATTAGCAACAGATTGACAATCTTTAGATCGTAGGGTGGATCACTTTGAACACTTGAGCTTTTAGATGATGAATACTTGAGTATCATTTTTTAGTGTTGTTTTACCAATCCTTTTATAATTACTTTTTGATTTTTGCCCGTTAGATTGTTATTGTTGCTTTAAATGGACTAGGACACTTGTCAAATAATCATTCCTTTGACTTCAAAACCTTGTCTGCTTGACCAAAAATGTTACTTTTGCTAGTACTAAGTTGTGTACAATAGCATACCCGTGTCCTTGTCCTTGCACAAATAGTTGTTATAAAAGTTGTGTTGTCTTTTCATCCTTATCGGTATTTCATTTTGAAAATTATCTTTCAAGTGTGTGAGATTAAGGTTATATGACCCTTTTTATAAACATGCTACTGTCATATTAGATTTTCGTACTTTGTGAAATTGGATAACTTTGTCCTGAAACGTAGAGTTTGTCTACAAATCGTTAAGTAATTTTGCTCAGTGATATTTACTTTATGATTTTGAGTGACTCTATGATATTGATCTATGATCTGGTGCTTTACTCAACGATATCAGATTCTACTCAACGAAATGTTAATCTTCTTAGGCAGCTTCAGCTATTACACAAATTATAAGGCTATATCCTACGATTTTGGATCTACTTAACAAATTAGATCCCTAACTAAGTCCTTTTACATTAAGATTTTCATAAGAATTTTACAAAACATACGTGTCCTTTTCAAATATACATTCAAGTACTGTCATCATCAAATTAAATAAGGGAATACATAAATGCATGTACTAACAAAATTGAATAATGAGATAATGACACAACAAACAAGTTTAAGAGATTATTTATAAGGAGTTTATGTATGCAAGAATGATATTAGAATCATAATACGTCGTTAAAAAGGTTACTTTTGTATAACACATATTTTATTAATAATGTGTCATAATTTTAATATCGTTCGTCTATACACTGATAGTGTATGAAACTTTAATTCATTAATTTATAATAAATAATCCCTGTAGACACTCGAAATTTTTTAGTCATGTTACTAACCCTGCAGGTGGGCAAAATCATCTTTTACCTTCCAGAGACAAACCTGGAAGTCAAGATCAAGTCATCCCCGATGACAACAACGGGAGATCAAATCCAACCCCGGCGACAACACTGGGAGATTAAATCCATCCCCGGCGACAACACTGTTGGGTTTGTACGAAATCATGGCGCAATCAAATTGCAAAAATTAGCGGAAGCATTGTATAACAGAGTTTTAAAAAATTCTACAAAACCATTATCCGGATCATCTTTTATGCAAATTATTAATTTAAAATGATAAATAAGAAGTTATGGAATCATACCCTTGTAGAACGAATCTTCCACAGGTACGAGTTCAACTCCTTGTTCTTCGTGATCTCCTTGAATTTTCGGGTTAGAGCTCTTCCATTGATCAACGTTAGCCACCCAAGTTTTTGGCCTCTATAGGTGATCCACCAAGGAAAAGGAATTATCAAGAAGGAGGGTGGTTAGCTAAACCCTAGTTTTTTATCCTCTATAGAAAAGGAGTACTCTCCAACAATTGGAATTGCATCAACTGATATCTATTATAAGACTTCTCTTATATAGATATTGGTCAACCCTTCTTATCCTCTTAGACATGGGATTTTATTTAATTAATTAAACTCCTTTAATTAATTTAGGCTTTCCAATACATTGGGAATAATTAATTAAATTTATTTAATTAATTTGCCTCCTAATCTTATTAGAAATAAATGAGAGTACTAATATTAAATTAATTACTAAACTCCTTTATAAATTAAAATAATAATAATTGTAATAATATTAATAAGACTCCTCTTATTAATTTATATTTAATATTTCCAAAATATTAAATAATAAACATTAAGCTATTTAATTTATTTTATCACCATAGATTAAATTAATTACATTTAATGCATTATTACGCGACTCGTTTGCAAAAATATATTTTCTGGTGTACACTGACGGTATGAACGACAATATCCCAGATGATGACTATTCAAAAGATCAAGTCCTAATCCCTCGCCTCAATAGGGATATGGAAAGCAGTTCAAAGAAAAGCACTAGCCCTGATATGAATGTTATCTTAGTCATCAGCAAAGAGGAGACAGATAACAGCAACTTCTTTATCCTCCCTGTTCATGAGGACTTGACTCTAGACAATTGGAGCAGCACTCCATGCATCAGTCGAAAAGGGTAAAATGGCAAAAAGTCCATCTGCCCTGAAGCGTGGTTTTATTTCCTACTTATTTTTTGTTGCACAACGATAACAGTTACTTTTGTCTTGTTTTTTGCTAAATGCTTTATATGATCAAACAGTTTCATATATTAAAGTGAAAACATTTTTTTCAAGACTCCAGAGTTGGATTTGTTTGGCCTTGCTGATGAGATGCCAAATTTTCATAGTGACTACAACTTTGATGTAGAATTGGACTTCGACTTGATGGAGATTGATCAAGAGGAGATGGATGACTATGAGGTGCCCGAGGAAATTAAAGAATGGGTCGAAGACAAACCCAAACCAAACCTCGACCAAACCATCACTGCCAATATCAGAACCTTAAAAAACCCTTAAAAAATTCAAATAGGCATGGACCTTACCCAAAACCAAAGAAAAGACCTGATTGAACTCTTAACTCAGTTCCAGGATTTGTTTGCATGGTCACATGAAGACATAATTGGTTTTTCTGATGACATTGTCATTCATCGATTACCCATCAAAGATGGATTCAAGCCAGTCAAGCAAAAGCTCAGGCGATTGAAACCTGAGTGGAGTCTGAAAGTCAACGAAGAAATTGTCAAGCAATTCAAATCCAGTATCATCATGGTGTCAACTTACCCTTTGTGGTTATCCAACATAGTTTCCGTGCCTAAGCCCGGAGGGAAAGTACGAGTATGAGTGGATTACCGGGATTTGAACAAGGCTTGTCTCAAGGAAAACTTCTTAGTACCTTTTATCCACATACTAATAGACAACACGACACAATATAGCATGTATTCTTTTATTGACTGTTTTGTCGGGTACCATCAAGTCATGGTTGTTGAAGAGGACAGGGAGAAAATAGTCGTCATCACTCCCTGGGGAACCTTTTGTTATAGACGTTTGTCTTTCGACCTTATCAATGCCGGTGCCACCAATCAGCGAGCCATGATGGCCCTTTTTTATAACATGAAGCACAAAGAAATAGAGGTCTATGTGGATGACATCATCGTCAAATCCTGGGAGGAAGACAACATCAGCCATCTCAAAAAGCTTTTCAACAGGTTACGCAAGTACAACCTAAAGCTGAATCTGGCCAAATGGGCTTTTGGTGTCAAATCAGGCAAGTTATTGGGATTTCTAGTGAGCAACAGAGGCATTGAGCTGGATCCTACTAAGATTAAAGCAATCACCGAGATTCCCGTGCCCCAAACAGAAAAGGAAATACGGGGATTCCTGGGGATAATCAATTTCATAAGCAGATTCCTCTCTCAACTCATGGCAACTTGTGAACCCATCTTTAAGTTGGTAAGGAAGAATTCCTCTATGAAATGGAATGAAGATTGTCAAAAAGCCTTCTTTTCCATCAAGAAGTAGTTGATCGAAGCACCTGTTTTGGTACCCCCAAGGGATAAGGTTCTTTTGTTTATGTACCTTTCAGTCAATGCCAATGCAATGGGTTGTATGCTGGGGCAGAAGGATGATAAAAGTAAAGAGAGAGCTATCTATTACCTCAGCAAAAGATTTAATAGCGACGAGCAGAAGTACACTTTGATTGAAAAGACCTGATGTGCGTTAGCATTGTGAAACCCCCCAAATTCGGGTTTCCTAACCTCGATTCGGTGCTCATGATCCTCAACAACATACATACTTTTTACTAATACTGAAAAATAAACATACATGGTTCATCATAATAATAAAGTCTTACACGTGGTCCTAAGGTTCACTAACCGTAACTTAAAACGTACTCTTAATACTATAAAGAGTTTACATAATCAAATAGCATTTAAAATAAACTAGTACATAACCCTTCTCAAACATCTACTCTTGAACCTTCCCTTTTTCTTTGTCCCCTTTGGACGTTTCTGCCTTAACTAAAATAAATGTCATGATATAGCAAGGGTAAGCAACTAATTTGCTTAGCAAGTTTATATACACGGGAGATATATCATGATTAGAAAGAAGTTTCGCTTTTAATGTTCAACAATAGTATGAAATTGTGAAGGAATATGAATTAATAGTCAACAGTTGAGTATTCAAATAATTGATTAATAGGTACTGAGTGGTTTGAAATAACCACGAACATTTGCCAAGGTTCTTAGCATTTAAATTAGACCTTTTAATAAGTTTTGATAATCAAGGGGATCAGCCTTTCATACCCTGTGATTTATGCATAAACACTTAATAATCCAGCATTGATATCATGCTTTACTCAAATTCGTCCTTTTCTCAACCAAGAGTTCTTACCATATCAATTTAATAAGAACATCTCTTAAAACACATTTGATTTAACAAATTTAGACATGCTTGATCTAACTGATACAATTAGCATAGATCTATCTCATAAATAATTCATGATTGAAAGAACTTTAATTTAATTCACAGTTCAATAATAATAGAACATGAATTCAATTGCACAAAGTGCGAATCTCAATAATCAGTATAGATATGAATAATCAACAATAATTATTCACTAACATGCTTCGAAAATAATAACTCCAGTTTGAGTTAGGGAACTTGCCTTGTTCGTAGTCTACTGCTATGAAAATAAATATATCCGGTTTGCAGTCTATCTACCTTCCTTCGAAAGACCTATAATTGACCTCTCGATTAGCAAATCATATACTTATTCATAATATCATTATTCTATATTAAATTACCTAATATTTAGTCACACGATTAAATATTAGTTATTACATTAATTCCTTAGTAACATTATTATCTCTTGATAATATTACTATTACGTAAACATTATCTTCACTCATCCTTTAATAATACTTTACTTACTCCTTAGTATTATTAATCAACTAATAATACTTTATTCACTTACTAATATTATTACCCTCTTAATAATATTTTATTCATTTATTAATATTATTAACCTTTTAATTTTATTCATGTATTAGTATTTTATTCCTTTACTAATGTTATTATATTTTAATAATATTTTATTTAATTAATTATTTAATAATATTTTATTTAATTAATTATTTAATAATATTTTAATCATCTAATAATATTTTAATCTAATATAATTAATCTTTTAATAATATTTTAATCTAATATTATTAATTATATTAATAATATTTTAATTTAATATTATTATTCATTAATAATATTTATTAATGTTATAATCTAATATTATTAGTCATCTAATAATATCTTAAATTAAATTTTAATCTCAATATTTGTATTTATTTAAAAATATCAGATTCTAACATTATTAATATCATCATAGCATTTTAATAATTTATTAGGTCAATAAACAATTTATTTTAATTGTTTACCCTTTATTAAACCACTTATTTAATACCCATAAAAGGTCATAAATAGTACTTCTCATTAACAATTACCAAAATACTTTCCATAATTAGAATATACTATATTAGGTGTATTCAAGCATTAAAATCCTATTTTTCTTATTTATGACATCATTTAACCATTTATTCTCTATTAGCCATAACTATAATATTTTTATGAAAAATAGCAAATTGATTCTGAAAATCTTTATCTTCTGTATCTGGATAGTATATGACCCAACAATTATCCCCAAATTTTTCTTGAATTTTAGAAAGTGATTTACTATTTTTAAAGTACTCAAAACCTCCAAATCTTGTTACATTTTTCATAAATCGAGTTTTACTCAAACAATTCTGAAACTTTTAGGGTACACTCTCATAACATATATGAACATACTGTAAAACTTTGAATTTTTTTCCAGTGTATACACAGTGAAGAATCCAACTATAAATATTTAGGAGTCTTTTTACGGTAAAAGCCATAACACACAAACTACACATCGAAACGTGTTCGTTCTTTCTTCTACAGGTAGATAACTTCTTAAGGTACCTCTGTGATTTTTTCCAACTGGGTGAAACAGCCTTTGGAAAATCAGAGTTAGTAGTTTTTGTTAGGGTTAGGGTTCTTCAAGCTTCTTGTGGACTATTTTGGGGGAAACAGCCCCCATGGCTTCAATACTTGTTAGATTTGTGTTATACCACTTGAATTTACTAGATAACTAATGTATCTAGTACCCCCCCTTTTATGGATCACAAATCCAAGCTATAAAACTTGAGTTACACAAGACTTAGTGGAAGAAAAACTTGGATTTCACCCCCTTAAAGAACACATGTTCATTTTCTTCCTCTAACTCTCTATTCTAACACTCAAGATACTTAGTTCCATACATGAGATATGTATAACTATGGTACCTTAGGTCTTAGAACATAACCCCATCAAACTTTGATATCAAACAAAATAAAAGAAGAATAATAACTAGAAAAGTTCTCACCTAATTTTATTGGCTACCTTTCTTGTTCTTCCAAAGTATGAGATATGTTTAGGGTGCATGAACTATGTTAAGCTCTTCCTCTTTTCCTCTCACAAAATTCGAACCCTCTCTCTATAGCTCTCTCTTGCTAAGCTTGGGAGAAAAAGAAAGGAGAAATGAATGTGGAAGGAAATGAAATGAATTACAATGGACTAAAGAGATGTTTGCAATCCTATTATCTCCCATACTTTCTTTGCACATTAGACAATACCCCTTATCTTATCTTTAAGTATGCTTAATGTGATTCCCAACCAATGAGGAGTAGATAACAATGTCCTTTGTGTAAGAGATTAGGAAAAGTAAGGTAATTAGCTATAAAAGAAAAGTGGGTTAGCAATATTTCATACCTTAAAATTCCCTCCCAAATCCGGCCACTTAAGCTCCCATTATCCTCTATTTTTCTTTTATTTTTAATGCCCAAATTTGATTAATCAAATGTCTAAAATGTCTTTAATCAATAGGGCTACGGTTTGGTCTTGCATTTTATTTTTTTTAGGCTTCTCATTTAATTGTTTTGGGCTATGTAATAAACATAATTTAACAATTTTAATATATATATTACCCTAATTGTTTATTTAGGGTTTCTATTTTTAATCTTATGGAATTTAATTACTTACACATATCTCTTTAACTTGTAACCTAATTAGGTTTACTATAATTAGGTTTAAAATTATTAATCACTTGCAATAATAAAATTATCTACTCAAGTTAGTATAAATATTAAATACTAACTATTCATTATTACCATAACCCTTAGGTTATTTAATTATCTCACCTAATGTATAATTAGGTTATGAATCTTTCCTTTTTAATAAAATCTATAAATATATATATCCATAACTATAGTATATAGATATTTAGCCATACTCCACTTCACATATTTTATCACATATTAAATCACTATATAGCACAAAGTTTTAAATATCAATAATGTATATACATATAAAGTGACTTGAAATTCTTGGTTATTACAAGCATAGGCCACCATGAGGTTACAACATTATCTGCATGGGCACATGACCTATCTCATATCCCGCATGGATCCACTGAATTACGTATTCAGCAAACCCATGTTGAATTATCGATTATCTAAATGACAGTTGATCCTACAATAGTTCGACATTGTCTACGTAACTCAAAAATCTATCAGAGGTTAAGGAATTGTGGATCAATTGGCCGAAGCACCGTCAGTGGATTTTGAACCCTTGGAAACTTATTTCCCGGATGATGGGATAATGATAATTCAACAAATCCCTCAAGAAAATACAGTCCAATATTGGAAAATGTATTTTGATGGAGCCGTGAACATGGAAAGTGCCGGAGCTGGGCAGTTCTTGTCTCTTTTACAAGAGAACAGTATCTTGTGGCCATCAAGTTGTAGTTTGTCAACACCAACAACACAGCTGAGTATGAAGGCTGTATAATGGATTTGAAACTGGCCCAATCCATGGGTATCAAACGTTTACTAGTATTTGGGGATTCTGAGTTGGTTATCAAACAAACCACCATGCATATCATACCAAAGAATTGCATTTGCTGCCATATCATTAGCAGGTTATCAAGATATCCATGGAGTTTGAAGAAATAACCTTCATCCACATCCCTCGAGTAGGAATTACTTTGCTAATGCATTGCCAACGTTGGTTTCCTTAATCCACATATCTAATAGAATGGTAATTCCTTGTTGGATTTGTACGAAATTATGGCGCAATCAAATTGCAAAAATTAGCTTAAGCATAGTATATCAGAGTTTAAAATTTTTTACAAAACCATTACCTGGATAATCCTTTATGCATATTAGTAATTTAAAACGATAAATAAGAAGTTATGGAATCATACCATTGTAGAACGAAGCTTCCACAGGTACGAGTTCAACTCCTTGTTCTTCGTGATCTCCTTAAATTTATGGGTTAGATTCCTTCCTTTGATCAACGTTAGCCACCCAAGTGTTTGGCCTCTAGAGGTGATCCACCAAGGAAGATGAATTATCAAGAAAGAGGGTGGTTGGCTAAACCCTAGTTTTCTATCCTCTATAGAAAATGAGTACTATCCAACAATTGGAATTGCATCAACTGATATCTATTATAAGACTTCTCTTATAGATATTGGTCAACCCTTCTAATCCTATTAGACATAGGGTTTCATTTAATTAATTAAACTCCTTTAATTAATTTAGGTTTCCCACCACATTGGGAATAATTAATTAAATTCATTTAATTAATTTGCCTCCAATCTTATTAGGAATAAATGAGAGTACTAATATTAAATTAATTCCTAAACTCCTTTAGAAATTAAAATAATAATAATTGTAATAATGTTAATAAGACTCCTCTTATTAATTTATATTTAATATTTCTAACATATTAAATAATAAACATTAAGCTATTAAATTTATTCTATCACCATAAATTAAATTAATTACACTTAATGCATTATTACGATTATGTCATTACCTTCTTAAATAATTATTCTTCCTTTTATGGTGTGATCCTTTAGGTTCTCCATATTAAACCGGTGGTGAATAAATCAATTAGAACAATTCTAATCTTATTTAAAAAAATAAATTAAATTAATAATCTATTAAATAAATAATATTTAATCTACAATAGGGATAAGCCTCCCTAGCGATCAACGACTTTTCAGATAATATAGATTTTAACATTAATCATAAAAGAACCTGTGAGTAAATAGTTACCGTACAATTCAATCCTTCTACCATACAATGCCCCAATTAAATATAAGACATGAAATTACTGTCAAGTCTTATTTTATTTAATTACATGTATTTCGATCAAAAAATGCACAACTCCAAATAATGCAAATTAGAAACTCCTTTCTAATTTCATTCTGTCTTGGCCAAGGACTACTGGGTTGTCATTTAACGAATCACATATGACATATCTCTTCTTTTACTAGAAATGGTAGATTCTTTATTGATCATTCATTATCTCCATATGTAACTTATTACACACAAGCATACCCTTTGATATACCCTAAGGGTTTTTAAGGAATAAATCAAAGTATAATTCATTACATAAAAGATACTATGATGATCTGAAGTCCAAGGATCACTTGTACTACTGTAACATTAAAAATTCCTATTGACAGACAAGTAAAACTCCATTATGTATTCCATAGCGAGTCACGTTCAGTGAACTTGTTCTCCAATAAACACCTACATACTTGCTTTAGTGTCTCCACACAAATGATCATGAGACCAATCATCCTCATCCAATGAGCAAGCAATATATGTACCAATCTATCCGAATTTATTAACCCCCTTTTTAGTAATCCCACGATTGGGAACTATTTTAGTTTTAAGCTTTTTAAGAATTTAGATCTCATTAGCATGATCAACATCATGATTCTAAAAGCATTGCTTAAAACTATGGGTTATTTACATATTATAAAAATAGCATCATGTAGATAATTAAATGCCTTTAATAAATGAATTCTTTTATTAATAAATAAATAAGATTGTTTACAAAGTATGTGCTTTATCATCATGCATGATTGGCTTATATGCACACTACTATCAATCTCCCACTTGCACTAAAGTCAATCGCTATGGTATCTCATACCCATCTTCTCTAAGTGACGATCAAACTGCTGTTATGTTAAAGTTTTAATAAATAGATCTGTAATGTTATCTTGAGAGTTCACTATCTCTTCAGTGACTTCTCTTCTTTCAATGATTTCTTTAATCAAAGTGTCGCAACACATGTTTGGATTCAAGATGAGACTTAGGAAATATTCCTAGTTCTGTAATGAACTTTTAATCTAAAACATCAATTTGCAGCTTCGCTTACAGTTATATACTTTGTCTTTGTCACTAAACCAGTAACCTTTTGCTGTTTGGAACTTTTCCAGTTCAATACACCACCTTTCAAGATAACGACTTACTCTAAAGTGGATTTGATGTCGTCTTGGTCAGTCTAAAAACTTGAGTCTGTTTAGTCCTCTAGTTTAATTCAGACCCATCATGTGTCATGATGACATCCTTAGTGTCAGTTAAGTACTTTGAGATGTTTATCACTGTCTTATAGTGATCTTCTCCAGAATCTGACTGATCAACATCAAATCTCGTATATTTCATTGCATACATGATAGTAACTCATGCGATCTCTCTTTTATTGAGGACAATTTTAGAGAGATACACTCCATGACTCATCATCATGAGACACTTTTGGAGTTTGCCATGCTAAACGCCTTTAGCATCTAATGAATATACATTCCTTGGGTTAAGCCGAACATCCTTTTAAATCTATTTATACAGATTTATATCCCCAATGTAGGATGTTCTACCTATATCATTCATGGAGGAATGTTTATACAACTTTATTTTGATCGATTGTAGCATAGGAATATCATTCCCTATCAGTAATATATCATCAAAATATAACAGAAGGAATGAAAGAGTGCTCCCACTAACCTTCTTGTACACATTTGGTTCATCCTCATTTTTGATAAAATCAAACTTTTTGATTGTCTAATCAAAACGAATGTTCCATCTATGAGAAACTTGCTTCAATCCATAAACGGATTGTTGTAGCTCATATACATGATTTGCTTCAACCATTGAAACAAATCCATATGGTTGTATCATACATACATTCTCCTCTAATAATATATATTTGAGGAAGGGCGTCTCCACTTCCATTTGCCGAATTTAGTAATAATAAACTACAATCGCAAGTAAAATTTGAATGGTCTTGAGCATTGCTTCAAAGATCCATTTTAGATTTTATGGTCATCTACCATTTCTCTGAGTCTTTATTACTCATAGCATCTTCGTAATTCAATGGATCATCATCATTCATGATGTGTACCTCATCGTCATCCTCTATGATGAATTCATACCTTTCAGGTATCTTCGGAACTTTTCCAAATTTACGAATAAGGTGTTGTACAGTAGGTGTCTCTACTTAGATAGGTTTATCCAATTGATCTATAGTGGTTTGTGGTTCTTGAATTTCTTCAAGATCTATTTTTCCTCCCATTAGCCCCTTTAAGGATAAACTCCTTTTTCAAGAAGGCAGCGTGTTTCGTAACAAACACCTTTTACTCAGTAGGATTATAGAAATAGTATTCCAAACTTTCTTTAGGATATCCCACAAACGTGCACTTATCAGATCTTGTCCCAAGCTTATCATTTTGAAACCTTTTTCACATAAGCTGGACATCCCCAAATCTTAACATGCTTAAGACCAGGTTTCCTCCCTGTCCACATCTCATATGGAGTCTTGGGGACGGATTTCGAGGGGATCTTATTTAGTAGATATGCAGCAGCTTTTAGGGCATAACCCCATAATGATACTGAAAAATCGGTAAAACTCATCATAGAACGAACCATGTCCAACAATGTTCGATTTATCCTTTCAGATACTCAATTTAATTGTGGTGGACCTGGTGGAGTCCATAGCGAGATTATACCATTTTCTTTGAGACAATCAAGAAACTCACCACTTAAGTATTCACCACCTCGATCTGATCGAAGAATCTTATTACTTTTGTCAGTTTATTTTTCTACTTCACTTCTGAACTCTTTGAACTTTTCAAATGATTCAGATTTGTATTTCATTAAATACACATATCCAAATCTTGAGTGATCATCAGTGAAAGTAATAAAATAAGAATATCCTCCCCGTGCATTCGTTATCATAGATCCACAAACGTCTGTGTGAACCAACGCTAACAACTCTGTAACTCTTTCTTCTTTTTCACCAAAAGGAGATTTAATCATTTTACCCATGAGACAAGATTCATAAGTTGGATATGATTCAAAATCGGATAGCTCTAAGAGCCCATCCTTATGCAACTTGGATAATCTTGTTTCATTGTTATGACCGAGTCTACAGTGTCACATATAGGTATAATTAACATCATCTCTTTTCCTTTTCTTAGTTTGTTCTATTTGAAATATATTTTCATGCAAGTCAAGTATGTAAAGTCCATTTCATAAATTACCAATACCATATAAAATATTACTTTTATAAATAGAACAACTGTTGTTCTTTATTATAATGTCAAATCTATCCATATCTAATACGAAAATAAAAATAATATTTCTAATGATATTCAGTACAAAATAACAGTTATTTAAATAAATGGACTTGCCAGTAGGTAGTGCTAAACAATAAGTGCCTACAGCTAATGCAACAACCTTTGCTCTATTTCCACTCGTAGGACAACCTCATCCTTATTCAGCTTTCTACTTCTGACAGTCCCTTCACAGTATTACATATGTGAGAACCACAGCCGGTATCTAATACCTAAGTAGAATTTTGACTTTCAGAAACTTCTTCTATGCCAGAAACTTCTTGTAGTTCTCCTTCCAATGACCCGACTCGTTGCAATGGAAGCA
Source organism: Panax stipuleanatus (assembly GCA_020205555.1). Lineage (NCBI taxonomy): Eukaryota > Viridiplantae > Streptophyta > Magnoliopsida > Apiales > Araliaceae > Panax > Panax stipuleanatus. The sequence goes on from JAINUT010002057.1 coordinate 106,051, forward strand.
CATTCCTTTGCTTGCTGGAACAGGTTTCTTTTGATCATTTACTTTCACCTTGCCCTTAACCTTCTTAGATTTCTTCTTTTCAGAAGATACCTTGGGCCTCTTCCTTTTCTTGGAAGAATCTACCATTAAGATATGGTTCTTCTTGGATGGGAAGTGACCTACTACAGTTTTCAACAGGTTAAATAATTCAGGCAAGCTGACATCTAACTTATTCATGTGAAAATTAACAACGAACTGCGAGAAGGTGTTAGGGAGTGACTGCAAGACCAAGTCTTAACTCAAATCCCCATCCATGAAGAACCCAAGATATCCAAGGCGTTCAATCAGATTGATCACCCTTAGGACATGAATCTCAACGGCGGTGCCCTCGGTCATCCGAGATCGGAAGAGCTCCTTAGAGATCTCATATCTTGCAGTCCTACTTTGATCACCATTCAACTCCTTGAGGTGAAGCAACATAGTAGGAGCATCCATGTTTTCATACTGATGCTGAAGCTTGTTATTCATGGATGCGAGCATGATGCATTGAGCTACAGATGCATCATCTTGCCACTTTATAATAGTGGCAATCCCTTCCTGAGAGGCTGATTCTGGAATAGTTCTAGGGACAGGTGAATTTAGGACATAAGAAATCTTTTCAGCAGTGAGAACTATTCTCATATTCCTTAACCAGTTCGTGTAATTCGGCTCGATCAGTTTGTTAGCATCAAGTATGTTACGTAATAAGATTAGTGATTTTGACATTTTAAATTTCTGTATGTGAAAAGACAATATTTTAGCAAACATTCATTTAATTAATTTTATATACCAAAATAAATTAGGTCTTATTTTAAATTGGTAACTCCCACTATTTTCTTCAAACTATATTACCCTCACTTATGTAGTTCAGCAACATCTAATTAAAAATTTGCTAGTGAGAATAATGATCTCATTTCAAATGTATATAGCCTTGTGGATAGCACAACAAACGATATATAAATAAATAGGTAGATAACTTTTTGTCAATTACATCAACATTTAACTCCTTTTTATTTTTGCCTCTTAAATCATAATGGTCAAGTGTGTGCACATCCGAACTAAAATGATTTAAGTTAAGTCCAACCTAGCACTTCCATAAATTCAAAAAAAAAAAATATTGTCCTTGTGGATAGGACAACAAAACAATATTGTTCTATTTTCTTAATAAGCATCAAATGTGATTAAATTAATATCTTAAATACGCAAAACTTGTCTTGTGGATAGCACAACAAACTCGTATTAAATATTTAATACTCTATTAATTTATCATGCTAGAAAGCAACGTTCGATATTCAAAATATCTCTGAACGCTTTAGACTTGATCTAATTTCTTTGAGGGGTTTGTTATTATTAGTCTCATCTTGTTTAGCGCGCATACACACACACACACACACACACACACACACATATATATATATATATATATATATATATATATATATATAAAATACGCATCATTTTATTAAAACATGCGAAGCATGTTTGCATAAAATATAATATATATATATATATATATATATATATAATACTTAGCATACACATATAGAATACTATATTTTACCCGGATTGATTATGAACTTTTATTCTAGTTTGGTTTACTAGAGCCACCAAGTGAACCAAAAGGTCAAACCTAGGAGTGCAAGAATTTAAATTTAAACGTAACTATTACATTTAAACCAGGGCTCCATTACAAACAGGTCTTCACGCGCTCCTTGCTCTTTGGTCTTCAATTTCTTCAAGATAATTCTAACTATCTTTATTACATAAACTATTTAATTTAAATAGAAACCTTGATCAGCAGTCAAGGAAAAGTACATAGGAGGGAGATAAAATTTTACATCAAGAAAAATCAGAGAAAACGAGGTACGCAGAACCCATTTAATAAAACCAATTCATTCAAGCATTCAACTAAAATAAAATCCAATCACATTGGTCAATAGTCCCATAATCAATTCCATTTATTATCATACATATCACCATATGCATCAATAAATAAACATTCATCTCATGAATTAAAACCATTCCATATATATATGAGTATCATTTAGTGGGCAATTTTAAATTACATGAAATCAAATTTCAAGATTAAAATAAACTCTTTATTTTAATTATAAAATTATTAAAAATATTATATATATATATATATAATAACCATAATATATATATATATATATATATATATATATAGGATAAGGCTCTTAAACGGACTGTTCGTAAACGAACAATCCTTTTACGTACATCCTTTTCCTACTTATCCTACATAATTGAGATAGTACATAATTGGGCCCACTTATTCAATTTAAAAGTGTACGCAAAAAGATTGTTCGTTTACGAACAGTCCGTTTAAGAGCCTTATTGTATATATATATATATATATATATATATATATATATATATATTATAATAACCGTATAATATATATTATATATAGTAATCGTCCCCTTTAAAAAAACTACTTGGGACCTTTTTGAAATCATCTTCATGATTCCTATATATATATATATATATATATATATATATATATATATATATATATATATATATATATATATATATATATATACATTATTATATAATATATATTAGAATCAGTAGCTTCAAATCCTGATACTTTTTGAATCAAGACTATTCACGTGACTTTTGATAACACGGATGCAGTATGAAAAAACAAAGCTATTTTGCAAAAAAAAAAATTCTTTTTTTTTTCTTTATAAAAAAAATAATTTTATACAACTAAATTATGTTCAATAAATTATTCTAAATACATACTCATACATATATGGAATCAAAACAATTAATAATTACATAAAAGTTTGGTTCTGATACCACTGTTGGGTTTGTACGAAATCATGACGCAATAAAATTATAAAAATTAGCGGATGCATGGTATATCAAAGTTTAAAAATTTCTACAAAATCATTATCCGGATCATCCTTTATGCATATTATTAATTTAAAACAATAAATAAGAAGTTATGGAATCATACCTTTGTAGAACGAAGCTTCCACAGGTACGAGTTCAACTCCTTGTTCTTCGTGATCTCCTTGAATTTTCGGGTTAGATTCATTCCTTTGATTAACGTTAGCCACACAAGTGTTTGGCCTCTAGAGGTAATCCACCAAGGAAGATGAATTATCAAGAAGGAGGGATGGTTGGCTAAACCCTAGTTTTCTATCATCTATAGAAAAGGAGTACTCTCCAACAATTGAAATTGCATCAACTGATATCTATTATAAGACTTCTCTTATATAGATATTGGTCAACCCTTCTAATCCTATTAGACATAAGGTTTCATTTAATTAATTAGACTACTTTAATTAATTTAGGTTTCTCACCACATTGAGAATAATTAATTAAATTTATTTAATTAATTTGCCTCCTAATCTTATTAAGAATAAATGAGAGTACTAATATTAAATTAATTTCTAAACTTCTTTAAAAATTAAAATAATAATAATATTAATAATATTAATAAGTCTCTTCTTATTAATTTATATTTAATATTTCTAAAATATTAAATAATAAACATTAAGCTATTTAATTTATTTTATCATCATAGATTAAATTATTTACACTTAATGCATTATTACGATTATGTCATTACCTTCTTAAATAATTATTCTTCCTTTTATGGTATGACCATTTAGGTTCTTCATATTAAACCGTTTGTGAATAAATCAATTAGAACAATTCTAATCTTATTTAAATAAATAAAATTAAATTAATAATCTATTTAAATAAATAATATTTATTCTACAATAGAGATAAGCCTCCCTAGCGATCAATGATTTTTCAGATAATATAGATTTTAATATTATTCATAAAAGAATCTGTGAGTATATAGTTACCGTACAATTCAATCCTTCTACCATACAATGTCCCAATTAAATATAAGACATGGAATTACTGTCAAGTCTTATTTTATTTAATTATATGTATTTCGATTAAAAAATGCACAACTCCAAATAATGCAAATTAGAAACTCCTTTCTAATTTCATTCTGCCTTGGCCAAGGACTACTTGTTTGTCATTTATCGAATCACATATGATATATCTCTTCTTTTACTAGAAGTAATAGATTCTTTATTGATCATTCATTATCTCCATATGTAACATATTACACCCAAGCATACCCTTTGATATACCCTAAGGGTTTTTAAGGAATAAGTCAAAGTATAATTCATTACATACAAGATACTACGATGATCTGAAGTCCAAGGATCACTTGTACTACTATCACATTAGGAATTCCTATAGACAGACAAGTAAAACTTCATTAAGTACTCCATAGCAAGTCACGCTCAGTGAACTTATTCTCCAATAACCACCTACATACTTGCTTTAGTTTCTCCACACAAATGATCATGAGATCAACCATCATTATCCAATGAGCAAGCAACATATGTACCAATCTATCCGAATTTACTAATTTCCTTTTTAGTAACCCCACGATTAGGAACTATTTTAGTTTTAAGCTTTCTAAGAATTTATATCTCATTAGCATGATCAATATATGATTCTAAAAGCATTGCTTAAAACTATGATTTATTTACATATTATAAAAACAGCATCATGTAGATAATTAAATGCTTTTAAAAAATAAATTCTTTTATTAATAAATAAATAAGATTGTTTAAAAAGTATGTGCTTTATCATCATACATGATTGGCTTGTATGCACACCACTATCATTCATGACATCAAATTTGCAAGCCAAAAGGCCCCAGCCTACGGGAATTACATTGGAGAAATATTAGATGAATTACCTCCTATCAAATATCCTTGATACCAAGAAATAAAAGAATATATGCGAGATGGATCTATGGCTACCGGGGAAAGTCAAGCTAGAAAAAAGCGGATTCATAAGATGGCTACGAAATTCTATCTGAGCGGAGACGCACTCTATAAAAGGGATGCTGGAACAGGCCTTTTAAGATTCCTAGATAATGATCAAGCCCAAAGACTGATGGATGAAGTCCACGGTGGAGTCTGTGGTCCACACATAAGCGGTCCTTTACTTGCCAGGAAAATATTGAGGACAGGGCATTACTAGATCTCTCTCAAAGCTGACTGTGATGATCACATCAAAAGATGCTAGCAATGCCAAGTCCATGAAAATGGCATCCATGCTCCTCAAAACGAACTGCACAACATGAGTTCACCATGACCCTTTTTATGTGGGGAATGGACGTAATTGGGCCAATAGAACCCAAAGCCAACAATGGTCATTGATTCATTTTCACCATGATCGATTACTTCACTAAATGAGTTGAAGCTGCATCCTTTTCCAAAGTCACAAAAGAGGAAATCATTGGTTTCATCCGGAAAAATGTAATCTGTCGATATGGACAACCGGAGGTGATCGTATCAGATAATGCCAAGAATCTAAACAACCAGATGATGAAAGAATTTTGCAGCAAGTTTTAAATCAAGCATCTTAATTTCGTCATCTATCGTCCTAAGATGAATGGTGTTGTCGAAGCGTCTAACAAAAATATCAAGAAGATCATGCAAAAAATGTCTGCCAATCACAAAAGATGGTCTGACCTATTACCTCTGACTCTGCTAGCCTACAGAACCTCAATGCGTACTTCTACTGGGCTACCCTTACTCATTAGTCTATGGCATGGAAGCAGTACTCCCCATAAAAGTAGAAATGGAGTCATTGAGGGTGTTAATAGATGCTCAGATGGAAGTAGACCAGTGTTTGCAAGAGTGATACGACCAAGTATCCCTGATAGATGAAAGAAGGGCTACAACCATATTTCACGGGCAATTATATCAACAAAGGATTGCTAGGTCATACAACAAGAAAGTTCGACTCCGGCAATTCAAAGAAAATGACTTGGTACTAAAGAAAGTCCTTGCCAATCAAGATGAAGCCAAAGGAAAGTTTACCCTAAATTGGGAAGGCTATTTCATTATCAAAGAAGTGTTGACAGGAGGAGCCATCAGATTATAAGAAATGGATGGGACATAATTCTCCATCTCATCAATTCAGACACCGTGAAGAGGTACTATGTCTGAAGCACTTGCAAGCCATCATTCTGGTCCTGTGAAAAAAAATCAAATCAATTCAGGTTTTCACTAGAAGCCTGAACTACGAATGACCTGATCTCCCTCAACTCGAGAGTACGTAGGCAACCATTTATGGTGCGTTCTAACCTCCAAGAAAGAAAACACAAACCCTATTGAAAACCAATCCCAAGACACCAAAACCTCATAAAAACCCAAATACTATCAAGCCTCCTTGATCAACAAGCCCTTCTAAGGTATTCTCCGGCATCTCAATGTCAATCCATCAAGGAAAAGCTCATGATACATCAAGATAACAAGTCATAAAAAAGTGGTAATCATTCAACAATGACAAAACATATCCAAAAGGGAAGTGAATCAAAATATATTTCTCTACCATATAATACTGTTTAATAGATATACAATTTATCATGTACCTGACAAAAATGGCTGACATAGTCTACGCAGGAAAATGAAAGCTAGTCTATAAACCTGCTAATAAACGGGATAGCAAGTCCAACATGGCATCCCTCTCAGAAGATGGAGGTGCATCGGTAAGCTCATGTCCTAAGGTCTCCATGCGAGCTAGAAGATCCACAACCATCTGCATAGTGCTACTATAATCATCTATGAAGGCACTCATATATACAATAATGCTATGGGTATAGGACCTAAGTGCAGTACTATCAACGATGTAAATGAAAGTAGTATGCATACAAGCCAATCACGTATGATGATAAAGCATATACTTTGGAAACGATCTTATTTATTTATTAATAAAAGTATTCATTTATTAAAGGCATTTAATTATCTACATGATGCTATTTTTATAATATGTAAATAACCTATAGTTTTAAGCAATGCTTTTAGAATCATGATGTTGATCATGCTAATGAGATCTAAATTCTTAGATAGCTTAAAACTAAAATAGTTCTCAATCGATGAATTACTAAAAAGGGAATTAGTAAATCCAGATAGATTGGTACATATGTTGCTTGCTCAGTGGATGAGGATGATTGATCTCATGATCATTTGTGTGGAGACACTAAAGCAAGTATGTAGGTGCTTATTAGAGAATAAGTACACTGAACGTGACTCGCTAAGGAATACCTGATGGAGTTTTACTCGTCTGTCAATAGGAATTCCTAATGTGATAGTAGTACAAGTGATCCTCAGACTTGAGATCATCATAGTATCTTATGTATAATGAATTATACTTTGACTTATTCCTTAAGAACTTTAGGGTATATCAAAGGGTATGCTTGGGTGTAATAAGTTATATATGGAGATAATGAATGATCAATAAAGAATCTACCGCTTCTAGTAAAAGAAGAGATATGTCCTATGTGATTTGTTAAATGACAACCTAGGAATCCTTGGCCAAGGTGGAATGAAATTAGAAAAGAGTTTCTAATTTGCATTATTTTGAGTTGTGCATTTTTTGATCAAAATACATGTAATTAAATAAAATAAGACTTGACAGTAATTCCATGTCTTATATTTAATTGGGACATTGTATGGTGGAAGGATTGAATTGTACGGTAACTATTAACTCAATGGTTCTTTTTCTATTAATGTTGAATGTAAGAACCCGGATTTTCAGAAATTATTAAATAAGGATTTAATAAATAAAATTCTTAAACTGTGAGATGGGTTCGAATAATAATATATATATATATATATGTGATATGAGGTATGTGATATTATATTACATAGAATAATATGGACTATGTAATATGTGTTTTTGTGATTTATAAATATATTATTAATATATATTTGTTACTTAGCGTAGAGACGATTCAGTTGAGATAAAGGAAGTGGATAAATTCCTATCGATATTAAATAATTCATAGGATTATTTTATCATAGTAAGTTGGTTACATTAAATATCCTTAATGTATAATCACCATATTCTTGAGTATGTGTATTAATAACTAGTATGTTTATAATATAGGTTATTAATAGCACTTAAGCTATCCGTGAATAGGTTTGGATAGTGAAGCATGAGTTAGTTAAGGAATTAACTAATAAGAATAAATATTGGTTAATTTAAGTTGAGAGTTATATTATGGAATAATATAATGTTAGTATTGAACCTTAATTAACTATGATGATATAGTACAATGTTTAATTTACTTAAGTAAATGAGTGAATTAATATATATGTTGAATATATGATTATAATTAGTACCTTCTATATACTACTTAGAATGGTAATATGTGAGAAAGTCTAATGTGCGAATAACGTTAAATATATATATACGTTATTAAAGGGAGATGAAATCATTATATATTTGAAGAAATTGTTTTGGGAACAATTTATAGAAAAGAAAGAGAAATAATTATTATAAAGGATATTAAAATAATTTCTAATATTGAATTATTTTAATAAAAGGAGGAAATATTATTTTTGAATAATAATATTACCCTATATATTTTTGGGTATGATGTAATAAGTGTGATTAATTAATATGGTAAATACATTAAAACATATTTGCTATATATAAATAAATTGATGGAAATAAATTATTATAATAGAAAATAAACTTATTACCTATTTTCTATATATAATGTATGTACATGTGCCATACATGTAATTATTTTAGTAGATATTATATTAAGAATAATATCTTGAGACAATAAGTAAATTATTTTCTAACAATGAATATCTTTATTTGGAGAAAACATAATATTTTATGTTATGGCAAAATACATAATTCCTAATGTATTTTCAAGAAAGCTTATTAATGAAAGAAAACTAAGTTATTTAAATATATTAAATAACTTAAGTTATTATTTTATCGTAGATTTTATAATAATTAATAGAGTAAATATTAATTATTCTAGTGTAAAGGTTATACATATAATTGTTCAAGGTAGCTAAATAATTTAGCATTAAAGTGCATGTGTCACACAAACCTTATATTAAAAGAATATTAAAGTGTGATGGGAGTGATAATAAGCTTAAGGTAAGCTTGTGAGATATGCCTAGTGTGGCAAAGTGGTGGAATAAACATTCATTAAATAAATTAATGAATGAATAATTAATGGAATTAATTATTATTATTATGTGAATAAATTCCTATGTGCAATGATGTGTAATTATAAGTTATATAGTAGCTACATCTATATAATATGGAATGAAGTGTGACACTTCAAGAAAACTATATAATATAGGAAACTATATGATTAAGTGTAATAATAAAGTTACAATAATGGGGTGTGACACTACTCAATTAAAATATATTCGGTATTGTCAAATGTACATGGATTATGTGATTGGGTGTATGTGTGACCCTATCATATCATATGGTAATAACATTAAGTTATTAGATATAAGCTTGCAAGTTAGTCCATGTGAGAACAATAATGGTCAATTAAGTGGTTAGGGTACATGAATAGTGGTAGTTGGTGGGAGTTAGCCACCAACTTCCCTTTTGCCCTTTGGGTAATAACCATAGGAGAATAATAGCTTGATAATGAATAGATGCAATACATTGGTGTGTAGAGTTTGTTAATTCAATTACTACATTGTTGCTAAGAAAGCATATAATAAGAAATGTAATTATACCATGAGCATGTTATAAGGTGTAATGATGAGGAAGGACCATGAATAGTAGTAGTTGGTGGAGTTAGCCACCAACTCCTCTTTGACCATTGGGTATTACCCATAGGAGGGTAATAGATTGAGTATAATAGAGAACATGCAAATTAGTAATGTAATGGTATTACTTTATGAACATATTATAAGATGTAACATTAAGTATAATATTATCTTAGGAGATTATATTATTATAAACTTGTGGACTATTAAGTACTAAGTTCACATAATTATGCCTTGTGTGACATAAATAATGAAGTTAAATCAAGGGGATTTAATTGGAAGTATTAGAAGAAAATGTATGGTTGATATTAATTATCATTATAATATTTGAGTATATTTGTGATAATAATTTTATGGAAAATGGTGGGATGATAGTACCCAACCATATTATATTTAGTCCAATTAGAATATTAGCTTAACCTATGTACACGAGGTACATGATTATATGTAGTAGTGTATATTTAAAATATGAGTATACAATAAAATAATATATCATGGATATATTATAAATAATTATTAAATTAATAAAATTTAATAATAAAGGAAACAATGTAATGTGATAATACCCGATAGAATTATATCCGGTAAGATGAGATATATATGGATGATATATGATACATTGTAATTAGAGATTTTATTTACAATTCATTCATAACCTAAGCTATATGTATGAATGTGTATATATGTATATATTATAACCTATGTGTTTATAAAATGAAATGTGATATAGCCTTGGTAAGTGGTGGACTATATAACATTAGTATGAGGTAATTGTAAGCAAGTTGCAGAGATTTAGTGGCATTGTCCCATATTAAGTGCCCACTTTCTCTTCCTTTTCTCATTCACGTGAATGGCTAAGGCTAGCCTATCTCCTTCATCTCTCAACTTCCTAGCTAGCAATGAGTGTGATGATTATGGGGGGAGTGGGCTTCATGATGGGATTTACTAACTATCTATTGCCCAACAATTCTTCTCTTCTTCCATTAGTTTAATTCATGGTGCAAAGCTATGAATTGGGTAAGAGTTTTTCTATAAATAGAGACCCTTCCCTTCACAATTCTAGTTACTTGAATTTATTGCTAAGTTGATATAGAGAATATGGTGATGAGAGTTATGTGAGAAAACTGATTTGGGAAGCAAGCTTAGTAATTCAAGGCTCCAAGAGGTATAACTCTAACTTTGAATTTTTAGTCTTGAATTTGATAAATTAGTAGAGGTTTCATGAATTAGTGAACAATTGATATGTAAGATGATGTTAACATGTTAAGTAGAGTCTAAATATATGTTATAGATACAATATGATGGCTTTCAAGCTTGTTACATGAAGTAAGAAAAGGATTAGCTGAAGCTCTGTTTTAGCAGTAAAGTTTCTGGTCTGGAAACGGGGACGCGCGGCCGCGCGTCTCCCTAGTACAAATGGGGCGCGGCCGCGCCCTCTGCAGAAACTGTTGGTGATTTTGTGTTTTCTAGTTGGTTAAGCATACTAGTTAGACTCTAATAATTTCAGAAAGGGGTCTGACATGTGTACTAAGGTTGTCATGCACGTAGTAAGTTATATTAGTCGGTTTAACATGATTTTCGAAAAGAAAACGTAAAGTTTTGAAAATGAGACTTGACGAATTTTGCGTTCTTTGAGTCGGACTTTTGAGACATGTGTAAGTGTCTTGGTTATGTGTATCAATGGGTATGAAGGTAGTTGTTGATTAATTACCTTGGCTAATAGTAAACAATTATACCTTGTTGTAGTGGAGTTTTTAATGAAAACTTAAGGTTTTATAAATGAATTTTGGCGTATATAAGTCATGTTTATATTCTGACTTTTTAAGCATGATTATATGGTTTAGATATGCATGATATGTGAGTCGAAGGTATTGAGCATACACTAGAACACATTGTTTAAATTTAAAATGATTTCAAAAGATAAACTTAGAGTTTTTGGACGTATATATAGGATGTCCACGTTCTGATCATTGAGCATGTATAGATGACTTATATATGTGTTCTAATACATGAGAATCATGACTACGAGGTACTTTGCATATACTTAGTTACCTTTGTTGACTTAAAGCGATTTTTATGAAAAGTTTAGAATGTGTAAGATGATAGCATCAAACACGGAGTGAGTTATATTATGATCATACGAGCATGTATATTAGGATTCATTATGCCTATAGACATGTTGACATAAGCATCATGTGATGAAACATGGATTTCACCTATGCACGCATATTCGAGAAAATGAATTTCAAAAGCATAGACTATGTGATTAAGTATACATGTGTAGTATAAGCACGAGCATGCCTACTTAATGTGTGTGTATAATATATATCAGAATGCATGATATGTTAGGACCAAACTAAGTTTATGAAATCAAAGTTCTGGTTCTGGCAGGGAGTCGCGCGGCCGCGCCACTCCCAAGCTAAATTGCCGCGCGGCTGCGCCGTGTTGCAGAGCTGCCAAGAACAGTTTGTTAACTGTCTGGTCCTAAGTTATTTTCCTTAAAGACCTTAAGGACCGAAATATAATGGTTTCTATAGAATAAGTATGAAGGTATGATGTTGTAACATCGTGGTTATCCTAAGATAGAGTGAAACGAAACCAAGATTAGAAAACGATATACGAATTGTTATTCTATTAGGAGCATATGAAATGTATGACTGATGGATGTAAATCCATGATTATATAACTTTGTAGGAATACACGAAGTGCAGATAGCTTTAAGCAGTTAAGTCGTAGTTGTTAAACTACGAATCAGGCAAGTCTTTCAGTTCCTATTTGATATATGAATTCAATAACTGTTAGTGAATTATATTATGCTGTGATAATGTGAACTTATATATTAATTGTATATGAGATATAAATGAGATTGAAAGTTGATCTTTGATGATATACTTGTTATGTGAAAAGTAACAAGCGTAGTAAATATAAATTGTTTATAAATGCATGAACTGAGTATAATGTTGTATGCTATTTGATGCATGAAAACTGTTAGAATTGCTGAGCTGTCGAGCTCACTCTTGCAAATAACCACTTTTGCAGGTTAAGGACTTACGATAAAGACTTCGTGCTTCTTGATTGATAAAGATAGATAGTATCACAACGAAGAATACTGATTAGATTATTACTCGAACCATGTCTAGGTTCTAGTAGTTGTACTTGATATTTGTTTACGAGGTTTAATGCTTGTCGTACTATAAAGATGTATTAGATAATACATAGAGGATATCGAGTTGAGTTGTTAACGTTTATACGATAACTCAGATAAGAAGGAATCATATTTTATAATTGATTCAAGGGTTGTAATTGATTCAAGTTATGAAATCAATAAAAGATTTTAATCAAGGAGGATTGAAAAGTTTAAATTATTCCGTATTTTAGTAACATCGAATATGATGTAAAGACGAGATCTTGGATATGAATAGAATTTATATTCTAAATTGTAATAAAGCAAGTTGTATTCTTTTAGTAATGAATAAAAGATATAATAGTTTGGCGTTAGTAGTATCGTGACTGCACTGAATCCGAGGTTTCGAAGGAACGTGGATTTGGGGGCGTCACATTGAAAACTATATTATCTAGAAAGTCGTTGATCGCTAGGGAGGCTTATCCCCATTGTAGAATAAATATTATTTATTTAAATATATTATTAGTTTAATTTATTTATTTAAATAAGATTAGAATTGTTCTAATTAATTTATTCCTAACCGGTTTAATATGGAGAACCTAAAGGGTCACACCATAAAAGGAAGAATAATTATTTAAGAATGTAATGGCATAATCGTAATCATATGTTAAGTGTAATTAATTTAATCTATGGTGATAGAATTAATTAAATATCTTAATGCTTATTATTTAATATTTTGGAAATATTAAATATAAATTAATAAGAAGAGTCTTATTAATATTATTACAATTATTATTATTTTAATTTCTAAAGGAGTTTAGAAATTAATTTAATATTAGTACTCTCATTTATTCCTAATAATATTAGGAGGCAAATTAATTAAAATAGTTTAATTAATTATTCCTAGTGGGTTGGGAAGCCTAATTAATTAAAGAAGTTTAATTAATTAAATGAACCCCTATTTCTAATTGGATTAGAAGGGTTGACCAATATCTGTATAAGAGGAGTCTTATGCTACATATCAGTTGATGCAATTCCAATTGTTGGAGAAAGTACTCCTTTTCTATATAGAATAGAAAACTAGGGTTTAGCCAACCACCCTCTTTCTTGATCAATTCCTCTTCCTTGGTGGATCACCTCTAGAGGCCAAACACTTGGGTGGCTAACGTTGATCAAAGGAAGGAATTAATCCCGGAGATTCAAGGAGATCGCAAAGAACAAGGAGTTGAACTCGTACCTGTGGAAGCTTAGTTCTATGAGGGTATGATTACATAACTTCTTATTTAACGTTTTAAATTAATAATTTGCATAAAGGATGATCCGGGTGATTAGTTTATAGAAAAAATTTAAACTCTGATTTAACCATGCTATCACTATTTTTGCAATTTGATTGCGACACGATTTCTTATATACCTAACAATAAACGTCCCGGGTAGCTAGAGCCCCATCCCGCATAATAAAAGCAACATCCCGGGCAACTAGAGCCTCCTCTATCTCAAAAAAAACTGCGTCTTAAGTCGAGCATCGTCCCTATCGATGAAAGTTGCATCCCTGCCAGAAAGGGCTGTCAACATCAGTGATCTCACCTAATCCCTCTCAAAGGTCATCCGAGCTAACAAATCTATAAAAGATGGATCCGCCATAGTAGGAGTGCTAGGGGGTCACTAACCAAAGCTGCTGTCAAACCAGCAAATAACTCATCCTCGGTAGAAAAATCAGGGTCCTCCATAGGCTCCTCCTCATCAGAATCAATACTTGACTCTGAGTAAACAACCGCAGCTGATGCAATAGCTGCCTCCAACCAAGCAGAATACTCTAAAGAACGACCCGAATGACTAGTCGAAAAGTAAACCCTCTCAAGACGAGTTTAACAATCATAAATCCTGGTCAAGACAGCTGATGACAAAGACGAAGCTGATTGTCACTGATCCAAAGCCCCCTTAAAGCGGTGAATATCCTGAAACTAATCAAACTGTCCCAAGATAGCCAGTGGATGATATTTATTCACCCCTCTCAAACCCGCCAGGGTAGATAATCCATGCCAACTGCATGAGTAATGAATCTATAAGGGGAGTTGAGCCCTGAACAAGGAAAGATTGCAAATGGATGCTCGATCACCATCAAAAAGGTCAACCACGATGCCGCATCTGTACTCTCAGCCAGCTGAAAGGAGTAGGACATGGCTATCTCATGAGTAAAATAGTACCCATGATGTCTAAAAGTGTCAATGGGTCTCAAGTGTGTCATAAACCACACGTACAATAAAATGGCACTAACCCTGAAGAACTTCACAGGATGGGTTTGGCAGAATGTAGCCGACCTCAAGGTCTCTGCAAGTATCATGGGCAAGATGGTACAACCCTATTTAAGAGCGCGAACCACTGTGATCAGGCCGATATCCTAGTGATCAATATACAGCGGCATATACAGGTAAGCTGTGACGCACATCAACAAAATATCGACGAGTGCAGTCTGCCAATTCCCTATAGTAATAGTAAAATCTCCTGAATATCGTGCATAGTTGTTCAGCCAGCCAAATCGATCAATCAGGAAGTCCAGGGACACCACATTCCCCGAAGTAATCTCATCTGTGACGACTCTGCGCCTCAAATCAGTCATGAACTATCGTCTCATATCACTAAGGGCTATCCTAGCATAAGGCCGGTCCAATGGCAAACCGGTGATGCGCACATACTCCTCCAACGTAGGAGTTAGCTCATGAATGCCGAATCTGAAAATATATCGCTCAAGTATCCAACAAGATAACATGCTGTCTGCAAAGTCTAGTGGGACCTGGAAAGCCAAGATGGCCATAGAATGCCCCAGCATCTGATCAAATATCGCCCTGTCTGTGGGAGACAAACTGTCATACCACGATCTCAAAGAAGATGCTATCAATAAAGGTGGCATGTGTTCAATACGGCTAACGGTAGCTGAAGACATCTTTAGAACCGTATCATGAGACCATCTAGGGGTCATTGCTAAACTCACCTATCTGAATGCATATCCATGACATAATGCATTCACCATGATAGATGATAATGATAAATGACAATAGGATGCAATAGGTAGGAAATATCATGCATTTCTAAATACACTGTCTACTGAAAGCATCATCTCTGTCTGTTACTAAAATGCAAAATAAAAAGTACAGGGAAATGGGGCACAACCGCCCAACGACTAACAGAGGATTATCAAAAGAGATAACAAGAAATGGGGCACAGCCGCCCAATATCTAACAGAGTCTTATCAAAAGATATAACGAGAAATCCATCAAAAGAAGTCTATGATATCTGCATCTAGACTATCAACCTGATGAAACTCCTCATGAGTCACTGAATCTCTGTCAGAAGGAATGTATGGTCGATAAAGAGAAGGATTTGCACCAATATAACTGCCAGAATATGGACCTCCTGAGGGGCCAGCTCCGGAGCTGGAAGGATCAAAAGAATCTACCTCTAAAGGATCCTGCTAAGGTGCCTGATAAAAAATTATGCCCGCTCCAACCACTGGGTTAAACTGGAAATCTGCTCCAAATGAGTAGGCTCTCAAAGGCAAACTATCAAGTCTGTTATCATAACAGACCCAGGCACCATGTCTGCCATGAACTAAATGGCACGAGTCTGAGCCCTAATAATGCGAGGACTCCACCAGCGATGAAAGGCCTCCTGACTGTGTGGACCCTCTGATAAGGTGAAGCCATCCAAGCCCACCAAGGGAATGTCTGTGACTGGCTGAGATAAAGGCCAATGATGCCTAGAAGGAGGAGGTAATGGAATACGGATCTCTCATGTGACGCTCCTGATAGCTCGCTTTCCCAAAAAGAGCTCCCAGCCTCTATTATTCAAGAGGGGAATCCGGCGAGTGGACAATATAAACTCTAACCCGGTCGGGAAACCATCCTCAAATCTGACTGTCAGATAATTCGGGGTTTAAGGAACCCATGTGATGGAGTCGGCGGTCAATAGCTCTAGCTGCAAGCAGGAATGGGTGAACCCCTCTGCTACAGGGACCTCTATAAAGGTGGAATAATGCCATCGTCATCCTCGAGGATAGGTCTCTAGACCTAGAATAGTAGCTGGGCGTAGGCAAGGGAGCTTCTTATATGCCCAAAACTGGCAGTGCAAAAAAATCAAATGTCCTCAGTGATAAAGATTGATAAACATAAAATGAGGGAGATTGAAAGGTGAAAGAGAAATTACTCACCAGCAAGAAGGGATAAAAACCTAGCTGTAGACACTCAAAATTTTCTTTAGTCCTGTAGCAGACACTCGAATTTTGCATTTTTGTTACTAACCCTACAGGAGGGCAAAACCATCTTTTCAAGCCAGGTCATCCCCAGTCTCAACCCGGGAGGTACAGGTCAGCCCTGGTTTTAACCTGAGAGGTACCAGACAGCCCTGGTCTCAACCCGAGAGGTACAGGTCAGCCCCGGTATCAACCCAAGAGGTACAGGTCAGCCCCGATCTCACCCAGGAGGTACAGGTCAGCCCCGGTCTCAACCCGAGAGGTACAAGTCAGCCCCGGTCTCAACCTGGGAGGCACAGGTCAGCCCCGGTCTCAACCTGGGTGGTACAGGTCAGGCCCGATCTAACTCGGAAGGTATAAGTCAGCCCCGGTCTCAACTCGGGAGGTACAGGTCAGCCTCGATCTCAATCCAGGAGATACAGGTCAGCCTCGGTCTCAACCCAGGAGGTACAGGTCAGCTCTGGTCTCATCTTGGGAGGTACAGGTCAACCCCGGTCTCAACCCTGGAGGAACAGGTCAGCCCCGGTCTCATCCCAGGAGGTTAAATCAACTTTAAAAACAACCCCAAAGCCTCACAACATCTCTAAAGACAAACCTAGAAGGACCAAGTCAGCCTCAGAGACAACCCTGAGGACAAACAGAATCGGATGGAATCCAAACCTCGGAGATAACCCCGGGAAGTCAGCCGAAGGCCATACCACCACTAAAGGCAACCCCGGGAGGGATAAAATGGTTATTTTACCAACTTTAAGTTGATTCGGTCAAACTCAAGCCGAATTGATGCCACCAAGGTCAGAACGAACCATAAAGATGATCCCGAGTGAAAGCAGCGCAAGACATCTCAACGGATAAACTACGAGGAATTAAAAACCTGGTTATGAACCCGTCTTTTTGGACTCAGAAAAGGTTTTCTCCTATGTCATTGCGACACTCTCGACAAGGGCTTTTCTAAAAGGTATAGCACGCCTCTAACAAACGCTCTGATCAAAAGTTAAAAAGTTTTGAATCTGACCTCGCGTTGCTCGGAGTGCACGTACTTCGATGCAATGAGACCCGCCACGTGGAGCCACACCTCTACCTGCGGCTGTCGCAGGTAGAACTGCTTCTCCTGGGTCTATATATATGAGGTGACCCATGTTGTCCAATTTATATAATGACAATTACGCGCAAGTATACGCGGTCAAAAAATAATAAAGTGTAAGTACATGTATCGTTCCCACAGAGAATTAACAAATAAAAGGTCGCCAAAGCACTAGTCCATAATCATCTCAATCTTATTTAAACAGGCGGTAAGGAATTTTAACAAAAAAAACTAAATTAACTAGACAAGGAATTAAACTTAATACTAATTAATCCTAGGGTAAAATCAGATAATGAAGATAAGAGATCTCAATTTCCCCTAATAATTCATCTAAATCGACAAACTTCCAATTAGGTCAATTTAATCGTCAAGTTTGTTAGACGAGAATACGAAAGTAAGAGACGACCATTTTTCGATGCACCGAATCCATATCACATGCAATCCACAGAAGATAGATAGCACATGAACACCCACATTACCTAAACCACTATATGTCTATATGATTTACAAATAATTAGGGTTTAAGGTCAAGTTCTCAATTGACTACGGGCGGCAGCTTCGGTATATGTCTATCCTAAGCACAAATCATACATTCAACGCAATGTAAACATACAATCGCCCGCTACTAAGATTAGATCTAAACTTATATTTTGTATTTCAAGCCCACATAGGTTATCACAGTAATTGGTCATGAATCAATTAAGCAATGAAAGCATAAATCGCAATAGACATTCACATAGCAATCAAATAAGACCATCAAGGAAGAAAATCAATATAGACTACTCATTAGGTTCCATTGAAACCTCAAAATAAAACCTAAGTCATAAATGACTCAAATATATTATCCACAAGTTGATTATACATTATCCGAATACACAATGATAACAAGGAGAGTTAAGAGATAGAGAATGCAAATCTTTGTTCTTTCTCCATGCTTGGATATTCAATGACAATCACTTGCTTCAATCTTCTTCTCTAACTAAACCCTAGAAACTAACTAACTAATTAACCTTAACCGAATCTACTACTAATCTAGACAAAATAGAAAGGAAGAGAATAGAGAGCTAGGGCTAATGTGAGCTCCCTAGTGGAGATTTTTTTTTGACCAAAATGAGCAGCCAACCCTTATATCTAGCCTTCTCCCGTTCAATCCAAGTGAAAGTCAAAGCTGGCAAAAATCAGGACTGGCACGGCCGCGCGTGTTTTAACCTTAGAGAGGGCGCGGTCGCGTGGCTGTGCATATTTTGTTGATGGCTTGATTTTGCTCTGTTGCACTTGGCTTCGGTCCGTGCTTGCCTTCTTGCTTTCTTGCTTTCTTGCAGCCTCGTAGCATCACGCTCTATAGCCTCTTCACCTATGCCATCCTTATTCTTTAAGCTCATATCTGTACTTTGCCCCATTTTGGCCTTCTTTTGCCCTTTTTAGCTCAATGTGCACTAAAGGAGTTCCTAAACCTGAAAAACACAAAACAAGGGAAAAACACATGAAAAGCACGAGACTACTTGAGTTTAAGCAACAAAATAAGCTGGTTACTATCCGAATAAGTGGTCATAAAAACCACTTATCAAATACCCCCAAACTTAAACGTTGCTTGCCCTCAAGAAAACAAAACTAAACTAAACAAAAGATGCAATGCAATATCTACAATGTATGCAACCTACACTATCATGAATGCAAATCCAAGTTCCAGTCAATATTGAACTTCATAAGCATTGCCTCAGAAAAATCACAAGATAATCAAATAGAGAAGCTACCTAAGACGAGATTAAAAGCATATCCTTGCAAATCCAAATTTGTCAGCACTGATATATTGTGCGTTGTGTGCCTAACAACCATTAGACATGCTTTAAAAAAAATAAGCCACATACTATACTTCTTAGGGGAAAAACAAGTTTCAACTTAAGAAAAGCAGTAAATCAGATAATTTCTAATTAAGACCATGCATTACTCAAGCTAAGAGTCAACAGGGTATTTATTACTCTTTTTATTAACTCACGAGGGCTTTTTTGCACTTTCCCGTGTACACAATCGACTGTGTAATGCCTAGTCCTCTTAGACTTTTTCAATGATACCTGTGTAGCGAGCTTTCGACCAATGACTCCCAGACCAGACGGCCTTAGGGCGCTGGGTGTAGAGACACCCCGATGGCTTACTTGCTCGAATATCAAAGGCTACAGAACTCGACGTAGCTGAAGTGTTTATTATATTTTTTTCTTTTTCTTTTTTCAATGCATTTTCTTTTCTTTTTCATAGGGGAGTGCGTCTTACGCTCCATCTCCCCGCATAGAATGCATACCCCTTGTTTCCCCTAAACTTAAGCTTTTTACAATCTAGTTATTATCATATGAGAACTGAAGCTCCTTCATTAAAACATAGATTTCCCACTAGAAGACAAGTATGTAAAAATTTAAACTAAGCATATCATGATGGTTACTCTATCGTGCTAACTGGTTACACAGTATCTGACAGATAAGGATTTGCATATATGACCATACTATCAAGCTTAAGTCTCAAATCAGTTCAAAAATCAAGTGAATTTAGTTTCCTCATAGGCCAAATACATAACAAACCAACTTCAACCTGGATTCATGCAGTATGCTCTAACACAGATAACTAAAATAAAAGAATTTTTTTTTAAAATTTTGACAAATTTTAACAAAATATGATCTACATGTACTAAATGAACTAAACACAGTATGCAAAATGACATGAACTAACTACATGCAAAAACAAAACCAATACCCCCAAACTTAAAATGTTCAATGTCCTCATTGAAGGTAAAGGTAAAAAGGAACTCCCCTATTCGGCTTCGTCGTCGCCCTCGTCCTCATCGTCCTCCTCTTCAGCTTGTTCTGGTGGTGTGTCTGGAGGTGGATAAGCAGCGGCGGATCCATATATCAGGAACTGCACCTGCACTCCCATCTGGCCGAACGCATAAGACAATGCCCCACAGAAATCTGTAGTGAAGGCCTGGAAGTTCATGTTCATGGCATCCATCCTGTGCTGCAGTCGCCTCTCCATCCTATCAATATGCTCATGGACAGTGTGGGAGGACTCGAACTGCGCTGGTGGCATCCTCTCAGAAGTCTCCCCAGCCTCTCTCTGATTTGGCAGTATAAACCCTGCTCCCTGAGGATGAGACTTGCCTCCTTTCCATATCTTAAAGTACTCAATGGTAGGGTGGTCAATGGTGCTCATAGGCATCTGCATCGGCTACTGCGTCTGTCCACATAACTCCATTTATAATGCAGAGCCTGGTGATCACCGAAGCATGTAGGGATACTCGCTGAATTACCGCCTCTCAAAAATCTACGGATTGAACTCTTAATCACGTAACCCAAGTCAATCTTCTTGCCCTTGATGATCCCATATAGCAAAATAACCCGGTCCTTAGTGACCTCATTCTGATGCTGTGTCAGCATCAGATTTGCGTAAATAAAACTGTACCACGCCTTCCCATATCTGCTTAAGGCGGCTTGGAGGAAATACAGCTTCTAATCCGTTCCCTACTTCAGCTTCCAAGATGTGCCTGGCTTGCACAGATAATCACAAATAGTGTCAAGCTCGACCCCCACTCCCTAGCATAAAGAGACTCAGGCGCATCCAATGCAATATTTGGTAAACTGAAAAGCTCGTTGATGCTCTCTTTTGCAAAGGACACCTCACATCCCCGCACGAATATCTTATTGGACTTGGTGAATTTTGCATTGGCGTAAAATTCTTGAACCACAGAAATGGGGGTTGCCATAGGCTCCTCGCAGAAAAGATTCCAGCCCCTCCCACTGATTATAGCTGCCATATGCCCGTCCAACTTCCTATCCGACGCTAATCATCGCTCCGGCACAAATGTTCTACCGACCAAAGCATCGTGGAAGAATTTTTGAGCCTTTAGACTTATGAACTTGTGGTCATCATAATCGATGCCACCTCCCCCGTGCTCGGAATCACTACCCATGGATGTAGAATCTCTCCTACTCCGCTTAGATGTCATTTGATTGAGAATAGCAAATTCAAATCAACCCAACTCAGCCAATTCAACCCACTCAAAGATTCACTCACAAATTTGCCCCAATTTCTGCCTTGCTCAATAACTTGGTCAAAATCAAAATTCCCAATAACTGCAATACTTGTCTATCCCTTCCAAACGGCTGTAATCTTTCCTTATAACCACAATTAGGGCTCGCACTTTTCTGCCGAATAAGTTGGGACTTAGTGACTCTATGATTGTCAATGAAGAGGGACTTGGGCAAATAGGGGCTGCAGATTAGGGCTTGCGGTGGGAGAAGTAGAATTATGGTGATGGTAAGAATGAAGAATCAGAATTAGAGATGGAAGAGATGGGGAGTACTGCTTGAATGAACTCGAGGGTTTGGGTTAGAGAGATTGGGGCTGAGCACGTCTGAAATGAAAGGAAAGGGTGTGCTTTAACTCTGCCGAGATTTACTTAAGTCAGGCTAAGAGTGTACGAGGCGCGACCGCGCGCTAACTTAGCCTTATACAGGCGCGGCCGCGCGGCTTGCCAGAGTTTATTTTCTGCAGCATTTGGAAAGCACTAATGATGGCCTTTTGAGCTTTGCTTCATGGCAAGTGGATGGAACCTGAGAAAAATATACAAAACTTATCAAGCCCTCTTAAACCACTCAAAACTTAATATGTAATATTTACAACTAGGAGTACGAAACATGGAAGGATATATGCATTTGACTTCCCAAAAACTCCTATACGTGCGTATATGCAATATGCTCATGCATTTAAATTCTGTTCAATACTTTATAGACCCAAATATATACGCATCAATGCCTAAGCCCAAAAATGTAGGCATTGAACCTCTAAATCTAAAAGTATTTAAAAATTTACACTAAAAAGTAAACTACTGAGAATTAAACAGGGGGAGGAAAATGGAGATAGACAATTAGAATTAAACAAGTAGGGAGAGAGAGAAATGATGGGGTGCCTCCCATCGAGCACTGAGTTTATAGTCCGTTAGCTGGACTGTGTCTAACACTACTATCCGATCCCCTGACGATATTTGAGAAATCCTCCATCCATTAGAACTGTAATGTGCTTTTGAAGGCTCCTCTTCATGAGAGGCTTCAGATTTAAACTACCTAGCATATGGTGTGTATAAGAATTCCCCATCCTGAAGGTTGGGGAGCTAGGCACTACTTTCGTTGTGCTTGTGACATGATAGGGGCATTGAGATTCACACAACACAACGGGCTCTTCTTCTATTCTCTGTTCTACTGACCACCATGGTTTCAAGAATGCGGACTCTCTTATATTCTTGAGATCCGTATCTGTGATGTGGCTACCAAGGGGGCAAGGGTGTGCGAACTTCATTGGTTTTTTCCACTTAGGCTGAGAAGGCTCTTGGGGTATTGTCACGGTTGGTTCATACTTTTCCACATCCCCAATTTTCTCCTCTATATCCATTGCCTTCAACTCGTCCAGTTGCAAGTGCACTTCCGGTTCTTCATCAGTGTCAGCATCCATATCATAGCACCAAGTATCCTGGGGACCATTACTCACGGCTTCAAGCATTGGAGGTACTTGATTATGAAGATTTTGCATTTTCATCTCGTGCTCAAACACTTCCTCCTTCCTTAAAGCCAGACTAATTTACTCCGCCCAATTCTGAAGATTCTCAATCGACTCCTCTTGCTCAATCAAGATCTCCTTTGTTGATACTAAGGAATTTCCCCACAAACTTTCCAATCTTTCCTTTTCTATTTCAGTCTCGGAATACATGTACTGAGTCTCACTGGTTGGAGTATTGTTGATTAGGGCCATCTGGTTCTAAAAATTCTGGTTCGATAACTCCTGGCTCCTAATCATCTCCTCTAGGTTTGCTAAGCTCCTATACATGAAGTCCGTTGTTGACTGTTCTCCTTGTAAACACGGAGACTGATATGTGGGGTCTGGTGCGTATATTGGACTTTGCTCACAGTATTGGTCTTGATAGCTCGCTGAAGAGTTTGGGTGATACCCCCAATCTTGCTGAAAAGCGGGATAAGCCTCATGATTGGAGTAATCACCCCCATACTGCATTTGTCTAAAACTGATGGGATCCTGATGACTCATGTAGTTTCCAGCACCATAATCATAAGTAATTACTAGCTCTCGACTCTGTTGGGCTGTAACACTGTCCAACTTCCTCAAGAGATGCTCTAGCTGTGCTGATAATGTAGTAATTGGGTCGAGGCAATCATTCCCTGTTTCCCTTGGTTGCTCTTTCCTTGTGTAACACCATGGATAAAAATTTAGATCCATTGTACCTGAAAAGAGAATATAGGAAGAGAATTAAACAAAATAAAATGTTTAAATTAAGACTAATTTGATTGAAACTAATATTGGCAAACAGTTATCAAATTAATTCCCCGGCAACGGCGCCAAAAACTTGTAGTCCAATTTATATAATGATAATTACGCGCAAGTATACGCGGTCAACAAGTAATAAAGTGTAAGTACAGATATCGTTTCCACGGAGAATTAACAGATAAAAGGTCGCCAAAGTAGTAGTTCATAATCATCTCAATCTTATTTAAATGGGCGGTAAGGAATTTTAACAAAAAAAACTTAATTAACTAGACAAGGAATTAAACTTAATACTAATTAATCATAGGGTAAAATCAGATAATGAACATAAGAGATCTCAATTTCTCAATTAGGTCAATTTAATCGTCAAGTTTGTTAGCCGAGAACACGAAAGTGAGAGATGACCATCTTTTGATGCACCGAATCCATATCACATGCAATCCACAGAAGATAGACAGCACATGAACACCCACATTACCTAAACCACTATATGTCTATGTGATTTACAAATAATTAGGGTTTAAGGTCAAGTTCTCAATTGACTACGGGCGGCGCTTCGGTATATGTCTATCCTAAGCACAAATCAAACATTCAACGCCATGTAAACATACAATCGATCGCTACTACGATTAGATCTAAACCTATATTTTGTCTTTCAAGTCCACATAGGTTATCACAGTAATTGGTCATGAATCAATTAAGCAATGAAAGCATAAATCGTAATAGACATTCACATAGCAATCAAATAAGACCATCAAGGAATCAAATCAATATAGACTACTCATTAGGTTCCATTGAAACCTTAAAATAAAACCTAAGTCATAAATGACTCAAATATATTATCCACAAGTTGATTATACATTATCCAAATACACAATGATAACAAGGAGAGTTAAGAGATAGAGAATGCAAATCTTTATTCTTTCTCCAAGCTTGGATATTCAATGACAATCACTTACTTCAATCTTCTTCTCTAACTAAACCCTAGAAACTAACTAACTAATTAACCTTAACCTAATCTACTCCTAATCTAGACAAAATAGAAAGGAAGAGAATAGAGAGCTAGGGCTAGGGCTAATGTGAGCTCCCTAGTGGAGATTTTTTTTTTGACCAAAATGAGCAGCCAACCCTTATATCTAGCCTTCTGCCGTTCAATCCAAGTGAAAGTCAAAGCTGGCAAAAATCAGGACTGGCGCTACCGCGCGTGGTTTAACCTTGGAGAGGGCGCGGCCGCGCGACTGTGCAGATTTTGTTGATGGCTTGATTTTGCTCTGCTGCACTTGGCTTCAGTCCGTGCTTGCCTTCTTGCTTTCTTGCAGCCTCGTAGCATCACGCTCTATAGCCTCTTCACCCATGCCATCCTTATGCTTTAAGCTCATATCTGTGCTTTGCCCCATTTTGACGTTCTTTTGCCCTTTTTAGCTCAATGTGTACTAAAGGAGTTCCTAAACCTGAAAAACACAAAACAAGGGAAAAACACAAAACAAGGGAAAAACAAATGAAAATCACGAGACTACTTGAGTTTAAGCAACAAAATAAGCTGGTTACTATCCGAATAAGTGGTCATAAAAACCACTTATCAACCCCCAGCTCATTTGATAATCAAAAACACTCTACAGTTATGCAGAGGCTGATCCTCCCTTGTACCGCCTTGACATTCCTGATGGCCGAGACTTTGTGTCCACGGAGGAGATGGAGCAGGTTAACAGCCTGAGTATAGATATTTTGGATCTTTTTGGATAACTATTGTAGCTATATCTTTTGATAGACCACTATTTTGGCTGTTGGGCGATTGTGCCCCATTTTGATAGGTCATTGTTAGTAGTTGGGGGGTTGTGCCTCATATCTTTGTACTTTTTATTTTGCACTTTATTATCATACAGAGAAAATGCTTGCAGTAGATAGTTTATTGTAGATATGCATGATATTTTTCTATCTATTGCATCATGTTTATCATTGTCATTATGCATATATTATGTCATGGGTATGCATTTAGACAGATGAGTTCATATTTAACCCCTAGATGGTCTTGTGATATGGTGATACAGATGTCGTCCTCCACCGTTAACCGTATTGAACACTCGCCACCGTCCTCAGTGGCATCTTTATTGCAGTCGTGGTATGACAGTCTGCTCCTCACAGCCAGAGGGACAGTAAACCAGATGCTAGGGCATTCTCTATCCCTTTTAGCTTTCCAGGTTCCGTTTGGGTTTGTGGATGACATCTTATCATGCTGGATACCTTATCGATAGGTTTTTTATTTCGGGCTCCACGAGTTGATTCCTACCTTAGAGGAGTATGAGCGTCTTACAGGCTTGGCACTGGATCTGCCTTGCGCTCATACAGCCATCAGTGACATGCGGAGACCATTTATGACTATGTTGGATCTGAGACACCGAGTTATCACTAAGGAGATTATTGCAGGACATGAGATATTCATAGACTTTCTGATTGATCTATTCGGCCTGCTAGACAGCTACGAGCGACATTTTGGGGATTTTATCATTTCGGTAGATGAGTGGAAGCTCGGCCATGTAGACGTCTTGTTGATGTGAATTGCAGCCTACGTTTATATGCCACTACCCTTGGACCACTTAGACGTCGGATTGATGGTCGTGATTCGGGTCCTTAGACAGGGCTGCACTATCCTGCCGATGATATTGGCTGAGACACTGAGGTCAACTACCTATTGTCGTACCCATCCAGAGGGGTTTTTCAGAGGTAGCTCTTTCTTGTTGTATGTGTGGCTCATATCCCACTTGCGTCCGATTGGCTTCTTCAGACACCAGGGGTATTGTTTCACCCATGAAATAGCCATGCCATACTACTTTCAGCCGACGGAGTGTTCGAATGTAGAGACCTGGTCAGCTTTTCTGTTAGATATTGAGCATCCTTTTTCGATTCTGCCATGCTCAGGGCTAGTCTCCCCTTATAGGTTCATCACCCATGCATATGGCATGGACTATTTGCCCCTAGCGGGATTGAGAGGGGTGACCACTTATCATCCGTTGGCAGTTATGGGTCAGTTTGATCAGTTCCAGAGCCTGCACCAGTTTGAGGGGGCTATTAATCAGTGGATGTCAGCTTCTTCTATGTCATCAGTCGACCTGATCAGGGTTTATGAGTGTTGGACTCATAGGGAGAGGGCTGATTTCTCCACTAGCCACCCGGATCGTTCTTCAGAGTACTCAGCATGGTTGGAGGCAGATATAGCATCAGCTGCATTCATCCAGTCAGCTCCAGTTATGGATTAAGATGAGGAGGAGCCTATGGAGGATCCTGGTTCTCTTACGGAGGATGATTTGGTCATGGATCTGACAGCAGCCTTAGTTAGTGACCTGCCGATCATTCCTGCCGGGACAAATCCAGCTTTGGCAGATTCACTAGCTAGGATGACCTTCGAGAGAGATCAGGCTAGAGCACTACTGTTGACCGCCCTGTCTGGCAGAGATATAGCTTTTGCTGATAGAGATGAGGCTCGAGCCAGTCGGGATACGGCATTTGTCGAGAGGGATGACGCTCGATCTTCTCGAGATGCTAATTTTGTCGAGATTGAGGAGACTTTGATTACCAGGGACACTGCCTTTGTAGAGAGAGATGAGGCCATAGCTTCCCGAGATTTCCACATTATTGATAGCACTGCTCTCCGATCATATACTCATGGTCTGGTTGCCGATATGCGTGTTTACATTGATGATCACGGTGCCACTATACAGATAGCTGTGGATATTTTGGCTCGTATAGAGGCTGAGGGTATTGCGCTTGCAGCGGCTCCTCCATCTTCAGAGTGAGATGCCATGTTGGCATTGCTGTCTCGCTTGTCCGTGGGTCCATAGACTAGCTTTGTTTTTCTTGCACATATTAGATCAGCCATTTTTGTCATGTACAGGACACATTGTATAGGTCAAACAGTATTAAATATCAGAGAAATATATTTTTATTTACTTCCCTGTTTGGATATGTATTGTCATTGCTGAGTGATTACCACTTCTTTCATGACTTGCTGTTGTTTATGTATCCTGAGCTTCTCCTTGAAGGATTGGCATTGAGATATCAAAGAATATCTTAGATGGGCTTGTTGACCAGAGAAACTTGATAGGATTTAGGTTTTATATGGTTTCAGTGTCTTGGGACAGGTTTTATTGGTTTCTGTATTTTCTTGAATGTCAAATCGCACCATGAATGGCTGCCTACGTACTCCCGGGCTGAGGGAGATCAAGTCATTTGTAGTTCAATTTTAGTTTTTTTTTTGTGGGAGAGAGATTTGAGAAGTATTTATCTTGGGTTTTGAGTTCGGTTTGATGAGTTTTTGAATTTTTTGTTTGATTTGACCATACCATAAGTGACTACCTACGTACTCTAGGGCTGTGGGAGATCAGGTCATTCGTAGTTCGTTCTTTGTGAAAACTAAACTGATTTGATTGATTCGCAGGACCAGAATGCTGGTATGCATGTATTTCAGACATAATACCTTTTTATGGTGTCTGAGTTGATGATTTGGGGAAATTCGCTCCCATCCATCTCTTGCAATTTGATAGCTCCTCCTGTCAACACCTCCTTGACGATGAAAGGGCCTTCCCAATTTGGGGTGAACTTTCCTTTGGACTCGTCCTGATTGGCCAGGACTTTCTTCAGTACCAAGTTATTTTCTTTCAATTGCCATATTCAGACTTTCTTGTGGTATGATCGAGCAATTCTTTGCTGATATAACTGCCCGTGGAAAATGGTTGTAGCACTCTTTTCATCTATCAGGGACAGTTGATGGTACTGCTCTTGCAACCACTGGTCTTCTTCCATTTGAGCATCTATTAACACTCTCAGGGACTTCATTTCAACTTTTATGGGAAGGACTGCTTCCATGCCATAGACCAATGAATAGGGGGTAGCCCCAGTAGAAGTGCGTATTTACATCCTATATGCTAACAAGGTTAAAGGCAGCAGGTCAGACCATTCTTTGTGATTGGCGGACAATTTCTGCATGATTTTCTTGATGTTCTTATTGGCAGCTTCAACAGCACCATTCATCTTGGTCGGTAGATGACGGAATTGAGATGCTTGATATGAAACTTGCTGCATATGTCTCTCATCATCTGATTGTTTAGGTTCTTGGCATTGTCTGATATGATCACCTCCGGTTGTCCATATCGACAGATAACATTGTTTCTAATGAAACCAATGATTACCTCCTGGGTGACTTTGGGAAAAGAGGCAGCTTCAACCCACTTGGTGAAGTAATGGATCATAGTGAAGATGAATCGATGTCTATTACTGGCTTTTGGTTCTACTGGCCCAATCACATCCATTCCCCACATGGAGAAAGGCCATGGCAAACTCATATTGTGCAGCTCATTTGGAGGAGCATGGATGGCATTCCTATGGACTTGGCATTGATAACATCTTCTGACGTGATCATCACAGTTAGCATTAAGAGAGATCCAGTAATGCCCTGTTCTCAATATCTTCTTAGCCAGCAGATGACCGCTCACGTGTGGACAGCAGACTCCACCGTGAACTTCATCCATCAGTCTCTGGGCTTGCTCTTTATCAAGGCATCGTAACAGGCCTATTCCAGCATCCCTTTTGTAAAGTGCGTCTCCGCTCAGATAGAAATTTATAACCATCTTGTGAATCCTCTTTCGTTCTGATTGGCATGCCCCAGCGGGTGTAGATCCATCTCGGAGATATTTCTTGATTTCTTGATACCAAGGCTGCTTAAGAGGAGGAATCTCATTTGATACTTCTCCAATGTAATTCACGTATGTCGGGGTCTTTTGTCTGGTGAATTTGATATTGGGAATTCCCCTCATACCAGATACGTTGATCAGGGAAGCCAAAGTTACTGATGCGTCTGCAAAGTCGTTCCTACTTTGAGGGATGTGGATGAAGGTGATCTCTTCAAAACCCATGGATATGTTGATGACCTGCCGGTGATAGGGCAGCAAATGCAATTCTTTGGTGTGGTATTCCCCAGTGGTTTATCTGATAACCAACTTAGAATCTCCAAAGACTAACAAATGCTGGATACCCATAGACTGGGCTAGTTTCAACCCCATTATGCAGCCTTCATACTCAGCTGTATTGTTGGTGTTGACAAACTGCAACTTGGTAGCTACAGGATATTGTTCTCCTGTACCAGAGATAAGGACTGCCCCAGCTCCGGCACCTTCCATGTTTACTGCTCCATCAAAATACATTTTCCATGGTTGGACTGCATTTTCTTAAAGACTTTGCTAAATTGTCATAATCCCATCATCCAGGAAATAAGTCTCCAAAGGTTCGAACCCTCCTGATGGTGCTTCGGCTATTTGATCTGCAATGCCTTGACCTTTGATGGACTTCTGAGTCACGTAGATAATGTCGAACTGTTGGAGGATCAACTGCCAATTGGACAATCGATAATTTAACATCGACTTGTTGAATACGTATTTTAGTGGATCCATGCGGGATATGAGGTAGATCGTGTGCCCATTCAAATAATGTTGTAGCCTCATAGCGACCCATGCTAATGCACAACATATTTTTTTGATCAGGGTGTACTTCTATTCGCCACTACTGAATCTTTTGCTGATGTAGTAGATGTCTCTCTCCTTGCTACAATCATCGTTCTGTCCCAGCATACAGCCCATTGCATTGGCATTGACGGACAAGTACATAAATAGGGTAACTCCATCCCTTGGGGGTACCAAGACTGGTGCTTTGATCAACTGCTTCTTGATGGCATGGAAGGCTTTCTGACAATCCTCATTCCATTTGGTGGAGGAATTCTTCCTTAGTAGTTTGAAGATGGGTTCACAAGTTGCTGTGAGCTGGGAAATGAATCGACTTATGAAATTGATCCTTCCCAGGATCCCGCGTATCTCATTCTCTGTTTGAGGTACTGGCATCTTAGTGATAGCTTTTATCTTGGTAGTATCCAGCTCAATGCCTCTATTGCTCACTAGGAATCCTAACAGCTTGCCTGATTTGACGCCAAAAGCACATTTGGCTGGATTCAGCTTGAGGTTGTACTTACGCAACCTGTTGAATAACTTCCTAAGATGGTCAATATGATCGTCCTCCTTTCGGGATTTGACGATGATGTCATCCACATAAACCTCTATCTCCTTATGCATCATATCATGAAACAGGGCCACCATGGCTCGCTGATATGTGGCTCTAGCATTGATGAGGCCGAAGGACAGTCGTCTGTAGTAGAAAGTTCCCCAGGGAGTGATGAAAGTTGTTTTCTCCTGGTCTTCTTCAGCAACCATAATTTGATGGTAACCAACAAAGTAATCTACGAAGGAATACATGCCATACTGCGCCATGTTGTCTATCAGGCTGTGGATGAAAGGCACAGGGAAATTATCCTTGAGGCAGGTTTGGTTTAAGTCCCGGTAATCTACACATACTTGTACTTTCCATCTGGGTTTTGGCACTGAGACATCCTTCACAACAGGGCCGGGGTTTTTCTTTGAACTGCCTCCCTTCTCTTTTTTGATGCAAGGAATTTGAATCTGATCCTCATCGTCACTGTCTGGGATATCATCATTTTTCCTTCGTAGTGTATGAGAACCCGCATGTTAGCAAATGGGTCTCTTCCTTCGTACAGGATCTTTTCTTTTCCCTTTTTTCTATCCCCCTCAAGCTTTGGGGTCTTTCTCTCACTTACCAGTATCATTGGAGGAAACAACATGGCTGATATAATAGCAGGGATCTTCCTCATCGGCTTCACAAATCCAACATCATTGAGGTCTGGCAATAGTATGGTGGAAGTATGAGCCTTAGGATGCTTACGTGGGTTCCGACGGCTTGACCCGGATAAATAACCCAATTCGGCTCTCCCTGACTAGCTCAGGAATTGTACTGGACTTTTAATACCTTTCTGATTCTTTCTTTACCCTTCTCCAGGGCAGAAACCCAAAGATACCATCTCCTGGCCGACGGTCATCACTTCGGGGGAGACTTTAGGCTTCAGAGCTGGTGCCCCACTAGTAGGTATTGAGTATCGCTTACCTCCAAGGCTTAAAAACTAGCAGGTTCAATCCCTGCATCTAGACTGATCACTGGCATGTCTCCCTGTATGCAGACAGGGTATTTCGGTTTGGCATTCACCGTGATTAGGTTGTCGTTGACAATGTACTTGAGCTGTTGATGGAGGGTGGATGGAACTGCCCCTGCCATATGGATCCATGGCCTTCCCAACAACAAGTTATATCCGGTGGCGATGTTGAGCACCTAAAAAGACACATAGAAAGTGTCCGGACCAATCCCCAGTGGAAGCTCTATTTCTCCCATAGCCTCTCGACGAGATCCATCGAAAGCCCAGATGACCACATTATTGGTTTTGATCCAATTTGGGTTGATCTTCATTCTCTCCAAGGTGTCGTAGGGGAAAATGTTTAGGGATGACCCTCCATCTATCAGCACACCTCCTATCACATACCCTGATGATATCACTGCTATGTGCAGTGACTTACGATGGCCCGTCCCTTCTGCGGGTATATAATCGTTAGTGAAAGATATAACATTGCTATTAAAGATGTGTTCTATCACGTGACAAAATTTCTCGGCATCCACTGTCTTTGGCAGATGGGCTTCTTCCAGCACTTTTACTAGAATGTTACGATGATCCACTGATGATAAGACAAGATCTAGGATGCACATCTGCTTGGGTGCATCCTTTAGGCTTTACTCCACTTTGATTTCGTTGTGTCCCATTTTACTGAGGAACTCTTCTATTTTCTCTTCGGCCACCTTTTCTTTGGCCTTGATAACTGATTTGATCACCCGCTGAGGCAGGTACAATGGATTTTCCTTTGGTACAATGGCAATGTTGTTTGAGGTAGAGCCTTCCTCATTCCCTTAGTTCCATGGGACTCTTTTTAGATTGATCACTGGATATTGGGGTCTGAATGGTAATATCAAAGGTTCAGGCACTGCCAACTTAACAGGATTTCGTGTTTTTTAGACCCATTTCCCTGGTAGCATTAGGGGTGTGAGGGATGGCTCCTTCTCATAGGAAATAACAGCCATGGTATCCTGGCTCCACGAAGTGGGAATAAAGACAGTTTCTTTATCTGGGAGGCCATAATCCCGATTCCCTCTTATCAGTTCACCATTTTCAATCATATTCTGAATTAAGTGACAAAGTCCCCAGCAATCTTCGGTGTCATAATCGAGTGCATTGGAGTGGTACTAACAGATCTTGTCAGGCTTGAATTTTCTGGATCGAGGATTTACTGGGGGTAATAAGTCTGCATCCATCCCCTCGTTGATTAACATCTGGAGGATTTCCTTCATTGGTTGGTTTAAGTTGGTGAAATTCCTCTTGAAAGAGAATTCCTTATTCGCCTGGAACTTCTCTTCCTTGGCCATCTTGTTAGCCCAGGGTTCATACTGATGAAAACGATAATGGTCCCTCATAGGAATGGGACTAATTTCCGGTGTGGAAGGATTTGCATCAGACTGGTTGGTCTGGTTTATCAGCTGTTTGGTGACCTAATGTTGGTATACGACCAGCCCTGCTAATTGTCCAATATGTTCCTTGATAGACTTAATTTCCTATTCTATCAGGAATCACCTTTCTGAGACATCCAAACTGTCTGGGCTGTTGTTGCTAGGTGGAGTTGACTATCCGATGTATCGGAGGTACTTGGACCCTTCTCTATTTTATGTGCTAATCATGTTGACACCCTCCTCTTTGTGCTGAGGGAGGGGATTATCCTGCACGTGCGGTTGCTCGGGCTTTGTCACCACAATCTCTCCGTTGTCAATCAAGTCTTGATTTTTGTGCTTGAGAGACCAACAGTCTTGTGTATCATGTCCCGGAGCTTCGGAATGATAAGCGCATTTTTTGCTTGGGTCAAAATTTAGTCCACCGGTATTGGTTGGTGGAAGGAGTTGCACAATCTTTTTCTATGTCGTCAATAGTTTTAGCACATTTTCGAGTGAATCCCTTAACGGGGTGAATGTTCTCCGACGTTTGGCCTCCAAATTTTTCTAAAATGAAGGGTTAGAAGGGTGGGCTGGAGCTTGAAAAGGGGAATAGTTCTTCTTTTGAATGGGCATACTGCTCGACTCGCTCCTCTGATTTTTTCCTTGTAATACTAAGGACACTTCTTCGTCTTTCTTCTTGTGTGCTCTCAGGGGATTACTCCCGTAACTCCCAGACTGGATATACTCAACAACAGCTTCTAAGGTGGTCAGATCCTTTATCTTCCTAGATTTGAGCCCCATTTCTGCCATCTCGCCGTGCTTTCCTATACCTGCTAGGACCCTTTCATAATACGGATCTTCTTGAATGTCGATGAAGGTCATGACTATCTCAGACTCAGTCATAGGTGGAGTGCCTTAAGCCACCATTCGTCTCAGCGTTGAGTATATTCTCTGAATGACTCAGTGTTCTGTTTCTTAATTTTGGTTATTTGATATCTGTCTGGAGCCAGTTGAGACTTGAAACTATATTGATTGAGGGAGGCATGTGCAAGCTCTTCCTAGCTGTGAATTTTAGAGTTGTCCAAACGGGCATACCAGGCTCTATCCTCTCCGGTCAGACTTTTCTAGAATAACTGCATTAGGAGTTTTTTGTCCTCTGCATAGGATTTGAGCTCTCCAATGAACACCTTTAAGTGAGTGTAAGGGTCTTAATCCATCGTATTTCTCAAAATCAGGAGCTCAAAATTTTTCGGGGTAACGAGCACCAGGAAAAATGCATAAGTCAGAATAATTGACACTGCCAAATGCCCCAGTCCTTTTCATAGACCGGATTGTGACGCCCCCAGAATAGCTCCAATCAACCCAACCCATTCTGAGTCGCCAAACACATGGTACAGAATTCAAATACAATCTTTTATAACGAAAGGTCATGAGAAATACGACCATATAAGTTATGACCTTCAATACATATCGTATATAATACGAAATATAAATACTCAAATTCAGTCCTCAACAGTTATAATTATTATCACACTATTTTACAAAAATAGTGAGGACTACTACTGCTCTAACTCTGCCCATCACTCTATCCCCCGACTAGTTCCTGCCACATTCTTATTTCCTGAAGAGGACAGTAGAAGAAAAGGGTGAGCTCAACTAGCTCAGTAAAGAATATTATGACTAAGATAATGAAAAATAAATTATCGTTAGTCTTCAACAAATCAGATAGAATATGATGGACAACAAGTTTTAGATCAACAACTGAAGCTGAAATAACAATTTATCAGAAGAATTAAGTAGAAAATGATGTCTACTATCTTCTATGATTTAATAGTCTATCATCAATATTTTATCCCTGTCAATCAATATATATCTCAAATCAAATATTCATCTTTGCACTACGGGCCAATGATATTCATTTGTATCACCAGTGGTCATGTTCATCTCAACACCTGTCCATCTTTGCACTACGGGCCAAAGATATTCATCAGGTAATCATTCATCTTTGCACTACAGACCAAAGATATTCATCAAATAATCATTCATCTTTGCACTACAGGCCAAAAGTATTCATCAAGTAACCATTCATCTTTGCACTACAGGCCAAAGATATTCTTTTGTATCACTATTTAAGACTGAAGATGATGAAAAATATTTTAAAGAACGAATCCAGCGAGATAAAAAACAAAAATTAGGGATTCGTAAATCAGTCTATCCAAGTTCAAAAATACTTCATAATAATTATTTGTGGAGCAAAATTCAAGAATGAAGTTCAAAACATGGATCCAATCAAAGATAGGAACCATAACAGACAACTTGGACAAGGAAAAGAAAATTTAATTTTTCTGTGAATAGTACCGTATTCGTGAATAGTGTCGTATACGTGAATAGTAATCCCGACATGAAAAGGTAGAAATTTTTTAAGAAAAATCATACTTCGTGAATAGTACTCGTGAATAGTGTCGTATACGTGAATAATAACCTCGACATGAAAAGGTAAAAATTTCATAATCAAATTCATACTAATATTTCGGTGTAATGATATTGAAAGAAATAACATCATTTACGAAAAAAAATAAGATCCCTTACGAGAAGAATAACATCCCTTATCTCAAAAGAAAAGTACTTCTGACTGGAATAACGGATATAATGCTGAAGAAAACTTGCACTGCTTAACAACACTCAAAGTATCTAAATACTCACAAAAATACGCTCAATATTATAGAGAAAGAAACTTCTGATTCTGGTGTGATTTCAATTCTAACAAAACACACCCTATTTATAGGAAAATGCTTAGAACACCAAAGCAAAAAAAAACTAATTTAATAATAATATTATTTTCCTACGCCTTCTCACCTTGACTTTTCATTTTTTCAGTATTTCACATAAGTGGGGCCCACATATTCTAGAAACTCCACCACCAAAAATTAATTCAGACCCAATATTCCGGAACTTCAATAATTCATAATAAATAGCCCTTTATGTCCATTCCATATGAAATTTAATTCTCTACAACTTTGTAGAAGAAAATTTTTCCAAATTCAGAACGAAAAATGACCCGAATTTACATGCGGATGATTTTTCCACACTTCGATTCTGACAAAATACATATACTGATAATTCTTCCGCATACCATCGTAGGAACAAAATTTTCAGCACATCTCAAAGGACCAGGCCACATATTTCTCACCTTTAAGGTCCCACAGACATGTTTTTATTGTTTTTTTGTAACAAAAATAATCCAGACCCACTTTACTCTCTTTCTCCTCATTTTATTCACATATCGTGGACTTATTGTAAAAATATCATCATTATTATATTATTATATTATCACGTTATACACTTATAATGTAATATTATAATAATATATTTGAATGAATTATTTTATCAGAAAAGATAAAATATCAATTCTCAATAATTATCTCTTTTGCTAAAAAAATTCCTCCATTTATATCCACATTGAATAAATATTTTCTTATCATTTTTATCAATAATTAATTATTCACAAATAATATTACAGAACCACAATATTGACAACCAGGTCATTCCCAGGAAAGAGGGGACTTTCCGATAAGGATTTCTCCTTACTGACGCACAATTAGGTGACCAAACCCCTTTCCTAGACAGAACTTCCTTAGACATTGCCAATAATGCTGTCTAACAATATTATTCAAATAATATGAATTATTGATTTGATAAAGTAAAATACTGTGCAGTGACAATTATTGAATTAACAATAATATAAAATTTTGTGCAATACCGTGTGCTACTGTGCAATAACGCGTATTACTTTATTTTAACCCCCGGGGTATTTCAACAGTTCTAACGGTAACCGTTATGCCGTTATTTATAGAAAACTTATTCTTGTCATTTTCTTCATCCGACAATTTTTCGTTTTGGGGTCCACAAATGGTTGCGCCGTAATACGAATATTCCCCGACAACAAGAATATTCAACGACCAAACGAATATTCCCCGATAACAAGAATATTTTATAACCACTTGCTTATTTTGAAATATTTATGTATTTTACCCATAATTTATCAAATTTATCAAATCAACCCCTTACTATTTCAAAATAATATATAGAGAAAATTTAAATTTTATTCATAAAAGTTGGGGTCTTACACGGATGGTTTCTTCCATCTGTTGCACTTTCTTCAGAATGTCACCAACTTCCTGTTCTTTGTTGAGGGTGGTGATTTCAAGGGTTTTTTTTGTTGTGTCCTGGTTTTGTGTCTCAGGACCTTGAGTATCCTTTTTCCCGGTATCTTGACTACCACCGGGTGTTCCTGGTTCTGTATGACCCTGTGCTTGCTTCCCTTTAAGAGCCTTACTTTGTTCTCTCAGGAAATTATCCAATTCGTCTATTTGGTTCTTTAATCCTTCAAACTCCTCTCCAGAAACAGGGGTGGATTCTGGCTGAGCACTAGAAGTCATGTCCGGAGATTGACTTAGTGCTTTCTTAGACTTAGATCTTGAGATAGGACCAATTTTTCACCTACAACAAAATATAAGTGTGTAAATTTCTGAGGCATGTAAGGATAGGATGCATGCCATGATGTGTTTTTGAGATTTTTTAATCTTATCCTGCAAAACAGAGGTCAGTTGTTTTGATGACAGGATAACATGACACGATTTACAAAACATGGAATGTATGTTATGATATCTACATTTTGCTATTTACATTGGAATTTGAAAAACATGACATTGATTTGAAAGAGGAAGGTATAAAGAGGCTTCCCTTCGAATTTGGTTAATCAGAGGCTGACCTATCTTAGGCTACTCTCGCGGCTTTTTGGCATGAAGGTCCCCAGATCATCGCAATCTACTAGAGGAGAAATTAATTCGATCTTTCAACTGGAGCAAATCTGAGTGGTGTTTTTTTATGAGCCTCGAAGACTTAGTCGTCCTCGAAGACATTACTCTGTCACTGATGGGTTTACCTACTGGTGGAGGAATAACACAACATACATTCACATACATCGCGTCTCACCGTATGCATATGATGACATTGGTGTGAAGCACTAATATTTGTGTGAAGCACTAATAAAGCAGGAAATCATTCATTCACATTCATTCAATGTAAAGACGCAACATTTCACGCATTCATTCAATGTAAAGACGCAGAATTCACACCTATGCAGATATAAATGAGACATGTTGAAAAGATTTGAACGCGGCCTAAGCCCTCTACTGTCCCCAGTAAAGTCTCTCACCTGTCGACGTCGAGAAAAAAATTTAGGTCGGGTCAAACCCGGATCTTTCTCTCTTCCTAAGTTTTGTCTACCTTTATTCTTTTTATTGTGAAAAAAGGTTTTAAAGGGTTTTTTAATTGCTGCTTTAATATTCATTTGATATGAATCAGCACTAATATTTCAGCGGGACGAACTAGATTTCTTTAAATCTCGCCAACTCTAGCTTTGAAATGGTTCAAAGTAGGTCTAGACAGAACCGGGAAGCTAGAATGGCTGAGATTTACTTAAATCTAGCATTTTTATAGTTTCAGTTATGAAAACAACCTCATGGCCCTTAGATCGCTATCTAGTGGGAACAAGACGCTTCGGCTACTCGCGAGCTAGGATTTACTGATGAATCCTTAGTCCTGGCGATATCTGGATGTAAATATATATTTATGTGCATATTTTAACTGTGCAGGTTTTATTGGCTTCTCTTTGTGAGCCTAGGAATCGTGGGATTCATGATCAAACTGATCAGAATCTGATTACCACGATGGACAAACTCCACTTTACAAATGTACCCTGCCAGTTTTTCTGTAAAAAATGTACATCAAAAAGACCTTAAAACGGTTATCCGGGTTTAAGGTCTCAACATAGTGAAAATATAGTTTGTCGTGTCAGAGTCACTTCGATGGCTGTCATGCCCATAAGAAGACCGACACTTGTATATATTCTGTGGTCGAGGATGCTTCGCAGCCCAACAATCACCATTCAAATTGAGCCAAAAGGCTGAAAAGATAAAAAAAGGAAGTATCAACATGCTTCAATTCCTATGTTAGCGTAAGGGTTTGAAACTGGCTTTCAAAACATCATTTTAATAATTTTGTCTAAAAAAGAGACTTTTGCAAATCAAATCAAACCCTTCGTATATAGGTTCAACGAAGCATGTCCATGCTTTCAATCAATCAAATATAGGCCCAATTTCTTCCAGCATTCACACACACACATTGCAAATTTAAAAGGGAAATATTGAAAAGATATGGTACTGTATTTTCACGGGAGTTATGGGGTTCCTAACACCTTCCCCACACTTAACCAAGCCCCCGAACTCAAAACTTCGATTTTAAAGATCAAGTTTCGACAGTGTCCAGCAAATTGGGCCTCCTTTCAAACAAACTCAGTTGAGTTGGTACAACTATTTCAAAATCTACCAACTAGCGACTCTGTAAAACGTTCAAATCGTCGACATGATACATGGTGGCCTTTTCCTAAAAAACCCTTCAAAACCTTTTTTCACAATAAAAAGAATAAAGTTAGACAAAACATAAGAAGAGAGAAAGATCCAGGTTTGACCCACCCCGAACTTTTTCCCGACGTCGACATCCACCAAGCCTCTGTCACGCCCTCAGAGCGTAGATGGAACCCACGAAGAAAATGGGCAAAGGTGAAAGTGCCCTAGTCAAAATCCCTGATGCGCTCCATATCTCGAGTAGCGCTAACCAGAGCGAAAGAGACCGTCGAGGAGTTATCTGCTATAAAATAACCCCTGATGATGACCAGGAACAATCGTCGAAGAATGCGATCTCTAACCCTCTGATCATCAGGCAAAGGCTCAGTCAAAGACCCACTCTGGGCATCCACACTCAAGGGCCCTGAACGGACTGTCCTCCCCTTTATGGCCATTGCATGAACTCCCAAAAGGGATCGAACGGCAGCAGATGAAATGTCAGCCACCAAAGGCATTGGCCCCCCTATAACCTCTAACCCTGTGATGAACCGCCAATCCATCAGTGTCATCATAATCTCAAAGTCCAACAAGTGGATAGACTTGGTCTGGTGGAACCAGTGTTGTCCGATTTATATAATGACAAATAGGGGCAAGTATACGCGGTCAACAAGTAATAAATGGTGAGTAAGATATCATTCTCACGGAGAACTAAGTAATAAAAGTCACCAAACCACTAGCTCATAACCATTTCAGTCTTATTTAAACGAGCAAGTAAATTGTTTGGAATTTAAAACTGAACAAATAATTAAAATAAAACTAAATAATCTTAGAGTAAAATCATATAATGAAGATATGAGATCTCAATTTCCCCTATTGATTCATCTAAGTCAACATACTTCCTGTTAAGTCAAATTAATTGTCACAAAATGCTAGCCGAGAATACGATGGTGAGATAAGGCCATTTTTTGATGTACCAAATCTATATCATATATAATCCATAGATGATAGAACACATATGAACACCCACATTATCTAAACCCACATTATCTAGATGATAGAACACATATGAACACCCAAGTTCTCAATTGACTACGAGCGGCGCTTCGGTATATGTCTATCCTAAGCACAAATCATACGTCCCAACGCCATGTAGAACATACAACCACAAGCTACTACGATTAGATCTAAATCCATACTTCATCTTTCAAGTCCGTATAAATTATCACAGTAATTGGTAGCTAAGCAATTAAGCAATGAACGCGCAAATCATAATAGACAATCACATAATAATCAATAGACCAACATGGAAGCATATCAATATAAACTACTCAATAGGTTCCATCAAAATCTCAAAATATAAGCTAACTCATACTAGAATTAGATATACCATCCACATATTGAATAATCATCATAAGAATACAAATATGAATCAAAGAGGAAATAAGGATAAAAAATGCAAATCTGATTCCTCTTGATCAAAATATGAATCTTTAATGTTCTCCAAATGTTTCAATCTTCGATCTAACCAACTCTAGAAAACTAACTACTTTAACCTAACCTAATCTAATCTAGACAAGGAAAGTAAAATGAAGAGAAATGGAAGCAAACTAAGCTAAGCTCCCAAGAGGGGAGTATATCTGATAAATGGGCATACAAACCCTAATAAAGCCCCCAAGCCCCGTCTGCCTAATTGAAAGTCAACTCTGGTCAAGTTTCGAGCCGGCGCAGCCGCGTACGTTTTTGCCTTGGTTAAGGCGCGGCCGCGTGGTTCTGCAGAATTTGTTTTCTGGGCTGCACATTGGTGCGAGCGCGCGGCCTTCCTTCGTTAACCCGGTGCGGCCGCGCGGGGCTGCAGTTCGGGTTTTTGCTACTGCT
The DNA here is from genome assembly GCA_020205555.1 of Panax stipuleanatus. Taxonomy (NCBI): domain Eukaryota; kingdom Viridiplantae; phylum Streptophyta; class Magnoliopsida; order Apiales; family Araliaceae; genus Panax; species Panax stipuleanatus. The sequence goes on from JAINUT010002057.1 coordinate 148,153, forward strand.
TGATGCTTCTGCACTTGGCTCCTGCTCCCATCCTCTGCTGCTAACAGTCCCATGCTTGACAAGATAACCCTTTTGGTCCTCGTAGCATCATCACATTTCCATTTAGCTGCTTGAATCCTTTCCATTATCATGCCATTTCTATGCTTCTTGCTCATTTTGGCACTCTTTTAACCTTTTTAGCCACATATGCACCTAGAGAGTTCCCAAACATAAAAACTATAAAACAAAGCAAAAACATATGAAAAGCACAAAGATACTTGAGTTTAAGCAACAAAACTAGTTAGATAATATCTGAATAAGTGGTCATAAAAACCACTTATCAAATACCCCCAAACTTAAACGTTGATTGCCCTCAAGTAACCAAAACAACACCAAACAAAAGATGCAATGCAATAACTACAATGAATGCAACCTATACTATCATGAATGCGAATTCAAGTCTCTGTCAGAATTAATATTTAAATGAAATGCCTCAGAAAAATCACAAGATAATCAAACAGGAAAGCTACCCAAGACAAGATCATTGGGCATATCCTCGCAAATCTAAACCTGTCAGCACTGATGTATTGTGTGTGTGCCTAGTAACCATTAAACATGCTTTTGAACAAACATATCACATACTATGCTTCTTAGGAGAAAAGCAAGTTTCAACTCAAGAAAAGCAGTAAATCCGATAAGTTCTAACCAAGACTATACATTGCTTAAGCTAAGAGTCACAGAGGGTTTATTACGCTTTTTATTTACTCACGAGGGCATTTTCGCTCTTTCCCGTGTATACACTCGACTGTGCAATGTCTAATCCTCTTAGGCTTTTCAATAATACCCATGTAGCGAGCTTTCGACCAACAACTCCCAAACCGCGAGGCCTTAGGGCGCTGGGTGTAAAGATACCCCGAGGGCTTACTTGCTCGAATATCAAAGGCCACAGAACTCGACGTAGCCGAAGTGTTTATTCACAATAAATTTTCTTTTTCCTTTTTCTTTTCTTTTTCACTTTTTTCTCTTTTTATTTTATTTTTCCACAACTAGCATGCATACCCCCTGTTTCCCCCAAACTTAAGCTTTTTACAGTCCTAGCTATTATCACTTGATCACTAAACTCTTTCATTAAAACATAGATTTTCCACCGGAACACAAGTATGTAAAAATTCAAACTAAGCATATCATGATGGTTATTCTATAGTGCTAACCGGTGACATCAGTATCTGTCAGATAAGGATTTACATATATGACATTATAATCAAGCTTAAGTCTCAAATCAGTTTAACCAATCAAGTAATTTCAGTTTCCTCATAGGTCAAATAACTAACAAACCAATTGAAAACTGGATTCATGAAATATGTCCTAACACAGTTAACTAAAACAAACAAAAAAATTGAAAATTTTAACAAAATACGCAAAACACGACCTAACATGCGCTTCGTATATGTCTATCCTAAGCACAAATACGCAAAACACGACCTAAAATTTTAACATGCGCTTCGTAGTTCTCAATTGACTACGAGTGGCGCTTCGTATATGTCTATCCTAAGCACAAATCATATGTCCCAACGCCATGCAGAACATACAACCACAAGCTACTACGATTAGATCTAAATCCATACTTCATCTTTCAAGTCCGTATAAATTATCACAGTAATTAGTAGCTAAGCAATTAAGCAATGAACGCGCAAATCATAATAGACAATCACATAACAATCAATAAACCAACATGGAAGCATATCAATATAAACTACTCAATAGGTTCCATCAAAATCTCAAAATATAAGCTAACTCATACTAGAATTAGATATACCATCCATATATTGAATAATCATCATAAGAATACAAATATGAATCAAAGAGAAAATAAGGATAGAAAATGCAAATCTGATTCCTCTTGATCAAAATATGAATCTTTGATTTTCTCCAAATGTTTCAATCTTCGATCCACCCAACTCTAGAAAACTAACTACTTTAACCTAACCTAATCTAATCTAGACAAGGAAAGTAAAGAGAATAGAAATGGAAGCAAACTAAGCTAAGCTCCCAAGAGGGGAGTATATCTGATAAATGGGCATACAAACGCTAATAAAGCCCCCAAGCCCAGTCTGCCTAATTAAAAGTCAACTCTGGTCAAGTTTTTAGCCAGCGCGGCCTCGCGCATTTTTGCCTTGGTTCAGGCGCGTCCGCGTGCTTCTGCAAAATTTGTTCTCTGGACTGCACATTAGCGCGGGCGCGCGGCCTTCCTTCGTTATCCCGGCGCGACTGCGCAGGGCAGCAGTTCTGGTTTTTGCTACTGCTTGATGCTTCTGCACTTGGCTCCTGCTCCCATCCTCTGCTGCTAACACTCCCATACTTGACAAGCTAACCCTTTTGGTCCTCGTAGCATCATCACATTTCCATTTAGCTGCTTGAATCCTTTCCATTATCATGCCATCATGCCATTTCTATGCTTCTTGCTCATTTTGGAACTCTTTTAACCTTTTTAGCCACATATGCACCTAGAGAGTTCTTAGATATAAAAACTACAAAACAAAGCAAAAACATATGAAAAGCACAAAGATACTTGAGTTTAAGCAACAAAACCAGTTAGATAATATCTGAATAAGTGGTCATAAAAACCACTTATCAACCAGCGCTCAGATAAATCCCGTAGATAACTCCAAGGGCAACGACGGGGAGGAATAAAGAAGATGGCCTCGAAACCCAAGTGTTGACGACTGCATGGTACTCCGGATGTAGAGTATGATACAAGGAGTGAACTCTAAACCAGTTCCCCCTGTGCTGAGTAAAGCCGGGAACCTGCATCAAATTACAAATCTAGATTAAACCTTTTTCCTGAAATGGCAAAAGGAAGAAGAGTCCAGAATAAAAACTTCGGTCATCTCATTGGCATGAAGATATATCGGACGATGGCGTCTCAAATTATCTAAAAGCTCCGAAATCATCACAATAATGGCTGGAAGCTCTCTACGTGGGGCAATAGCTGGAGTGGGATCCACAAAGGGGACATCCTTCTCGTCATCCACATCATCTGGCCTCTCAGCCTGGATCAAATGAATCACTAACTCAGCCAACCGGCGAGGCTGTCGGGCTGGACGAGGCTGAGGGACATCTGAAGCTCTCCTCCGCCTCACACCTGCAGAGACCCTACTAGAACTACCTAGTCTATCTGAATCCATAACCTGGACAAAATCTCCAAATCACCTCAGAAAAGGTGAGGTAAGCCTTAAACTTACTGCCTATTAAAGTTAAATCATTTTTTATGCATATTCTAAGTCCTAAAGCATGCATTAGTTAACACACATCTCCAGTAGAATTAAAATTGCATGTTCATTAAATGCTCAGGTTTTTGAAAAATTTCGCCAAAGTCTCCTTTGTAAAATAGACTATCTGCATGCACATAGGTATGAATAGGTGCCCATTCAGTAGCACACCTACCCAAAATCATGAACATTTCATATATATGAAAAAATATCAAAATCAAACTCTCCATGGCATCTAAATTACCATGTGTATTTTTAGTTGAAAATCCAGGCTCATTTGTCCTCAAATAGGATGAGTAAACTGGCCAAAAAGGGCGCTAAATAACTGTCTCAGAAATCAGTTTTTTTTCACATCAAAACGTTCAGCATGGTAAAACATACTCATTTACTAAGTCTGAAAATTTTTATCAAGTCATATAAGCATGCATATTCATTATATTGTGTTTAGAAGCATTATATATGAAATCTAACATTCTAACGGTTAAAACTTGAAAAGAAAGAATGTAAACGTTACCAGAGTTGTGCAGAACGATTGTACGGTGATGGATTTTGAAAAACGTAGGCCGGACTCAGTAGATCTGAAGAGGAATTTTTGGATTTTCAATATAGTTCAACTTGAAAATGACTTGTGAAAGCCACGGGGGGACCAAATTATACCCGTAGGGAGCCGCACCTCTACCTGCGACAGTCGCAGGTAGACCTGTTGCACCCTAGGGTGGGTCCCACCCCCTCCTGTTCGGTCCAAATAAGGTTAAAGCAGAGTTCCCATAAGCTGAAAAGTCAAATCAGGGAAAAAAATGCTACGCGATTGAGCAGAACAGGCCCGAAACCCTGAATCCGAGTGTCAAACTCCTGATGAAAGAAAATATTCATGTAAGCCATTGGTATGGACCCTGATGGGGTATTTGGAATTCCAATGACAAAAATTACTGAATACTACCCCTGTCAAAGCATCGGGAAAGATCCGGTGATGAAAGCCATTGAGAACTGCTTCAACGAAGATCAAAGTATCTGACATTGCAAACCGTTAGCGACAACTTCAGCGTAGCATCAGGAAAGAGCCGGTGATGAAAGTCGTTGAGAACGGCTTCAACGAAGATCAAAGTATCTGATATTGTGAAACCGTTGGCGATAACTCCAGCGTAGCATCGGGAAAGTGCCGGTGATGAAAGCCGTTGAGAACTGTTTCAACGAAGATCAGAGTATCTGATATTATAAAATCGTTGGAGACAACTCCAGCATAGCATCGAGAGAGATCCGATGATGAAAATTATGGAAAACTACCCTTCTCGGGGAGAATCGATGATGGAATCTGTTATACAAATCCCCAGCCAAGGTTTCAAGTCAGTTCAATCGACCGTTGTAAACTACCGTTTGAGTAGGCACAGAGGAGGTTTGGTGATGGTCAAACTCTGCAAACTACCGTTCGAGTAGGAATCAAATCAGTTCAACCGACCGTTCTAAACTACCGTTCGAGTAGGCATCGAGGAGGTTAGGTTATGGTCAAACTCTGCAAACTACCGTTCGAGTAGAAATCAAATCAGTTCAACCAACCGTTGTAAACTACCGTTCGAGTAGGCACCGAGGAGGTTCGGTGATGGTCAAATTCTACAAACTACCGTTCGAGTAGGAATCAAATCAGTTCAATCGACCATTATAAATTACCGTTCGAGTAGGCACCGAGAAGGTTCGGTGATGGTCAAACCCTGCAAACTATCGTTTGAGTAGGAATCAAATCAGTTCAACTGACCATTGTAAACTACCATTCGAGTAGGCACCGAGGAGGTTTGGTGATGGTCAAACCCTACAAACTACCGTTTGAGTAGGAATTAAATATGTTCAATCGACTGTTGTAAACTACCGTTCGAGTAGGCACCTAGGAGGTTCAGTGATGGTCAAACTTTGCAAACTACCATTAGAGTAGGCATCAAATCAGTTCGGTCGACAGCTGTAAACTACCATTCGGGTAGGCATCGAGAAGGTTTGATGATGATCAAATCGTTGTCAACTATTGTTCGAGTAGATAGTGAGAATTATATCCCTGACAGAAACGTCAGAATCAACCAGACAACAATTTAAACTGTTGGTGACAACCCCAACGTAGCGTTGGGAAAAAGTTGATAATGTAAACCGGTGTAAGCTATCATTAGGATAGGCATCAGGAATCCCCAATGAGGTCACTCGTCATAAGAGGAATATCCTCAGCAGAGGTAAAGGTAAAAAGTATATCTAAAGACAAGGAACGTTGGTGACAACCCCGACGTTTAACTCAGAAAGGTTTAAGGGTATCAATCATATAAATCTTCCCCACAGAGATCTTGAAGACATATCTACAATAATGCGTCTAATCAGTTGTCATAGCCTTGATGGATATCTTAAACCGTTGGCTTCAACCCAATGTAGCATCGGGAAGGATCCGATGATGAAAGCTTTGCAAACTAACGTTCAAGTAGGCATCAAAAGAATTCAGTGAAAACTATCATGAACAACTCCATCCCCAGCAGAAGTGGCGGAAGAAGTCAGTAATGGAATACCATGGCAACTAACCCCATAAGAGCATATAGCATGCATGACATAGTGTGACAACCCAAAAATTTATAAGATCTTGAATGATTAAATTAAAGGTTAAAGTTTAAAATCTAGAGTGGAAATATAGGATTTATTTAAAAATTTTAAGAAAAACCTATACGGTTTAATAATTAAAAGAGAATAGAGAAAATATGAGTTACAAAATTTCAAAATCCTAGAAATGGATTTATATGTATTTGAAGGAATGATAAGGATAAATACAGTATGAGATTTGTGGAAAATGTCTCAAAGTATTAAATTATTTGGTATGAATATTTATATTATTTGATTGTTTATATTTGTTTATTATACAATAAACAAATAAAAGAAAACTAATGTAACCTAATATATATATTAGGTATGGAAATTAAATAACTTAAAGGTTATAATAGTGAAGGATGTTAGTATTTAAAATATAAACTAACCCTAAGAGATTTATTTTATACATCTCAACTAATTAATTTTATAATCTAATTAAAGCAAGTCTAATTTGGTTAAAAAATTAAATGTACATGAGTAAGGATTTGAATTACAAATAGATAGAATGGAAATCCTAATTAAATGATTAGGGTAAGATAAATTAAAAGTATTGTACTATGTTAAATTATATGGCCCAAGGAATTATTTAGGAAGCCCAATGAGGATTTAATTTAGTAGCCCAAAATAATGGGACATGTGTTAGTAGAATATCTATGGTTAGGAACTAACCATACTTAAGTTAATGGTAGGAAATTATGGGAAATGACTATATTGGCCATAAGAGAGGAAGGAAGAGAAAGGAGGTGCATGTAAGTAATGATTTAGTTTACTAACTCCTTACTAACTATGCAAGGTGTCACTCTATTATTCATCCACCCTATTTAACCAAGTCTACAAGTAAGGAAAAGCTTACAAGCTAAATGAGAAAGAGAGAAAAGGAGCAATAGATATTGGGAGATTATACATAGATATACATAATATATCTATCTATTGTTGCCAACACATAAAACATACTTTCTCTTTCATCTCTTTCTTTCATTTTTGCTAACTCAAACAAAAGAAAGAGAGAGGTAAGAGAGAGCATTTCGGCAGCCATAGAGAAGGAAAAGGAGAGGGTCTTGTGTGCTAAAAGGTTCCTCATCAACCATAGAAGAAGAAGATCAAGTAGATCAAAGGTATAAAACACCAAAAAACTAGTTTATTTCTTTTTGTTTAATTTATTTTTGATGGGATGTAGATCCAAGGTTTCAACACCTTAGATATACATGATTTAGAGTGTGTTATGTGGAGATCTATCACTTTTAAGGATCAAAAGTTGGATCTAAAGCAAAAAATGAAAACCGGGTTTTAAAAAATTTAGAAAACCCTAATCTTTATTTTTCTTAGCATTGATTGTGTTTGACCTAGTGGTTGTGAAAGTTTAATGAAATAGATGATGGATCATGGTAGATCCTTGATCTTAAGGAGTATTAGTATGTATTACGATATTTTATGATGGTTAATGTTTGAATAATCAAGAGATCATGGATGTTTTCTTAGAAATCATAAGGGTTAGAAAATCAAATTTTTAAGAAAATGAAATATGAAATTCAAACGATCATATCTCTCATTTTATTTTGAATTTTAAGTTTGGTCAAGTCCTAGAGTTATATCTATGAGTCTTCTAACATCTCCAAGTGGAATCACTGAAAAAAGTGTTGTAGATTTTTGTATGGGCTATTTTTAGCAAAGTAGGCAAAATCTGAAGAAAAAAAATTGAAAAGCAATCTGCCCAAACCTTCCAGGGGCAGTTTCGGTAACTTAATGAATGAAATAAATTCAAACCTTTTTGGGCATTGAAATATATGATATAAAGTATCTTCTGTGCAAAGATGAGTTTATTCCGACATAAATCAACTAAGTTATGGTCATTTCAATATTTGGGTTTTTTCGAATAAAACTGCTATAACTGGAGTTCTATAACTCCGATGGCCATAAATTGGAAGTTTATGTTAATACGTGTAAGATTCTGCCAATAGTTGGAAATTGTTGGAGTTGAGCATGATATAGCTAAGTTTCTTAAGTTACGAACTAAAAATAAATTTTTGAAAAATACTAAAGGAAATTGAAAAATTCCAGAAAAATTATATTTGTGTATGGAATATATGTATATATGAGTGGCCAAAAGATAAAAAAACAATAATATGATTTGGAATTTTTTATGGAAATTATTTAGTTATGAATAAATGAATTAAATTACTTGTGTAATGTTGAAAATTTAAAAAATAGGATTTTATGGCTTGAGAACCCTATATATGCTATATGCAGATTTTTGAAAAGGGGTTTTGGTCATTGATGATGAGATATTATATTTATGGCCTTGTATAGTTGTTAAATAAATAAATTAGTAAATATTAAACAATTAAAATATATTACTTTTAAGTTTAATAAATGATTAAAATATTATTAAAAGATTAATAATATTAGATTAAGATATTATTGAGTGATTGATAACATTTGGATTAAAGTGTTATTAAATCATTGATTTAAAATATTTTTTTAATGATTAATAATATTAGTAAATGATTTGAATATTATTAAATAATTAATAATATTAAATGAGAGTTTAAAAAAAGAGTTAAGTTATTGATTGGACATTCAATAGGCCATATTAAATGTATAGTATGATGAATTGGAAATTTAATATGTTAAAAAGGAAATATAGTTTGAATTCGATTGGCTGAATTAATTATGTTAGCTTGTATTTAGCTTGCTGAATTGGTGGATTCGGCTTGCTGAATTGGTGTATTAGGTTTACTGAATTAGTGAATCCAGGTTGCTGAATTGTAATTCAGTTTGAAATTAGGTTGCTGGATTCGATATTCAACTTGATGGATTATAAAGATAAACTTATAATATGAAAGATCAAGTGTTAATTCACAAGTTATATGATAAAGTAGTGGTGCAGTCGTACTCTTTAAGGGTTGATGTATAGTATCTGGGCTAAACGATTCCTTCAGGGAGCGGAGGTATATACGAACTAGCTACCGATCTAACTCACTGTGAAAAACAGTATAGACAAGACGGGAAACTAATTTGCTGGTTGTTTGTGGAAAACTACTCAGCATACTGTATTGAACACTGTTAAAGACTCGATGTGTGCTAGGTTTAGACTTGTGAATACGTATGGTGTTAAGGTGTTATCTAATATTTGATTATGTGGTTAAATATTAGATAATTTACTTATAAAGTAGTGGTATGATATGATATACTGATTGAAAGATCAATATTAACAATGATAGGTCTTTACAATAAAGAGATTAAATTAAATTGCGTAGCAGTAATCGACGGTACAGGTAAGTTTTTCTTAGCTCAAACTTGAGTTATATTTTCAAAGCATGTTAGTGAATAATTATTGTTGATTATTCACATCTATACTGATTATTGACTCGCACTTAGTCATGTTGTATATGTTCATCAGGTATAAAAGGCTGATCACCTTCATTACCATAAGGTTCAGTTAAAGTTGTGCATGGTCCTTGTTGACATTAAACATTATTGATTCAGTCATTCAAGTATTGAAATTATGATTCATGCTCTTTCACAATTATTATATTGTTAAAAACTTGAAAGCTTATTCTTTCTTTCAATCATGATATATCCTTGTTATATTTAAACTTGCTGAGCAAAGTAGTCGCTCACCCTTGCTATATCATGATAACAAATTTCATATTAAAACGAAGGCTTGAAAAAAGACAGAGACAAAGGCAAAGTTTCAAGAATATATTATTATGCAGTTATAACTACTAAGTTATCTGATGCAAATGATGTTGTAAACCTTTTAAGTTATTAAAGGTATGAATTCAGTTAAGGTTAATAGACCTTGGAAAATGTTATAGAATCATCTAAAATAAATAATTTATGTTTATATATTCCGCATTAGTTTATAGAATATGTATGAAGATGAAGTACCGTAACGTACCAGGTCTGAGATTCTAGGGACCCGGATTTGGGGGCGTCACACATAGCATATTATGCATTGCATTACATTTACATGTATCATATTTCCAGTATCTACCAGTCTTTATCTTGTTCATTCCATTACATTGCATAAACATGATAAAGAGGGGCATCTGTAGACACTCAAAATTTTGTATTCCTGTTATTAACCTTGTAGGAGGGCAAAATTATCTTTTACCTTCCAGAGACAAACCTGGAAGTCAAGATCAATTCATCCCTGGAGAAAACACCGGGAGATCAAATTCAACCCCGGCGACAACACCGGGAGATCAAATCCATCCCCGACGACAACACCGAGAGATCAAATCAATCCCTGGCGACAACATCGGAAGATCAAATCCAAACCCGGCGATAACCCTGGGAGATCAAATCCATTCCCGATGACAACACCGGGAGATCAAATCAAATCCCGGCGACAACACCGGGAGATCAAATCAAACCCCGGTGACAACCCTGGGAGACCAAGTCAACCTTTGGAGACAAACCTAAACCATAAAATCATCCCCAGAGACAACCCTAGGATATTAATTCAACCTTTGAGACGACCATGAGGAAGAACAGAGTCGGCTGAGATCAAACCTCGGAGATAACCTCGAGAAATAATCGAAAACCCTGTCAATCCTAGAGACAACCCCGGGAAGGGCAAAATGGTCATTTTACCAACTTAACATCAAATCAAGTCAAAATCAAGCCAAATCAATGCCATGAAGGTCATGCAGAACCATAACATCAATCTCGAGTGAAAACAGCACAAGACAGCTCAACGGATGGACTGCGAAGACTCGAAGATCTGGTTATGGACCCATCTTCCCGGATTCAGAAAAGGTCAAATCTTATATCATTGTGTAGCTCTCAAAAAGGGCTTTCCTGAAAGGTATAGCACGCCTCAATTGGACTTCTGGATTGAAAGTTATGAAGGTTTGAAGCAGACAGCGCGTTGGTCGGAGTGCACGTACTTCGAGATAATGGGACCCACGGGATTGGGGTCCACTCGGGGAGCTACAGATAGACCCGCGGCTGCCGCGAGTAGACCCGCGGCTGCCGCGAGTAGACCCGCGGCTGCCGCGAGTAGACCCGCGGCTGCCGCGAGTAGACCCGCGGCTATTTTGGTCTATAAATAGAAACCCCCACCTGCCAAAAAAAGAGGAGAAAAAAAGAACAAAAGAAAGGAAAATCCGCCCATTTCAGCTCTTAACCCTACCTACAGTGCTCCAAACTTCAATTTTATTCTTCCAATACGTTTGTATACATATATATACTAACATATCAAATTTTAACTGGTGGAAACGGAGTTTTCAAGCCCTCCAAGTGGTTTAAAGCCTCTAGCACTACACATTGTAAGATTTCTTGTGATCTGAAGCTTTTTACTGCTTTAACATATATATATATGAGAGTATATGTATATATATATATATATAGCTTCTAGTTTCTCCTGGATTTCAAATCCGTGGACTTTCTAGCTTACATTTATGTAAATATAAATATATATATATATATATATATATTTTAAGTGCTTTTGCAGCCTGGATTTCAAATATGTGGCTTTTCTTGCTTTAATATATATATATATATATATATATATATATATATATATATATATTGATAAGTATTATTTAGCCTGGATTGTTAATCTGTGACATTTTTAGCTTTAATATATATATAACTATATATATATATATATATATATATATATATATATATATATATATTTACATTTAATTCAATCATGCCTGGATTATAAATCTGTGGCTTTTTTTGCTTTTATATATATATATTTATACTAACTCCGTTAGCCTGGATTGCTAATCCGTGGCTTTTTCTCGCTTTAATATATATATATATAATTGTATATATATATTTATACTAACTTGTTTGGCCTGGATTGTTAATCCGTGGCCTTTTCAACTTCAATATATATATAAGCATATATATATATATATATATATATTTACATTGATCAGTCACGCCTGGATTGAAAATCCGTGGCTCTTTACAGCTTTAATATATATATAATTATATATATTATTTATGCAATGTGATTAAATATCAGTTTTAATAGTTCATTTGATATAATTTTGTACTGATGTAAAGTTTGTGAATTAGGTTTATCTGAATCTAGTCATCTCTAACTTTCAACCGGTTCAAAAACTGTCAAACTGGAACCGTTGAGCTAGAATGGCTCAAATTTATTTAAATCTAGCTTTCTTTCTAGCTTTGTAAATATTAATGCGACTACGCGACCCTAGATCCATATCTAGAGGGAACGGAAAGCTTTGGCTACGCGCATGCAAGGATTTAACTGATGAATCCTTTGTCTTGTGACGTCTAGGTCTCAATTTGTATTTTATTTCAATATCTCTGATGTGCAGGCTTTTTGATAATATTATGTGACCTTAGGAATCACGGGATCTACGATTAATCACATGGATCTAGATCAGGTTCCTACGATGGATAACTTTACACTATAAATACATTCTGCCTGTCTTCTTGTAAATGTAAATCAAAGAGACCTTAAAACGATTATCCGGATTTAAGGTCTCAACATAGTAAAATGTTGTTTGTAGTGCTCGAGTCAATTCGATGGCTTTCATGCCCATAAGGAGCCCGACACTTGGTTATATATTATTTGGTCGAGGATGCGGACAATAAAAATCAAAATCAGCCGAATGCAGAATGAAAATGGAAGTATCAAAAGGCTTCAATTCCTATGCGAGCGAAAGAGTTTGAAAACCATCTTCCAAAACATCACTTTCATGTCCTGTCTAAAAATGGACTTTTCATTAAATCAAACCCTTCGTATATAGGTCCAACAAAGTATAGCACTACTTCCAAATAAAGTACTTAGGCCCAATTACTGCAAGCACACACACACACACTGCAAATAAAATAGGGAAATTGAAAAGACGCAGTAACCAGGTTTCATGGAAGTCGGGGGGGTGCCTGTAACGACCCCAAAATTCATACAATACAACTCTCGACATCGGTCGTTAACAATACATCTTTATTCAGACTTTAAATCATTAATCGATGTTCAACTTAATAAAATACGGAATAATTTTAAACTTTTCTGTCTTCCTTCTTTACTCCCCTGAATCACAACCTTTACCATTATATATCTTTGATTCAAATTTATTTTATTAATCGCTTCATAAGAGTTATTATAAACTAAAACTTACAACCAGGTTCAATACCCTTTGTACATCGAATAAAATTAAACTTTACAACTCAACATCTATTAACCATCATACATTATCAAATACATTATCTGGAACCTTAAACATGGTCCAAAATAATAACAATTCAGCCAAAGTATATAAATCTTCATGCATTACATCTGATTCATTTCTTGCAAGTAGCACATAGCGTTACCTTGAATCCTTAACCTGCAAAAGTGATTATTTGCAAGATTGAGCTCGACAGCTCAGCAAGATCTAACAGTTTTCATGTATCACATAGCACATAACAACATGCTCAACATACATCTTATAAACATTGGACTAACATAACATACATACTGCAGTTCATATAACAAGTATAAAGATTGAGTTCCTTACTCAATCAACATTCATTACTCAATCAACATAGTCATAAATTGACTTTAACGTTTTATACTTTCAACATATATATAACACATCATGCTCTTTGAAATAAAGATTTAAAAAAAATTCATCATCAAGTTCACATAGCAAAAAGGAACTGAAAGACTTGCATTGATCATTGTTTACCAATAACAGTTTAACAGCTTACAGCTATCTGCACTTCACGTGCCCTACACAATTATATAATCATGCACATCAACTATTAGTCATATAGCAACGCATAGTAGTTGTAATGTAAACTTTACTCTACATCCCATAACCCTTCCTATTAATCAATACACAATGTTCAATTTGATTGTGTTAACTTTCGACTTATATCTCACTATATTTCTTCTAGGTCATACCCGAAGTTTGTTCAAGTGTTTAAGTCTTACTAGGATAACTTATTCGTTTTATATTAACCCCCTTTCATATCTTATAATATTCATTTCATTTGAATTGAAACATTTTTTTTAATGTTCAGTAACACTTGTCACGGCGTTTCAACGTTCATTCGTCACACGCCCGATTCGTCTCTCTTGTTTATGCTTAGTATGCTTATACAACTTATCTAATACATCATTTATTAATGTTATGCATCATTATATTTACTAATATTCACATTTTATAACTTAGAATAACATCTTTTATCATCAGAAGCACTACACTTGCATACGTGCATGCCCGACGCCCTCCGATTGCCTCCGAATACACATCAGTCCCAAAGATGACCATTTTGACCCCTACTAATGACCTCAAATTGAAAAACTTAAAGAACAAAAGTTGTAGGTCTATTCTTCCTCGTTCTGAATCATCTTGAATCTCCTCAGTCGGAGTTTGTATGAAAAAGTTATGGTCGTTCTACTACAGAAGGTCAAAACAGTCACACCTGACACACCTAGAACACAGCTGCGCCCAATTAAGCCTTGGAAATAGAGCAGCTGCGCCCAAGAGGGTAGCTGCGCCCCAATAGACTTAGGGCACACTACAGCTATGCCCGTTAGCAGAGCCAGAATTTGCAGTTTACTGTTCTCGTGATTTTTGAACTTTTTTCTCCTTCAAATCTTCATAACTTGAGTTATACAATCCAATTGAGTCTGTTTTTTGACTCTATGGATTCGTAATTCAGAAAACTACAACATACCAAAGAATCAACAATTTACAGAACCATTAACTAACCTAAATCTTGACCCAAAACTCATATTCATACTAAATTTTCATGTTTTAACATGTTTAGCGAATTCATTCACTACGAATTCGTTTCTTAACCAAATTGATTCATTCAACTTGCGTTCTTTTTATTTTTTCAACGTATTAACAACACCTACTGTCAATTTAAGGTTATATCCATGATTTAACCATCAATTTTGACTCCAACATAAGCCAAAATGTACATATTCAACTAAAACTTAAAATCTTCATCTTTAACTTGTTTTCATAGATTTGATTACTGAAATTTGTTTATAGCATACATATAATGGATTATAAACATCCAATAATTCATATAACACGTATCTAACCAAATCATCAACTATAATTTCCAATTATTTTGAAAACTCAAGAACACAAGAAAACTAAGAACAAATAGTTGAATTACTACCTTAATCCTTGATTAAGTTTTGATAGATGATGAGAACGGCTCTACTCTCTCTTTCTCTATTCTTATTTTTCTAAGTTAACGTATATGTAAAAGTGATATACGTAATAATAAGTGTGACGCCCCCAAATTCTCTACCTTTCCTGTAGCAGATTTGGTGCTCACGTAAATATTCTATAAGATAATAACTTCTATAAATCCAAAATTCACAGTATTCCAATCAGTTAAGAGTTCTCGTCAGAACAATTACCATATCTGGATACCCTCACTTGGATGTATAGATTTATGTTCTTATAGATATTTCTTGCATATCAATAATTCCTATCTATCTGACATTCATAATACAAAGAATAAGATTATTCTTGGAACTGAGGGGCGACCTCAGTGCTTACAGAACTCCCAAGATCATTCCATACCCTCATTCAGATGTATAGTTCATATAGATACTGTGCCTGATACTATTCACTATTAATAATGTAAAACCATTCAACATAATAATATCTAGTTACATATTGTTCAACCATTACATCAGAGAAATACCAAATTACAGTCTTAATCTTAATACAATAACATTCGTTCTCATAAATTTACTTCTACCCACATGTATGATTTCCTGAACTTCCTGGGGTGTTAGATGCAGCTGCAAAGAGAAAGAATAATTGCAAGGATGAGCTTTACAAGGCTCAGCAAGTTTTAAAGATTTACAGTTTATACTCACACAATATCTGAGTTGAAGGAACATATAGTTCAGGGTATTTTTCACATATGTATACTGAGGTTTGATTTGCCAAACCCCACATATTACGAGTTTTTGTCAGTCATATAGACTTAGCAACATGGGTTGATTTGGCCAACCACACCATCTAGGAGTATGCATATCATCCTACCACAACCACCCGGTCAGTGTAAAATTGTCAGTCATTAATAACTACCCGGTCAATGTAAAACTGTCGGTCATTGATAGTATCAGTATATATATTTGTACCAAACAATATTAGTTTCACCACAGTCTATGCTTTGATATCAAATCAAAAATAATTTACGCAAGTAACAATTCATATGTCTTGGTTATGCTTGAACAATAAGTCATAACCTTTGTTCAAATCACAATTATCACGAATAATGTTCATAGCAATTTCGTATATCAATTTACCAGACTTACATTTAATATTGAAATTAAATGAAGTTAGAAAAACTTGCCTTTATCAAGATCGACTACTTCAGTTATTTGAAAGTATACTCGCAACCTATATATGTTATAACAGGCATTAGAAATGATAATAATTAATTTCTAATTAAATTATTAGTGTCTGGGTTGATTTTGGAGTCCGTTCGGTATTTTATAGTTTCATTAAATAACTATTGAATTAGTTTGTCAATAACTTTATTTAAAAAATTTAATATCTTATTTAGATATTTTAGTTATTATTTATAATAATTTCTAAATGCTCAAATAATTTTTAAATAATTTATTATCATTTAAAATGATTTTTAAATGATTAATATTATTTTTAAATATTTCATAACCATTTAAAATGATTTTTAAATCATCAATATTATTTTTTTAAATAATTTATTTTTATTAATAATGATTTTTAAATCATTAATATTATTTTTAAATAATTTATTATTATTTAAAATGATTTTTAAATCATTTATATTATTTTTAAGTAATTTATTATTAAATACTTTTATTATTATTAATATTTAAACAAATTAAATATTAATAAAATTTTATGTCAAAATATTAAAAATTATTTATTATAATTAAAAATGATTTTTCAAATTTTTTATTAATTATTTAGTATTTATTTTAATTAATTTTATTATTTTTCTATTTTAACCCGTCGCTAATGGTCTATAGCGACGGATCTGTCGCCTTAGCTGTTCTTGGCCAACTCAAGAACAGGTCGGTCAACGCGTTGGAGCCTTGTTTGACCTGATTTTGCTGGCAATCCAATTAGTTTATGGGCAGTCTAGTGTAATGAAGTTGTAGTACTAATGTAATACTACACACTTATGATCATTTCAGTGCCTAACAATATCACTAAAAGATTTTATGGCCGATCAAACCACCCCACCGACGCTATTCTTCATTTCTGGGTTTCCCAGAAATGAGGAGTCAACGTTGGTCAACGACCTTTCTGGCCTCATATCTTGTCGGTTGTTTAATGTTTAGGTGGTTTAATGGTCGGGTGTTATAGAGTAACTAACAGGGTTTAACAAGGTAGCACTAACAGGGTCTAGATATAACCAATGATCAAGATATAAGCCACTAAAAATCCTGTTAGACACTGCTTATGAGTTTCTGGGTTACCCAGAACGCTCAAGCTGAATGGTCAACGACATTTGACCCTTAATAACTTCCGATCCTTGACAGTTTAAGGCTTGAGAGTGCTCTGGTAATGTAGTACTCATGTCAGAGTATAACCTAAACACAACTTAACATCCTAACAGCTTGTCAGTAGCGAGATCAAGGCTGGTCAAATGGCCTGTCAGGCTCGTTCTTAAATTTTATGGGTTACCCAGAAAATGCTTGGTCATGCTCGGTCAACGGGTTTTGACCACCTATAACTCTCGATCTGTTATTCCGATTGTCATTCCATCACTTCTAGGCTACTACCAACATTACATACTACAACTACCAACTTTAAACACATCTAAACAACAACCAGTAAATTTAATAAAACTTTTTAAGTGACTTACAATATCAATTATTTCTTTTAATAAACTATAAAGTAAATAACACTACATTAAATTTTAAAATTTCATACATTGATCATAACATAAAGAAAAAGAAAAAGAAAAAAAAGAAGATGGTGGCGCTCTTTTGTAGAATAGAGCACAAATGCAAAAAAAATACTTGTATGTTATACAGAAAGAGTCATGTTTGAGTTTATTCTTTAATTTATAATATACTACAATTCAAATTGTAATGCAATTATATTTTAATAGAAATTTTAGTCTTAATAATAATGTTTAAGTAATTTACAATATTAATTGTATTAATTAAAATATTAAGTTACAATAATTTAAATTTTAAAATAATGTTAATTGACAATAAACAAAATTATAATAATTATTAATCTTTTGGTGGAACAGACTAAAAATGTTAAAATATTACTTTTTTATTCTACAAAAGAGTTATATTTCATTTTGTTATAATTAATTTATAATATTCTAAAATTTAAATTTAAATTTATCTTTAAATTTTTAAAATAATAATTTTACATATAATATTACTTCTAAAAGATATTTTTTTTAAAGGTTATGAAACTCTGTTTTTGGAACAGAGTCCCTAATTTAGCATCTAGTTGTATGGCGTGCTCCGGAGAAAAAGAGGTCAAATTTAGGATTGAGACCAATTTGGGTTTCTCCTCTCTTTCTTGGCCAAAATTCACATGTCGATGGATCCCATCGCATAGCTTCGCTTGCCCTCATGTCCTCCATCACAGGTACATATCCCTCTTCTCTCCTTTCTTTTCTCTCTCTCCTTTTTCTTTTCTCTCCTATATCTCCTACATATATCATCTGAAATTGATTTTCGTTTTCTAGGATAATGTTTCTTCTTCTGCTCTCTTTCAACTCGGTAAGAAATCTAATCTGAATTAATTTATTTGTAATATCTGCACTTTATTCATCCATTTGTTCATCCATTTGTTCATCCATTTGTGCTTAATCAAATCTGATTTGGGTTTAGTGTGGTGATTTTGGTGCTCAATCAATTTTGATTTTGGATATATGTGCACCACATGTTTGATGTTTTGTCCATCTGTTGCAAAATTTTGAAATCCTTATTTTTACAGTCTAATATGATTGTATACATATGTAAAAAGTTTTATTTTTATCCGTTTATATTGTAACTGATTTAGGCTTGGTCATAGTTAAATGAATTAGCACAATGTATCTGAAATTATAAAACCCACAAAAGACCTCTTCAATAATCTAGTGCAAGATAACCATGTATTAACAAATGCTAACAGAAATCAGCACAACTTGGTCAGTTCATATGAAGAAGACAAAGATAGTGCAGAAAAATAGACAATCTTCTTCAATATAATTGTTATTCCTCAATACATAACTGCAACAGTAAGCTAAATTGATGCAAGTTCATAACAAAATCATAAAAAAAAAAAAATCGACTGCAGTAAAGCTTTAATTAGCTGCAGTTTCTAACCTATCATTGTGAGGTGAAAGAAGTATATTGAGATCTTCCAAGTTGACACAGCCATGGATGCTAAACCCGTGCTCATTAACTAGATGCAGTAAACATATAAAGCACAAGTGTGGGGAGATATCCTTCAGTGATGCAGCTTCTCTGCAATCATTGGGAAAGGTGACCAAGGCATGCTTGAAAGATATGGTTTCCCCCTGTAGACACAAGATATTGTCGATATAAAGCACCAACTTATCAGAAAATCATTCACATCTCTATTTGTCGCACACATGATCTAGATAAACTTAGAAAGTATGGAAGAACATATGATTAATAATTAAAATAAGCTTGGAAAGAAAGAGATAACATCCTACAGAGTAGTGA
Organism: Panax stipuleanatus; assembly: GCA_020205555.1. Classification (NCBI taxonomy): domain Eukaryota; kingdom Viridiplantae; phylum Streptophyta; class Magnoliopsida; order Apiales; family Araliaceae; genus Panax; species Panax stipuleanatus. The sequence continues at coordinate 167,662 of JAINUT010002057.1, forward strand.
AGAACTATAGAGAACAATATCCTCGCTTTGAATGTAATATATAGGAAATAATCATTTTAATTACACTATTACATTCAGCTTATGTTTTTAATTTAGAAGTAAAGTGGTTTCTACATATTGCATTAGTTCTTCTTTAATATTGCAGAGACATGTTTCTACATATTGCATTAGTTCTTAACTTGAGTTATTACAAATGTGGACAAATCAGTGAATCTCAAGGCACTACTGCAGAGACATGTTTCTTACAGCTCTACATCTAGTTTATCCTAGTTTTACAAGATGCTAGAAATAGACTAATGCAAGGTTAGCTCTATAGTTGTTTCTTTCTTCAAGTGTTGTTTTACATTTTTCCCCAAATGCTCCATTCATTGCAATAGTGCCTTGAGATGCATTGATTTGTCCACATTTGTAATAACTCAAGTTAAGGAACAGTTGGTGATCTAACATGGTATCAGTAGTCTTGTTTAGTAGGTCTTGAGTCAAGGCTTACCATTTGATTCTTTCTTCCCCATTTAATTGGTTTCTTCGCAACATTCCCTGTTTATGTTTGTAGTATACTAATATGTTATGTTGCCTTGTATTGTGCAGGAACCTTTTGTCAACGAGAAGTGTTGCCACTATCAGTCGTAACTCTAGCCTTTTTTCCCGTTCTGTTTTATAAAGATTCGAAGCGTATGTATCAAGAGAAAAATAGTAGAACTTACATACATCCATTTCATAAAAGAAATCTTGAAAATGCCCAACAAAATTACAACTTTGAGCTGATTACTTTCATTCTCTCTCTCTCTCTTGAAATATCTATTCATTTTACTCCCTTTTAGTGTAAACCCAGATTCACATTTATCTAGATATACATATTATATATACATATGCAAACATCACACACATAAATATAAAGATCTAATTTTTTGGTGTTAAAGAGGTGGGATAAGAGATAAATGAGGAACATTTTGTGTTTTTGCGGTTTAATTGTTATTGGGTATTTGGGATTTATTCCGTAACTCATGAAATCAAGACAAAAAAAAATCAACAGATACTGAATTGCAAAAGAACCAGAATTACGTTTCACAATCTGCAGTTGCTTTACGCTGTCGTGTGATGCCTCCTCCTTGCATGAAGAACCCATACCTGAGGGATACTTCAGGTGTTGATGTAGATCCTGTAATACCCGAGAAATTCCTAATATTATTAAATAAATATATTAATGGAAATGAGAATTTAATTAATATAAATGATTTTGTGTTATGAGATGACTTAATTCAATTATATAAAATTGAATAATAATTGAGAAACTTATGGAGTTTGCGATAAACTCGTTGATAGCCTTGTGTGGCACAGTGACGTAATATAAGAATGATTATATTAATTTAAGCAAATAATTAATCTATATTAATTGTAGAATATTAATTAATTGTTATCGTAGAATATTAATTAATTATTGTGGAATATTAACTGTGATTGATTAATAATATGTGATTATTATTATTTCAAGAAATATAATAATAATAAACCACTTGTTTATAATTGTGCTGAGATTTATAGTTGTTAAGGTGATAATTAACCCTATGATTATTAATTAAATGATATTAATAATTACGAGGAATGGATTAATTAATATTATTGGTAATTAATCGATTAGATGAATAATTTATTTATTTGACATTATGAATAATAAAGCAAATAAGTAAGTTATTAATATAATAAGATTATATTGATTGTTATGTACAAGCATGCAATAATATAAAGTATATGGAATACGACTATATTATATAGTGTAAAAAAACACTTAGGTGTGACCATGAAAGTATACATAAACTATGTTATATAATGCAATGTGAAAATATTACACATATGGACCATGTATTAAGATTAATTAAATTATGTGAGCTACATGATTAATACCTATGTGACAATATGAGTAAGTATACATTAAAATAGTATTCCATGAATATTTTGTAAACCATTGTTGGATAGTGGAATTTAATAAAAAAGGGGACAATGTAACATGATAATATCCGGTCAAATTATACCGGTATGATAAAATGTACATGAATTATATTATATGTGGATAGTTGTAACCCAACTTGTTATATTGCAACATTGTTCCTTCATTTAAAACCATATTGTGAGAATAAAGGAACTATAGCCTAAGAGTATGTAATATGTAATGGGAAATAACTAGATATATATATGTTGCTGAGTTTCCTTCCTTGTCCCATAATGAGAGACACATTCCCTCACACGTGAAATGCTCAAGCTAGTCTACTCCCTATCTCTTCCTCAAACTCAGTAAAATCATAGCTCATGATGATCAAGGGAGTGGGATTCATGATGAACCCAACAACCCTCTACCAACTTCTTCTTAACCTCCATACATTTCAAATTTTCATTGGTTTGATTCATGGGAATATAGGAATGTCTGGATATTAGTTTTTCTATATATACGAACTCTTCTCCTTCACTTTTCAAATTGCTGAAAATTGCTAGAGTGTTGTGTGACAACCTTATATATCAGTGTTAGTAGAGAATTCTATAGCAGCATTAGGAAGCTTAATTCGTGCTTCAAAGGTATAATTCCATTCCCTGTCTTCATTTTCATTTTATGTCAAAATCAACTTCTTGATTTCTTGTTGCACTTATGCTAAATTGAGTATAGGATGATTGCTTAAGTGTTATATGGTCTTAGAAACATGTTTAAACTGAAATGTAGTTGAGTAGATACGAATTAGTTGTGGAATTCAAAAATTGGCCTAGTATTCTGCCGTAGCAGACTGCTGTCTAGGTTGAACCAGTGGTGGCGAAGCTGCGCTGGTTTAACCCAAGGATGCTGCGCAGCTGCGCCGGTACCCTGCTGCAGTTTTTGATTTTTACTTGTTTTCTACTACGTACTAATGGTTTGATTTGGCTTAAGATAGTATGCTAGCTTGTGTAACACATGTATATGAATATATTAAGGTAATGTAAGCATGTTTTAGTATATTAGCATACATGGTTAACAAAAAACATTTGGTTTCCGAAGTGAACTTAGAAGCTTTAAGAATGGACTTTGGTATATAAGCGCCATAGTTAGGTTCTGACTTATGAGACATATTGGTATGACCTAGAAACACATGAAATACGTGTTGACTTGCATATATAAGCTTCATGATGAAATGAGAGCATGCGAACTCCATCATTCAACATTTCTAACGAAAGTGTAGAGTTTGAAAACAAACATTGATAAATTATATTCATGTTGATATTCTGACCATACAAGCATGTTAATATGGTTTAAGAATGCACGAAAGGCATGTTGACTTGTTTAGATATGTTTCATCGCATGACATAAGTATGTGGACTTCAATTGTGAACCTTACTAGTAAAAGTGTAAGTTTACAATGTAAACCTTGAACATGTTTTCAAAAAGATAGTAACATCACGTGAGTATCTAGATTCTAAAGGGTTAAGATGGCATGTTCGGGTTTGATATGCCTCTAAACATGATTCGTATGTGGTAGACATAATGATAACATGAGTTTAAAGCATGCTCCCAAGTACTAAACAATATTAGTAATGAATAAATAATGTGGACACTTATAAACATGTATAGTACAAAGTATGTGATCTCCTGATGTGAACATATGATCTAATTATATGCGTGGTGATTACATGATCCTATTCAACCTTAATTTTGTGTAAATCCTAGACTAAAACCATAACATATAAAAATGAACTTGAGATGGTCATATGCTTATAAACGTCCTCTGACATGATTGTATGTTAAGTGTAAATTGGTTAAGTATGCTAAGGTATGGACAGAATCAGCAGCAACCCAACCCTGGTCTGGCCAGGGGGAAGCGTCGCTGCTCCGCCCCTAGGCCTAACCAGGGCGCAGCTGCGCCAGGCCAAAATGAAATCTGGGCAGTTTTGTTAATCTGACTTTTGGCAGATAACTCACCTCAATGCTATAGCTGCTAAACAAGACTAATTGCTACTGATATTTGATAGTAACATACCATGAAGATTTTTCAATTGAGAAAAGTAATTCCATAGCTAATGAAAGCCTAATTTCTTAAAAATGACATAATGCTATACGACTGTTATTTGAATTCATGGTAACTTATAGTTTGATTTCATACCGAATGCGCATAAGTATGTGATGACGTGTGACTAAGGTAATACCATGTGTGTATATTTAATTCGAGTAATAAGATTATGTACCGAATGTGTTAACTAATAAAAACCCTATATATGTAATACATTATAAATAGGATTCGAAAGTGTTGGCTAGCTTTACGTGAGTAAACTACACATAAGGCAAGTATCCTAAACCCTTGCATTACTTTATTCAACGGATATCGTAAGCAAGTATCTAAACCTTATCTCTTTGGATGCAAGTTTTCTAACTTACGCTCTTTTACGATGCAAGTATTCTATCGTTGTATATTGCGAACTAGTTTCTTTACTTAATCGTTTGAATTGAATTAGCATACTTGAACTCTTATTTCATTAAAGCTATTATTCATGATGAACTTGGTATTGTTCTTGAATATTGTGAAAATGTCTATGCCATTTGATTCGGCTAGACTTATATTATTGAAAAGCGACCCAAACCAACTGGTTGGTGCGGGATCTTGTATTTGACTGAGAAGAACAAAATATAACTGTCGGAGAACCGACGCGCGCACTTGAGTATGATTGATTGTTATGCATAACGATGGTACTTTAGGCTGATCACCTGTTGTACCTATTTTTGTTGGATTTTTAGTTTATTACTGTCAAATCCTGTGGTAGTTCATAGTCCTTAGTGACTGCTCAGTATTCAGTTATCTTGAAATCTTGAATTGATTTATTATTGAATCATATTGATATTATTCTGTCCTTAGCGACTGTTATTGAAAACTATTGATATTCTTGTTATCCTTGAACTATCAAACCTTGTTATACCTTTTCGAGAATTGAGAATTATATTACAAACCCTTATTGTATATTACTTGCTGGGCAATTTGTGCTCATTCTTGCTTTTCCTAAAAATATTTCAGTTAAGGCCGAGCAGTGCCGACCCTAGAGTACCGACAAGGGCAAGGGAAAGGCTACAGAGTAGCTTAAATTATGTAGGGCTTATGATTGTAATAAAGAACTTATGATATTATGTACTAGTTAAGGTTACTTATGCTTAAGATATGTCTAAGCTAAGTAATCACTATTTAAGTTACGAGACCTTGGGACGTGAATAATTATATTATTTAAATGTAATTTATTCGGTATTAGTTGTGTATTATTCCGCTGTGTGATGCGACATTTAGTCGTATTATTATTGTGATGTATTACCATGAGCACGTGACGAACCGAATTCGAGCGACCCCGTGACGGTCCTGGAATTTGGGGGCATCATAGGTTGGTATCAAAGCTGTAGTTATAAATCTTAGGAACGAGTGTCCTTAGACTATAACATAGGAGAACTTAGAAGTTAGGAAGGAAATAAAACTCATGTAGAGTTTTCCTTGAGAGACTTAGTCTGTTATGAAATGTAACTTCATTTTATACAATGAACTTATGTTTTATTTAACATTCTAATGGAGTTGCTGTTTGTTTGTCTTGTGTTTGTGATTGTAGGATGACAGACACATGTGTACCTAGTAGTGTGGCAGAGGAGGAGCCCAGGGATATACATGTAGTATAGAGGCACCTCTAGAGGCTACACCAGTGCAGGCTATTGCACCGTTCCAGTCTGACGACGAGGACGAGATTGAGATAGAGTCTGACCCAGAGGAAGAGCCGATGGAGGACGAGACGATGGAGGATGATCCAGTAGAGGACTCTGATGAGGCTACTTTAGAGGAGCAGATGCTAGGAGAGTATGAGGAGCGGGTCCTAGAGTTAGACTGCAGAGTCCATGAGCTGGAGGCCGAGGCCCATGAGAGAAAGTCTGAGTTCCAGAAGCTGAGGGACGAGGACCACCAGAGGAAGCTGGCCATGCAAGAGTTAGAGGTAGAGATTGCTTATCGTAGGGAGGCAGGGATCCAGATGGGAACTTTATTCCACAGGTCGGTGGCGAGAAATGTAGATATAGCAAGGAAGATGGAAGAAGTAGAACAGAGAGAATTGAGTGAGAAGACTGAGAAAGAGGCACTCCGTACTCAGCTAGAGTTGGAGGTGATGGATAGGATACACTTCGAGGAGAAGTGGGAAGCGGCCAATGAGAGAGCTGACGACCTAGAGGACGAGGTCAGGTGCAAGAAGAGGAAGATGAACAAGATAGGGTATATGTTCCGTTCAGCTTTTGAGAGGGTGATTGATGGTGTGTACCACTACCCGGCAGAACAGGGACAGACTCTACACACTATGAGTCGAGAGCTAGTAGCTTATATAGCACAATTAGAGTACAAGAGCACGGTGGAGCGCGGGATGATGTGATAAGATTTCCTTAAATGGTCTAGTGGTAGTTTAGTAGAATTTATCTTTATGTGTTGTACATACTATGTTGTAATCCCGATCTTTTGTGTAAGATGTGGGATAATGATGTAAACCCCGAATTAGCTTTTGTTAGAGGGGTAGTGTGGTAGTAGGTTGGTATATTCTTCGTCTTTTGTGATATTAGGGGATATATGTGGTGACATTTATAGTAGTATGTTAGGATAATCATGTAATGAAATGAAATGGCATATGAAAATAAATGAAGTTTATTTCAGAAACGTGTTATAAATTTATTCTTTTAGTATTAAAATAAATACTTAAGTAATATACTTGAATAACAATAAAATGAAAATTTGTGATGCAGATAATGCCGCCCAGACGTAGATTGACTGCACCCGAAGAATCTGTTAATAACGAAAGGGAACAAGTTGACCCGATCCAGAAACTGGTAGACTTGTTAGGAGAAGCCTTAAGGGGAAGGAACAATGAACCCGTTCGCCCAAACCCTCAGACTGTGCCAGTAACAACCTTTAAAGACTTTAAGAGTGTAGGACCCCCGGAGTTCGAGGGAACTACCGACCCAATCGTCGCACAAACGTGGATCAAGGAAATCGAAAAAGCTTTCACTATAGCTCGCGTAGGCGAAGATCAGAAGACGGTGTTTGCCACATACATGATGAGGGGAGAAGCGAACTACTGGTGGGAGGCTAATCAACAAAGAGCTGGAGAAGGGATAATAGCTTGGGATAAGTTTAAGACGCTGTTTTTCGAGAATTACTTCCCGAAAAGCATGAAGAATAAGATGGAGGTAAAATTCCTAGATTTAAAAGAAGGAGAGATGACGGTGGCGCAATATGCGGCTAGGTTTAACGAACTAGCGCGATTTGCGGAGCACCAAGTTGGTGATGAAGAGAGGAAGGCTAGACGCTTCGAAAAAGGGTTGAAGCCGTGGATGTTCAATAAGGTATCAGTTCTTCAAATTGATTCCTTTGCAACATTACTGGAGAAGGCAATCATTGCGGAAGGTGGCAGTGAGGCCTTAAGTCTGTATAACAAGGAAAAGAAAGGAAAGAATACTGGAGGAGAGAATCGGACCGGAGGAAGCAGTAGTGGAGGAAGTAATTTGGGAAAGAGAAAGTGGGAGAACAACAACAAAAATAACAATAATCAATCAAGGAATTTTCGTGGAGGTTTCAAGAAGAGGGCTGAAGGATGCCCAAAGTGTGGAAAGAATCACCAGGGCGAGTGCTGGAAAGGACGTGGCACATGCTACAACTACGGACAGGAAGGGCACATCTCGCCCAACTGTCCGAAACCAAAGAAGATACAAGGATGCTTTGCGTGTGGCTCGACAGAGCACCGAATTAAGGACTGCCCAAAGAAGGGAAGTGGCGGGGGTAGCAATCAGCAAGGAGGCAACAAGCTGATGATTAGTGGGCCGACACAATCCAACCGCCCAACCGCCATAACTTTTAACATGATCGTCCAGGACGCCGTGGCTGCGAAGGACGTGGTGTCAGGTATAATCCTGATCAATGATATAAATGCTTATGTATTATTTGATTCAGGTGCCACCAGTTCTTTTATATCTGAAGAATTTGCTAGAAAACTTAGTACACCCCGAGAACGGTTAGAAAATCCTTTGAACATAGAAGTTGCGAATAAGGAAGTGATCCCTGTAGAATACGTTTATCGAAATTATCGCGCAAACATTAGAGAACACGAACTGAGCGTAGACTTGATTCCTATTAGATTGGGAGAATTTGACGTAATACTGGAAATGGATTGGTTGTATAACCATGCTGCGATAATTGACTGTCAGAACAATGTGTGAACCTTCATACTCTGAGTAAGTCTAAGGTAGTGTTTTATGGTAGATCATCGCTTAAGCAATCGTGTTGCGTTACGATGATGCAGGCCAAGAAATTATTAAGGAAAGGATGTGTAGATTATTTAGCTTACATCGTTGATACTCAGAAAAAGGGAGTAGAAATTAAGGATATATACGTAGTTAATGAATTTCAAGATGTGTTTTCGGACGATCTTCCTGGTCTTCCGCCAGACAGAGAAATCAAATTTATAATAGACTTAGCACCGGGAACGGCACCGATTTTGAAAGCTCCATATCGTATGGCGCCAGTAGAAATGAAGGAATTGATGATACAATTGCAAGAGTTGTTGGATAAGGGTTACATTCGACCGAGTGTGTCTCCTTGGGGAGCACCAGTGTTATTCATGAAGAAAAAGGATGGATCGATGAGGCTCTGTATCGATTATCGAGAATTGAACAGAGTAACGATCAAGAATCGATATCCGCTACCGAGGATAGACGACTTATTTGATCAACTGAAGGGAGCAAAGTGTTTGTCGAAAATCAACCTACGAACAGGGTATCACCAACTGAAGGTCGGGATCAGGACATACCAAAGACTGCGTTTCGAACCCGTTATGGACACTACGAGTTTTTGGTAATGTCATTTGGATTGACTAATGCTACGGTAGCATTTATGGACTTGATAAACCGAGTTTTCAAGCCATACTTGCATAAATTTGTTGTGGGTTTTATCGACGACATTTTGATCTACTCAAAGACAGAGGAAGAACATGCTGAACATCTGATGATTGTTTTGGAGGCACTAAGGAAAGAGAAGATGTATGCGAAGTTTTCAAAATGTGAATTTTGGATGAAGAAGGTTCAATTCTTAGGTCACGTGGTGGATAAGAATGGAATCTCTATAGACCCTGCGAAGGTAGAAGCAGTAAAGTAATTGGGAACAACCGAGAACACCGACGAAGGTGAGAAGCTTTTTAGGGTTAGTTGGGCACTATCGAAGATTCATCCAAGATTTTTCTAAGATAGCAACCCCGTTGACCAATTTGACTAGGCAGACGGTGAAATTTGTATGGACCGAAAAGTGCGAAGAGAGTTTTCAAGAACTGAAAAGGAGATTGTTTCACGACATGGAGTGTCGGTGTCAATTGTCTCTGATAGAGATCCGCGCTTCATGTTAAATTTTTGGAAGAGTTTGCAAGAGAAAATGGGAACGCAGTTGAGGTTGAATACGGCTTATCATCCTCAGACCGACGGACAGAGTGAGCGAACGATACAAATGCTGGAGGACATGCTTAGGACTTACGTGATAGATTTGAAAGGAAATTGGGACGACCACCTACCCTTAGTCGAATTTGCGTATAATAATAGTTACCATGCGAGTATCGGCATGCCACCGTACGAATCTCTTTACGGGAGAAAGTGCAGAACTCCATTATGTTGGGACGATGTCGGGGAGCGACGAATACTCGGACCAAAGTTAGTTTAACAAACCGCAGACGTGGTGACAATGATAAGAGCCAGATTAGTAGCAGCTCAAGACCGCCAAAAAAAGTATGCAGATTTGCAACGGCAGGACCGAGACTTTAAAGTTGGTAGTTTCATATTTTTAAAGGTATCTCCATGGAAGGGAAAAATCCATTTCGGCAAGAAAGGAAAATTGAGTCCAAGATTGATAGGACCGTTCGAGATACTGAAGCGAGTGGGCGAAGTGGCATACAAAGTTGCGTTACCACCCGAGTTGGAGCACATCCACAATGTGTTCCACATTTCTGTGTTGCGACTGTACAAGGCCGACTAGAAGCACGTGATTTCTTACGAGGCCGTTCAAGTGGAGAAGAACTTGGAGTATGAAGAAATTTTTGTCCAGATATTAGATAGGAAAGAACAAACTTTGAGAAATAAAATTATTTCATCTGTAAAAGTGCTTTGGCGTAACCACGATGTCGAGGAGGCAACGTGGGAGTTAGAAGTTAGGATAATGAGGGATTATCCCCATTTATTTGTGTAACCTTGTAGCAATTCCAGGACAAAATTTTTATAAGGAGGGGGAGGATGTAATACCCGAGAAATTTCTAATATTATTAAATAAATATATTAATGGAAATGAGAATTTAATTAATATAAATGATTTTGTGTTATGAGATGACTTAATTCAATTATATAAAATTGAATAATAATTGAGAAACTTATGGAGTTTGCGATAAACTCGTTGATAGCCTTGTGTGGCACAGTGACGTAATGTAAGAATGATTATATTAATTTAAGCAAACAATTAATCTATACTAATTGTAGAATATTAATTAATTGTTATCGTAGAATATTAATTAATTGTTGTGGAATATTAACTATGATTGATTAATAATATGTGATTATTATTATTTTAAAAAATTTAATAATAATAAACCACTTGTTTATAATTGTGCTGAGATTTATAGTTGTTAAGGTGATAATTAACCCTATGATTATTAATTAAGTGATATTAATAATTACGAGGAATGGATTAATTAATATTATTGGTAATTAATCGATTAGATGAATAATTTATTTATTTGACATTATGAATAATAAAGCAAATAAGTAAGTTATTAATATAATAAGATTCTATTGATTGTTATGTACAAGGATGCAATAATATAAAGTATATGGAATACGACTATATTAAATAGTGTAGAGAAACACTTAGGTGTGACCGTGCAAGTATACATAAACTATGTTATATAATGCAATGTGAATATATTACACATATGGACCATGTATTAAGATTAATTAAATTATGTGAGCTACATGATTAATACCTATGTGACAATGTGAGTAAGTATACATTAAAATAGTATATCATGAATATTTTGTAAACCATTGTTGGATAGTGGAATTTAATAAAAAAGGGGACAATGTAACATGATAATATCCGGTCAAATTATACCGGTATGATAAAATGTTCATGAATTATATTATATGTGGATAGTTGTAACCCAACTTGTTATATTGCAACATTGTTCCTTCATTTAAAACCATATTGTGAGAATAAAGGAACTATAGCCTAAGAGTATGTAATATGTAATGGGAAATAACTAGATATATATATATATATATATATATATATATATATATATGTTGCTGAGTTTCCTTCCTTATCCCATAATGAGAGACACATTCCCTCACAGGTGAAATGCTCAAGCTAGTCTACTCCCTATCTCTTCCTCAAACTCAATAAAATCATAGCTCATGATGATCAAGGGAGTGGGATTCATGATGAACCCAACAACCCTCTACCAACTTCTTCTTAACCCCCATACATTTCAAATTTTCATTGGTTTGATTCATGGGAATATAGGAATGTCTGGATATTAGTTTTTCTATATATACGAACTCTTCTCCTTCACTTTTCAAATTGCTGAAAATTGCTAGAGTGTTGTGTGAGAACCTTATATATTAGTGTTAGTAGAGAATTCTATAGCAGCATTAGCAAGCTTAATTCGTGCTTCAAAGGTATAATTCCATTCCCTGTCTTCATTTTCATTTTCTGTCAAAATCAACTTCTTGATTTCTTGTTGCACTTATGCTAAATTGAGTATAGGATGATTGCATAAGTGTTATATGGTCTTAGAAACATGTTTAAACTGAAATGTAGTTGAGTAGAAACGAATTAGTTGTGGAATTCTGAAATTTTTCTAGTATTCTGCCGTAGCAGACTACTATCTGGGTTGAACCAGTGATGGCGCAGCTGCGCCGGTTTAACTCAGGGATGCTGCGCAGCTGCGTCGGCACCCTGCTGCAGTTTTTGATTTCTACTTGTTTTCTGCTACGTACTAATGGTTTGATTTGGCTTAAGATAGCATGCTAGCTTGTGTAACACATGTATATGAATATATTAAGACAATGTAAGCATGTTTTAGTATATTAGCATACATGGTTAACAAAAAGCATTTGGTTTACGAAGTGAACTTAGAAGCTTTAAGAATGGACTTTGGTATATAAGCACCATAGTTAGGTTCTGACTTATGAGACATATTGGTATGACCTAGAAACACATGAAATACGTATTGACTTGCATACATAAGCTTCATGATGAAATGAAAGCATGCGAACTCCATCATTCAATATTTTTAACGAAAGCGTAGAGTTTGAAAACAAACTTTGATAAATTATATTAATGTTGATATTCTGACCGTACAAGCAAGTTAATATGGTTTAAGAATGCACGAAAGGCATGTTGACTTGTTTAGATATGTTTCATCGCATGACATAAGTATGTGGACTTCAATTGTGAACCTTACTAGTAAAAGTGTAAGTTTAAAACGTAAACCTTGAACATGTTTTGAAAAAGATAGTTACATCACATGAGTATCTAGATTCTAAAGGGTTAAGATGGCATGTTCGGGTTTGATATGCCTCTAAACATGATTCGTATGTGGTAGACATAATGATAACTTGAGTTTAAAGCATGCTCCCAAGTACTAAACAATATTAGTTATAAATAAATAATCTGGACACTTATAAACATGTATAGTACAAAGTATGTGATCTCTTGATGTGAACATATGATCTAATTGTATGCGTGATGATTACATGACCCTATTCGACCTTAATTTTGTGTAAATCCTAAACTAAAACCATAACATATAAAAATGAACTTGAGATGGTCATATGCTTATAAACGTCCTCTGACATGATTGTATGTTAAGTGTAAATCGGTTAAGTATGCTAAGGTATGGACAGAATCAGCAGCAGCCAAACCCTGGTCTGGCCAGGGGGAAGCGCAGCTGAGCCGCCCCTAGGCCTAACCAGGGCGCAGCTGCGCAGGGCCAAAATAAAATCTGGGCAGTTTTGTTAATCTGACTTTTGGCAAATAACTCACCTTAATGCTATAGCTGCTAAATAAGACTAATTGCTACTGATATTTGATAGTAACATACCATGAAGATTTTTCAATTGAGAAAAGTAATTCCATAGCTAATGAAAGCCTAATTTCTTAAAAATGACATAATGCTATACGACTGTTATTTGAATTCATGGTAACTTATAGTTTGATTTCATACCGAATGCGCATAAGTATGTGATGACGTGTGACTAAGGTAATACCATGTGTGTATATTTAATTCGAGTAACAAGATTATGTACCGAATGTGTTAACTAATAAAAACCCTATACATGTAATACATTATAAATAGGATTCGAAAGTGTTGGCTAGCTTTACGTGAGTAAACTACACATAAGGCAAGTATCCTAAACCCTTGCATTACTTTATTCAACGGATATCGTAAGCAAGTATCTAAACCTTATCTCTTTGGATGCAAGTTTTCTAACTTACGCTCTTTTACGATGCAAGTATTCTATCGTTGTATATTGCGAACTAGTTTCTTTACTTAATCGTTTGAATTGAATTAGCATACTTGAACTCTTATTTCATTAAAGCTATTATTCATGCTGAACTTGGTATTGTTCTTGAATATTGTGAAAATGTCTATGCCATTTGATTCGGCTAGACTTATATTATTGAAAAGCGACCCAAACCAATTGATTGGTGCGGGATCTTGTATTTGACTGAGAAGAACAAAATATAACTGTCGGAGAACCGACGCGCGCACTTGAGTATGATTGATTGTTATGCATAACGATGGTACTTTAGGCTGATCACCTGTTGTACTTGTTTTTGTTGGATTTTCAGTTTATTACTGTCAAATCCTGTGGTAGTTCATAGTCCTTAGTGACTGCTCAGTATTCAGTTATCCTGAAATCTTGAATTGATTTATTATTGAATCAGATTGATATTATTCTGTCCTTAGCGACTGTTATTGAAAACTGTTGATATTCTTGTTATCCTTGAACTATCAAACCTTGCTATACCTTTTCGAGAATTGAGAATTTTATTACAAACCTTATTTTATATTACTTGCTGGGCAATTTGTGCTCATTCTTGCTTTCCCTAAAAATATTTCAGTTAAGGCCGAGCAGTGCGGACCCTCGAGTACCGACAAGGGCAAGGAAAAGGCTACTAAGTAGCTTAAATTATGTAGGGCTTATGATTGTAATAAAGAACTTATGATATTATGTACTAGTTAAGGTTACTTATGCTTAAGATATGTCTAAGCTAAGTAATCACTATTTAAGTTACGATACCTTGGGACGTGAATAATTATATTATTTAAATGTAATTTATTCGGTATTAGTTGTGTATTATTCCGCTGTGTGATGCGACATTTAGTCGTATTATTATTGTGATGTATTACCATGAGCACGTGATGAACCGAATTCGAGCGGCCTCGTGACGGTCCTAGGAATTTGGGGGCGTCACAGATCTATTTGGCAATAGCAGATCTAAATGTGAAGGTATAATGGAGTTTCTTTTGACATTTTGAACTGAACTAGGCTTGTTTTAAAGTTTGGGAAGGGAAGATTCTTTCAAGCTACTCTTAAGAAGTATGTATTAGTGGTCGCTAGGCAGGTTTAGTATTTGTACACTCTTTGTCCTGATTTCAGTGTCATGATTTAGAACTATATATTACACAGCTTGTAAGACGTGCCAATGACATATTTAGATATAATATTTTTGTAATAGTGTGAATGTATTAAAATTCATTTCAGGATCACAGTTTTCAAGGTGACATTAAAATGGGTCAAAGTGAGATTGTGATAGTTCTACACTATTATTACATTAGAAACTGGCCCTGTATTTATCAATCTAATGGTGCTTCCTTCTTAGAAGGACATAGACCCACCATCTGTTGTCTGATGTTTGAGTGATGGCCAGACAACAGTGGAGTTTGAATTTTGTTTTTGTTAAGATCTTGATCATGTGATATACAACGTGCAGGTCTTTTTCCTTCAGCTATTGGTGGTGATGGTCTTTCCCGCTATCGAACAGATTTCCATGAAATAAAGGTATGTCTTTGGCCTCCGAAATAGATTTGATTTCTTACTTAAAGTGCAGGAACCTTGCCAGAGTTACGGTAACAAAATTTATTTATAGACTTGCACATTCTTTCCCATATGGGACAATAGGATCAATTTAGAAGATAACAATCACAAACTTGCATTGATAATGACCAAGAAGGTAAAGTAGCATATATTGATCATATTCTTTGAAAAATGATTGCACAAATGAATAATCGTATATAATATAATGTGTTTGTATATATATATATTTTATATTTTCAAGTTTGTATTTTTTACTTCTTAGTCAAGAACATGTCATTACTAGTGTCATATGATTTGTAAATATTCTCTCACACACACACACACACATATATATATATATATATAATTGATTAACAATTTGAAGAGGAAATTGATTTTTTTTCAAAAACCTTTATTTTATCTTCATATAATTAATATAAGCTTTCAAAAAGGAAAAAAAATTGTTCATGTTGATTGCTAGTTGGTTATTGTTTGATTGAGTGGTATTACTATCTTTTTCCTGCAAAGTGCTGGTATGATGTTTATGAGAGTTTTAATTTTTTTGAAGAAGTG
Source organism: Panax stipuleanatus (assembly GCA_020205555.1). Taxonomy (NCBI): domain Eukaryota; kingdom Viridiplantae; phylum Streptophyta; class Magnoliopsida; order Apiales; family Araliaceae; genus Panax; species Panax stipuleanatus. The sequence goes on from JAINUT010002057.1 coordinate 183,362, forward strand.
AGGAATATGTAAATTAAGATACGGAGTTGTAATTACCAATCAAATGAATGTTATGTTTGAATTATCTTGCTGTTGGTCCCGAAGGATGTTTAGTTTGGGTGTATATTTTTTGCTGCTCACTTTGAGGAGGTATTCATTTCTTGGTATGGGATATGAATAATGAATCATGAGCACATGTGCTTACCTATTATACATTTATATTTAGCATGCCTCATTTAGAAAGCTAATACCACTTTGCTATAGTGGATACGATATCCAAAACTTATTTCATGCAAAGATTGTCATGTATTTTTTTGTGGGAAATTTCCTTCAGGAGCCAAAATGAATTGATTTTGGTTGCCTTTTGCTAGGAAACCGTATATGGCTTGTACTACTGTTTCTATAAAGATCTCTTCAACATGCTCTTAATGTTTTATTTTTTTCCTTTATTTATTGCAGTATCTATAAAGTTGTACTAAAATATAAAGGTTCCATATATGAAGTCAACTAGATAGCACATGTTAGTTGTTATAAATGGCTTTCATGTGATTAATTGAAAACTTGACATTATTTTTACTTTTTCCACCTGACTTACTTCTAACATTTAGATCACCAGCTTCAGATTATTATAAGGCCAGGTAACTTCCCTCTTAAGGGCAATCTGTGTGCGTCCTGCTAAAAAGGAAGCAAGTATTAAGACAATATAAATGTACAGAATTTCAGTCTTGTAATTAAAAAATAGGAAAACAAAAAATGTAATGTAATGTTTGTTACTTTCAACCATGAAACTTTTCTTTCTTATTTTTATTGTCGGTCTAGCCTGTTTTGACCAATTATTTTTATTTCTTAAATTTCATGTGCATTCAGATGGTAAGACAAAATAATTACAACACTGATGGTATTGTTAAGGAATTTGGCATTCAAGTGAGGGCTGAGTTCACTTCTATTAATGCACGAGTTCTTTATCCTCCAAAGGTAAATCATCTTTACTCCGACTTTTGTATTTGAACGCAACATTTTACCTTCCAAATTATTCTGCCTCCATTCTCGAATTTGGTTGACCCAACTTATGTATCGTTGCTATAAATTGATTTTTCAGTAGTGTGCACTTATAGATTTGGATATTCTGAATTTAAAGGTTGTGATCCATTTTTTTAGTAACAAAGTAGTTTAAGTTGGACAACTGACCATATTGAATAAAGCAATGGTTTATTTCTTCACTAAATTCCATATTACAATTGACTTACGAATGCAAAGTCATTTTAGTTTTTGTTTAGGTTTATTTTTTTATTCTATTTATTTTCTACAAACATAAGAATATTATATGGTAGTGCATTATTTTTTAGAATATATCTATTTTCTTCATCTTTTAGGTTTCTATGCATTTAAATAATTTTTCTGTCCATGGTTGCACTTCAGATATATGAGCAGCCTTGGAAATAAGAAAGTTGAACTTTTTGATATGCGACGAGCAGGTGCTAATGAACCTACAGCTGAAGACAATGTTCAAGTTCAAGTGGCATCGAGTAATCAGATGTCTTCTACATATAACTGAACTATTGTATTGTAATAATGAATGTAAAAGTTATTAGTTTAGTAGTTTGGTATAATAATGATCATCATATTTTAAGGATGAATTATCCAACTATTATATTGTAATGTTATAATGTGAATGATTTTAAATGATGTATATAATATTTTTTATATTTTATTTTATATTGTTGCTATAAACAAAAGAAAAGGCAACATTTATATCGTTGCAAATCATAACAACTTTTGTTGCATAGAAAAAGCAAACGACAACGTATAGTGTCGTTGCTAATTGACAACTTTCGTTGCTCTCAAAAAACAATCAGTTTCGAATAGTATAGTTGCTAATTGATCATAATTATCCATAACAAAACCAACGGCAACGGAAAAATTTGTTGTAAATTAATATATGATCGGTTTATTTTGTACATTTAGCAACAAACATCGTTACCAAAAAGTATACAATTAGAAACGAAAATCAATTAAGGCAACAATTTCTATACTGTTCAGCAATGACAAAAATCGTTGACAAATGTGTATCAAATGCAATGAATTTCATCTTCGTTGGCAAAAAAAAAAGATGCTTTTCGCTGCAAATTAGGCGGATTTTGCAACAAAAGTTGCTTTTCAGTAACAATTTTGTAATAAATTTGCAACAAAATATTTCGTTGCTAAATGATTTATGATTTTACACGGGAAAAAAATTCGTTGCAAAATATCTTATTTTCTGCAACGAAAAAAAATATTTCGTTGCTAGACAATTAGCAACGCTCATTGCGCAACGACATGTCCAACGACCTAAAAATCATTGCAAATGGCTTTTGGCAACGAAATTTCATACCTTTAGCAACGAAAGTTGTTTGTTGCAAAATCGTCATTTTTTGTAGTGACTCTACTCGTCGAATTCATATGCTTCATAATTCACTATCTTGTAAGTATTCGGGTTATCACATCCACCCCTTTCTTCTAAGAATTTCGTCCTCGAAATTTTAGTCTATCAATCTATCAAAATAGATTTTTACGTTAATCTTTATTCACTAGATTATTGCGTTCTACAACTACTTCTTTCTACGGAATATCCTTCTTGCCACATTCACATTCAGAATAATAAGAATCTTCCACAATTGCTCAATAATTGGGAAGCAGTATGAATAACTAAGGAATTTAAAAGATTCCAAATCATGCTGAGGGGTCACAAAACCTTGAACTCATCTCTAGGTTTAATAGTGCTTCACCCCCTGTACTTCACACTATAAACCGCTCTAACAAAATGTTTAACAATCACACAGACTGTAAACATCCTACATCAGTGCTCTAGGTGATCAGACTATCGCACCACTACGTCATGCACAAACGTAGTACATCGTAACGACTATATGCGTTACACTCAGAACTATTATCTCGGATAACATGTCCCCTTTATAGGGTTGTTCACCTCAGCTTTCAACATCTAAATTCGCACCAAAGCAACCTGGTTTGGCATACTTTGTCAAGAACGCTCGAATTTCATAAACATCTTTCAATATTTTTCTAGTTGAATCAAGTAGCATAGACTTCTAGCAACAATTCGGACATCAATAGAAATATATATATATATATATATATATATATATTTAACCAACTCAATAATTTTTTTATATATATAGTTTAAGGAAACAAAAATAAATAAATCTCTTCTCTTTTTTTTTGTAATATCCTGATACCGTACCTTAGTAATGGTACGTTGAGGATTTCGTCATTATATGACGTCGTCATGCTACAACATACCATAGTGGGCTGACGATCCTACGATCACATCCAACACTATATTCAACTATATTGATGACTTCCTCGATTATCATATCAAATGATGCATAGAATATAGAAAATATATTTTGAAAATTTCAAATCATTTTTGTCTAGCTGAAGCAATTAGCATAGACATGTGAATAATAGCACTGTTTTGAAAATCTATTGGTTCAATATTTTTCAAAAGACTCAGAAGTGCAACATCAGCACGAGGTCAATAAATTTTGAAAATCTAGCATAGCTAGAAGATTTAGAATATCAAAATTTTCTCCATCAATTTAAATCTTTTACTCCAGCGTTTCACCATCAATGCTTTCTATTCCATAACCTTTCTATACCCAATATAATTCATCAAACTTACCACACTTTGGAAGTTCAGGAACTTGCCACAATAATATGAGTTTAAGAACTTGTCCTAGTAATACGTAGTCCAAGAACTGATCAGGGACTGTCCATACGCTTAAGGGTTCAAAAATATACATATGATTATGAGTCACGAACTTACCATGAACATGAGTTTTAAGAACCGCACCTAACCTTAATATCATCTAATCTAATCTTAATTATCTCTAACTATCAAATATAAACGTGGGACAAAAATCGCTTTCTCACCAGATATATATCGATAGCGCGACACCAACATTCCAATGATTATCCGTGCGATAAAACAAGTGTAAGCACAAAACCCCTGCCCATACAAAGGATTGTACAACTCAGCTACCACATGAGTCCTCAGTTAAAATCCCACTTAACTCTATCTTCCTCATAACTTGCGCTTTGGTTGATACAAATTTTCTGTATCTCATTGTTTATAACTCCTCGTGAGTTTATCTCGTACTATATCATAGTACATTCTCTTTATAGCATCAAACTATAACTATTCAATCATTACATACCATCTGCCTTTTACAACTTTAAAAGATCACGCTGTGATCTTATTCTATAATCATTTCCCATATGATTCTTTTCTTATCTCATGATCGTTTTGTTTTACAATCTTCTTATCTTTACCTTTAATCATGTCATATTATGATTTTATTTATGCTTTTATTCTTATAGACTTTGTCTATTCATCATTATTTGTCATCTTTATTATTAGAGTTAGGTAACTCCTGATTCTTTTCTTTATATCTCTTAAAGATTCTTCTTTGAATCTTCTTGTTTCTTTATCAATTCTTCCATTAAGAATTTCTAACTTCATTCATATTGCTCAATATTTTATTAGAGTTTACTCCTCGTCATTCTCATCTTCTTCTTATAATATTTCTAATATTTACCCCATCCTAAACATCTACGTATGTGAAAAGAATCACCTTTTCAACATACATAACTTGAACTTAACTTCTTATAACCTAAGGTTATAGCCTAAGGTACTCTTACCTAAGGTGTATAACCTATCGGCTCTGATACCAACTGTAACGACCCCAAAATTCATACAATACAACTCTCGACATCGGTCGTTAACAATACATCTTTATTCAGACTTTATATCATTAATCAATGTTCAACTTAATAAAATACGGAATAATTTTAAACTTTTCTGTCTACCTTCTTTACTCCCCTGAATCACAACCTTTACCATTACATATCTTTGATTCAAATTTATTTTATTAATCACTTCATCAAAGTTATTATAAACTAAAACTTACAACCAGGTTCAATACCCTTTGTACATCGGATAAAATTAAACTTTACAACTAAACATCTATTAACCATCATACATTATTAAATACATTATCTAGAACCTTAAACATGGTCCAAAATGATAACAATTCAGCCAAAGTATATAAATCTTCATGCATTACATCTGATTTATTTCTTGCAAGTAGCACATAGCGTTACCTTGAATCCTTAACCTGCAAAAGTGATTATTTGCAAGATTGAGCTCGACAGCTTAGCAAGATCTAACAGTTTTCATACATCACATAGCACATAACAATATGCTCAACATACATCTCATAAACATTGGACTAACATAACATACATGCTGCAGTTCATATAACAAGTATAAAGATTGAGTTTCTTACTCAATCAGCATTCATTACTCAATCAACATAGTCATAAATTGACTTTAACGTTTTATACTTTCAACATATATATAACACATCATGCTCTTTGAAATAAAGATTTAAAAAAATCATCATCAAGTTCACATAGCAAATAGGAACTGAAAGACTTGCCTTGATCGTTGTTTACCAATAACAGTTTAACAGCTTACAACTATCTGCACTTCACGTGCCCTACACAATTATATAATCGTGCACATCAACTATTAGTCATATAGCAACGTATAGTAGTTGTAATGTAAACTTTACTCTACATCCCATAACCCTTCCTATTAATCAATACACAATGTTCAATTTGATTGTGTTAACTTTCGACTTATATCTCACTATATTTCTTCTTAGGTCATACCCGAAGTTCGTTCAAGTGTTTAAGTCTTTCTAGGACAACTTATTCATTTTATATTAACCCCCTTTCATATCTTATAATATTCATTTCATTTGAATTGAAACATTTTTTTTACGTTCAATAACACTTATCACGGCGTTTCAACGTTCATTCGTCACACGCCCGATTCGTCTCTCTTGTGTATGCTTAGTATGCTTATACAACTTATCTAATACATCATTTATTAATATTATGCATCATTATATTTACTAATATTCACGTTTTATAACTTAGAACAACATCTTTTATCGTCAAAAGCACTACGCTTGCATACGTGCATCCCCGACGCCCTCTGATTGCCTCTGAATACACATCAGTCCCAAAGATGACCATTTTGACCCTTACTAATGACCTGACCTTAAATTGAAAAACTTAAAGAACGAAAGTTGTAGGTCTATTCTTCCTCGTTCTAAATCATCTTGAATCTCCTAAGTCGGAGTTCGTATGAAAAAGTTATGGTCATTCTACTACAGAAGGTCAAAACAGTCACACCTAACACACCTAGAGCGCATCTGCGCCCAATTAAGCCTTGGAAATAGAGCAGCTGCGCCCTAATAGACTTAGGGCACAGCGCAGCTGCTGTGACTCCCCCAAATTCGGACCGCCACAGTGGTCTTAAATTCGGTTCGTCACGTTCTAACAATAATAACTAAAATTATACAGTCACAGCGGATAATTTAGAATAATATACAATGATTTATTATATTTATTCCCCCAAGTCTCGCAACCTACAGTACTTAGTAGATTACATAATAATATAAAATAAAGACTTATTACATAACCCTACTTAAGCGTAAACATAGATCTGAATCAGTCTTAATACATTATCATAATTGTCATAATACAACACCAGGGTTTCTAAAACATAAAGGGGCTAGCTAGTCGGTAGCCTTGCCCTTGCCCTTATCGATGCCCGAAGGTCCGCCCTGCTCTGCCTTAACTAAAATATTTTTAGGGAAAGCAAGAATGAGCAACAAGTTTGCTCAGCAAGTAATATGACAATAAGGGTGAGTAATATAGTTTTCGAAATCCCAAAGGATATAACAGGATATGATAGTTCAAGGATAGCAAGAAATATCAACAATTCTCAATAATAGTCGCTAAGGACAGAAAGATATCAATAAGATTTCAAGATAATTGAATACTGAGCAGCCACTAAGAACTATGAACTTCTACTAGAATTATCAATATTAAACTGATAACCCAAAAATAAGTATGATAGATCATCAGTCTATAATACTCTATGTTATGAATAACACCACAATAATTTTCACGCATGTGTTGGGCTTCCAATAATATATACACTCCCCTTACCATAAGGGTTATTCATCTCAGTTAAATACAAGATTCTGCATCAATCAATTGGTTTGGATCGCTTTTCAAATTCATAATATAGGTCTAGCCGAATCAAGTGGCATAGACCTCTCTTTCAAGATATATAAGAACAATTATAATTTCAAAACTCAAGATTTAAAGTTCGAAGAATATAAATCGACTTTATCTTATCCACGAAGAATTTTAGTTATAAAACATGAATTATAATTCCAATAGCTTACTTGTACGACAATAATAGCACAAGTTCAATTGAATGCTCAATAAGAGTAAAGTTCGAGCACTTGCTTACAATATTCATTGAATAAAGTAATGCAAGGGTATAGGATACTTGCACAATAAAAGAGTGTAAGTTAGGGAACTTGTATCCAAAGAGATAAGGTTTAGATACTTGCCTTAAGCGTAATCCATCCACGTAAAGTTAATCAACACTTTCGAATCCTATTTATAATATATTTACATGTAGGATATCCATTAGCTAAGCATATTCGGTACTCAAGCTCGATATGTAAGTTAGATATACACATATTGTTCTAACTCAATCATATAGCTATATACATATGTAAGAAGTTATGAAGTCATGTAACATAGTCATATCAAGATGTTATATTGCTTTAATTGATTAGGTTCTAATTATCTATGAAATTCCTTTTTCTCAATTGAAACATCTTCATAGTATGCCACTATCATATATCAGTAACATTTAGACTTGTTTAGCAGCTTAAAGTAGTACTATGAATAAATTGTTAACATCAGGACTAAGCAGAATCTGTCCAACTTAAAATCTAGACTGGCGCAGCTGCACCATAGCTAAGCCTAGGGGCGGCGCAGCTGCGCTGACCCCTGGCCAAGCCAAGGTTGGGCTGCTGCCTGCAGTTTCTGCTTAACATGTTAGCATACACACATGGTATATACTCGGGTCATTCATGTTTTCCAAGTCAATCTAAGTTTAACCTTCCATGTTATAGTTCTATACTAACATCTTAAATAATTTAAGACCATGAAATCACATAAGTTACTATGTTCATCATGTAAACATGTGAAACGGTCATATAATCTATCAATAAGCATGCTCACATGTTTCTACATCATAAATGCGTAACTAGTGTCGTCATTTGTTTGAAAACTTAATTGAACTCGTGCTTGATTAACTTGCATTATAGCTAACACGTGCGTGCGCATGTATAATACCTTAGTGATGTTAAAAGCACTATCAAACATATTGGAAATATCAGAATATGAACCTCACTATAACATGCCAACGTTCACCTTCAAAACATATATTTTCGTTAGTAACGTTCACTAATGAGGTCCAACATTTGCATGCTATATTCTAAAACATATATACACAAGTCAACATGTTCTTCATGCATTTCTAGGCCATATAAACATGCTCAAGGTCAGGCTATGAACATGGTATTCATATTTCAAAGTTCATTTTGAAAACTATAACTTTTCATCAATCATGCATGCAAACATAGTAAAACATGTCCATGTTATGTAAATGTACTCATATAGGCATGTCAAACCTATTAGCATGCTTGTTTAAGCCATATTAACTAACACTTTAACAGATTTCAGCAGGATTTAAAAAACTGAAACCAGGGCAGCTGCGCCCTATTATAATACCGGTGCAGCTGCGCCGGGTCTCGGCCAGCACTGAACAGGTTCTGCTTCGGCAGAAGTTAGGCCAATTTCCAAACTTCCTTCACGAAAATAGTTTTAGACAGCCACATTGTACTTCTATCATACTTATACGTTTGTATAGCAACTAAGAAACATGTTCTAATCTAATTTAGCATGAATTGCAACCATAATCAGGAATTAGAACTTTGACAAAAAACAAGAAATGAAGAACATGGAATGTGATATACCTCTGTTGATATGAATTGGACTTGCTGTTAACTGAAATCTCTCAAATTCTCAGAATGTTATCACTAATGTATATATTAGCTCTCAACTCAACACTTAAGAAAATCTCAGCAAATGAAAAGAGATGAGAAGAGCTTCCAGTTTATAGAATTTCAATTACACAGACAATGAGATCCTCCATTAAATCAAACTAATGGATTGGGGAATTATATGATGGTTAAGGAAGAGTAGTTGAATGGTGGTTGAATCTCATCATGGTTCCCACTCCCCCTTTGATCATTGCTACAAGGCTATCCTAGTTTGTTGAAATTGAGAAGAAGTGTAGGCTTTAGCCTTTCACGTGTAGGAGAGGGTGTGAGACTCTCATTATAGGATAAAAATTAAAGCTCAGCAATTGGGCAATTGTAGTTTTCACACTGAGGTTATATACATTTACATATAATATATACATAGGTTATAATTAAATGTCACAATGTAATTCAAATAAATAATACTTCAATGTAGTAAATTTACTTTGCACATATATAATCCATGTACATTCTATCAATCGGTATAATTTAATCGGGTATTATCATATTACATTATCTCATCTATTATTCAATTATATATTGAAGTAATCATCAATTAATCAATTGTTTACAATATATTCATGAGGTACTAATTTAATGTCCTCACACTCACAGATTGTCACATAAGCATTATCCATGTAACCTTCACAACTTAATAATTCTTACTATATAGTTTATGTATATTGTATAGTCACACTCAAGTGTTGCACTACACTTTATATAATGTGTATAACTACTATATATTATACTTCTAATTATCGCATGCTTGCATATAACAATTAACCGAGTAAATATAATCTTATTATATTATAAATTATTTACTCATTAATATTCTATTTATTCAAAATAACAATTAATCAATATTAATTAATTACTTATTAATATTCTATTGCTCACGATAACAAATAATCAACACGTTATCAATTAATTATTCATTGATAGTTATTTCTCATAATATCAATTAATTAATTATATAATATTAATTAATAAATTACTTATCCATTCATCCTTTAAAACAATCATCGTTGTTTCCATTCTCGTGCCACACAAGGCATTCAACGAGCATATCATAAACTCCATATCTTTCTCAATTATTATAAATTCAATTTGAAGTAATTGAGTTAACTCATTTCATAACACATAAATATTTATATTCAAATAAATATCCAACTTTCATTAATAATAATCATTTAATAATATTCAAAAATTCTCAGATATTACAGCTGCGCCCGTTAGCAGAGCCAGAATTTGCAGTTTACTGTTCTCGCTATTTTTGAACTTTTTCTCCTTCTAATCTTTATAACTTGAGTTATACACATTCAATTGAGTCCGTTTTCGACTCTATGGATTTGTAATTCATAGAACTACAACATGCCAAAGAATTAACAATTTACAGAAGCATTAACTAACCTAAATCTTGACCCAAAACTCATATTCATACTAAATTTTCATGCTTTAACATGTTTAGCGAATTCATTCACTACGAATTCGTTTCTTCACCAAATTGATTCATTCAACTTGCGTTCTTTTAATTTTTTTTCAACGTATTAACAACACCTACTGTCAATTTAAGGTTATATCCATGAATTAACCATCAATTTTGACTCCAATATAAGCCAAAATGTACATATTCAACTAAAACTTAAAATCTTCATCTTTAACATGTTTCCATGGATTTGATTACTGAAATTCATTTATAGCATACATATAATGGATTATAAACATCCATTAATTCATATAACACTTATCTAACCAAATCATCAACTACAATTTCTAATTATTATGAAAACTCAAGAACACAAGAAAACTAAGAACAAATAGTTGAATTACTACCTTAATCCTTGATTAAATTTTGATAGATGATGAGAATGGCTCTGATAATCTCTTCTTGATTCTCAGAATCACCAATTTCTTCTCAATCTTCCTCTTTCAAACTTACAGAGTGTATTTTCTCTCTTTTCTTTCTCTACTCTCTCTTTTTTTGTTCTTATTTTTCTAAGTTAACGTATATGTAAAACTGATATACGTAATAATAAGTATAATTAACATATAACATAACTGACAAATACATAATGACTATATTAAATATATAGCAATTATAATTTATTTTGAATTTTAAAAGCCATAGGGCTTGTTTGGCAAAACAGTTTATTTTTGAAAAAAAATAGATTTTTAATAGTTAAGGCCCCGTTTGGCAAAACGGAATTAAAACATGTTCAAGGGCCTTGTTTGGTAAAACTAATTTAAAAACCCCTTTTTAAATTCTTTTAATAAATCATTTAACACGTATTTTTAATGTTATACTTTAATTAATTAAATCTTTACATTCTAATTTAATTAATTAAAAGTTAACATCAATTAATCACATAAAATTGCCACATAACAATTATAATTACTCGCTAATTATAATTTCATGTAACAATTACTACATAACTTCATCTAATATAATTATCTCAATTAAATTAGAACTATAACATAAAATCATTACATATTAATTAAATTAAATATTAAATATTTATTTAATTAATATATTACACTTAATTAAATTACTTCACAACAATCACAAAAATTATTTATTTTACTCAATAAATAAATCAATTAAAATATTTATTTAATTCAATAAATATCAAAATTAATATATAAAATTCTCTTCACACCAAATCACATATTTCACAATATATAACACATATACACATACTCAAACTCGAAACATCTCATAATAAGAATTTTATTTATTAAATTCTCATTTATTAATTCTTGAAAATTCGGGTTGTCACAGTGCCTAACACCTTCCCCCCCCCCCCCCCCCCCCCGCCCCGCTTAATCAAGCCCCGAATTCTATGAATCTCGGTTTCCAAAGCCAAGTTAAACAGAATCCAGTAATTAGGCCTACTTGCAAAACTTTTCAAATAAAATTCGGTTGAGTTGGTGCAAACATTTCAAATATACCATCTGGTGACTCTGTAAAATCAAACTTTTCAAATCGTCAACATTATGTGTCGGCCTTTTCCTAAAAATTCACCCTTTAGATCAAAACAAATAGAAAACAAACAAGGGTAGAAACACATAGGAAAAGGGGGTCGCCAAAGATTTTTCTCGACGTCGACAATCCCAAAATTAGTATTTAAAATGAATAAAATAAATAGTTACAAAACATCCCCTAAAAGGTCTTTTAGGTGGATTTTGACCTCACCAACAATCTCAAACAACTTGCCCAATAACATTGTTACAGAGTTCAAAAAGAATTTTTTGAATTGTACTTACAAATTTTCTAACTCCTAAAGCAAAAGCCATGATTGTTTGAAGTTGAACGTATAAGTGACCTTTTGAGTCTGATTTACTCTACTACACCATACATCACTAATTATATACTCCCTTTTTCCTATATACATATATATATATATAGGGAACTAATCTATAACAAATAGTGGCAAAAATAAGACCTTATATGGCCATCTTGCATTGTTCATTATAAGATTTAAAGACCACAATTTAAAACCCCAACTCCCCTAACGCAACATTTATTGTGATTGTATAGGAAATAGCGGTTATGTTTATTTCTGGTCACCATTTGTTATGAATCGACTAGCAAATGGTGGGCATCATTCTATTTCTAGCCACCACATTTGTACCATTTATTTATAGATCCTACGCTTGTGATTTTAGAAAAATACTATCTATCGCAGCACAAGGTTATGGTAGCAGATTTTGCCTATCACAACACAATATCGTGGTAAACAAGTCTCCTACCGCAACTCTATGCTACGGTAGTAGAGTTGTATTTTTAAATCGTGGTCATCATATCTTTTAAAGAATAGTTTAAGATGTGGTGCCCATATAAATTCTTAATATCATCATTTTCTATGGATCAACTCCCATATATATAGGCCTTGGCAACACGATGGGTATGGTTTGGGAGAGCCCATACCCGTCTCACCAATATGGAGCTATCTCTCGAATCCGACCCGATCCGACATTCAAAATAATACCACTCGCCCCTGCCTCGATTACACTCCTTTGTCCCAAATTAAATTACTTTAATTTTTTTTATATTACTTTGGGTAGACACTCGAAATTTTGCTTCCCTTTGATTAACCCTACAACAGGGCAAAAGCGTAATTTCACCTTGGAGATAACCCCAGAAGGGAAAACATATAATTTTGCTGACACAACATAGGACAACAACCATCTGGTTGCGAATAGGGTCATAAGAGCCACCACAGCAATCCCGAGTTACAAACTATGCAAGACAGACTCACGGATTACTTTCGGGGTACTTGAAGATGCTACTCTGGTCATGGACCCATCTTCCCAGATTCAGAAAGGGGCAAGTTCAATGTCATTTTATAGCCCTCAAAAAAATCTTTTCGGAATAGTATGGCATGTCTCCTAACTATTCCCATATTGAAAGGAGCAAGCTTCCCAGCTCACAGCAAGGCGAATGGCTAGCTGGCATCTACCTAGGGATGGTTTTTCACCTTTTTACCTATCTTCCTGAACTCAGAATGGGACAAATAATATACCATTGCGAATTTATCATAAAAATATTTTCGAAATGATATGGCACGTTCTAACTCCTCCCGAATTGCAAGATACAGAGGTTTCAGCAGCCTGTGCCACAACCAAGGGAACAAACTTCGAGGCAGCAGGGCCCACCAAGCCCAGCCGTAGGTACACTTGCGGTTGACCGGGTATTCAAATATCAGACCCCTAGCTCATTTTAAAGGGAGAGAACTTATTTGTCATCTTTCTAGATAGAGAAATTCGAGAGCTAGAGAGAGAAAGGGAGCGATTCTTCATCTCAAACTCTATAAATCTCTATTATAAACACTCATATACATATAAACTTTGATAATACAAGTTTCCACTAGTTGAAATCAAGTTTTGAAAGCTTTTTAGTCGTTCATTGCATATATCGAGCTATACTGTAAGATCTTCTCAGATCTGTGCTCATTTACTTCTTTAATATATATAGAAGTGTTGTATATATATGATCTTGCTTGGTTGAGGTTAGATCTGACGTTTAACCTTTCATTTTATGTAAATAGTCAATATTTAAATTGTATTGACTAGATCTGGTCAGATCTAGCTTTTAACCAGTTCAAAAGTTGCAAAACTTGAACCGTTAAGCTAGATTGGCTATGATCTAGATAGATCTAGTTTACTTTCTATTTTTTTAAATATGTGGCAACCACGTGAGCCTAGATCAGTATCTAGAGGAAGCGGGAAGCTCATGTACTCGCATACAAGGATTTAACCGATAAATAACTTGTTTGGCGAAGTTAGAAAGTATATATATACGTTGTTTCAATATATTAATCGTGCAAGCTTTTAAATGATGTCATGTGAGCCTAGGAACCACAGGGTTAAAGATCCAATCAATGGATCTAGATCTAGTTCCTATGATGGACTTGTGTAAGTTGTATTGCCAGCTTCCAATCCATTGTACATGTAAATCTCGGGCCTGGAAATGGTATCCAGATTTAAGGCCCTGAAATAGTGGAAAATCATGTATGTGGTGTTCGTGCTTACTTTAATGGCTTCCATGCCCACTGGGAGCCCGACCCTTGTAAATAGTTTTTGATTTAGCTTCTGAAGATGCTTCGCATCTCGATTAAAATCAAATCAAGTCGCTAACAGAATAAAAATTGGAAGTATCAAAGGGCCTCGATTCCTATTTGGGCGAATGGTTTGAAAACCAGCTTTCCAAAAAATATCACTTTCATATGCTTTACCAGATAAAAATGAACTTTTATGTGAATCAAACCCTTTATACATAGGTCCAAAGAGGCACAGCACTACTTTCAAAATAAAGCACTTTTGCATATTCACACACACACACATACACTTAATGCGTAGGGAATGAAAAGTAGTAGTAACCGTGTTTCACGGAAGTCGGGGGGTGCCTAACACCTTCCCCTCGCTTAAGAAAGCCCTCGAGCTCTATGAATCTCGTATTCCATACCAATTAAACAAAGTCACATATTGGGCTATATTGCAAAAGACCTTCAAAACCCGGATGAATTGGTACATCCTTTTGAACTCATACCAACTGGCGACTCTGTCTAATTCAGCCCAATCATAAAAAATCAATCTTTTCTAAATCGTTAACATGTATGTCGGTTTTTTCCTAAAATATCACCCTTTAAGCAAGATAACTTAAAATCACATAACGACATATAAAGGGTAGAAAAAACAAAATTAGGAATCAAAATTTTTCGGTGGCGACTTTGCTGGGGACAGTAGAGGGCTTAAGCTGCATTTCAATCTTTTCAATTCCCTATTATCTACATGTGTGAGATGAGTGCTTTCTTTACATTGAATTTATGTGAATGAATATTTATTTACATCGCTTTATATTAGCGCTTTGCACAATGTCATCATTATATATGCGGTGAGGTGTGATGATTGTATGTGAATGTATGTTATGTGATTCCTCCACCAGGAGGCAAACACGTCGGTGGTTGATTACTGGACTCAAGAGGAGAATAATCCCGCGAGGCTCAGGAAAGGCGCCACTAAGATCGACTCCAATTGAAAGATCAGATTCATTTCCCATCTAGTAGATTGCGATGATCTGGGAACCTTCATGCCGAAAACCCCGTGAGAGTAAACCTAAGATAGGTTAGCCTCTAATAAACCAAACATGAAGGGAAGTCTCTTCATGCATTCCTTCTTTTAATATATGTCACATACCAAATCCTATCAAATATTAAATTTTAATATTATGTCAAATATTAAATGTCATGTTATCCTATCATCAAAATAAACTGACCATTGTTTTGCAGGAAAAGATTAAAAAACCATAAAACTAATGCATGACATGCATGCAGTTTCTGTATATCAAAACTGAAGTATCTATCCTTTTATAGGCAAGATTGGTCCAATCACCAGATCTAAAGCTAGGAAGGCACAACTCCCATCCAGCGACATGGCTGAGAGATCCCCACCTGAATCTCCTACTGTATCTCAAGAAGAATTCAAGGAACTCAGAAAACAGATGGCAGAGCTGGTTAACTTATTAAAGGAGTAGTGTAAAAACACTCAGGGCCAAAATATGCCTACTCAACCAATATCCTCCACGTAAGGGGGCAGTCAAAGTCAAACCAAAAAGATTGAACCCCAGATACCTAAACCTCACTCCAATGAAGTGAGCACCAACATAACCCCCCAAATCACAAAACTCAGGGATAACCGAGAGACCGGGGTTATAAGAAAGAAAGTCCAACAAATGGAAGAAACCATCTGGTCAATCAAATAAACTAGAACATATGGGATTATCAACTACTCAGATCTCTGAAAGTAGCATGCACACAAGCCAATCATGTATGATGATAAAGCATATATTTTGTAACAATCTTATTCATTTATTAATAAAAGAATTATTTATTTGAAGGCGTTTATATTATCTACATCATGATGTTATATTTAAATGTGATAAACCATAGTTTTAAGCAATGCTTTTAGAATCATGATGATGATCATGCTAATAAGATCTAAATTCTTAGATAGCTTAAAACTAAAATAGTTCCCAATCGATGGATTACTAAATAGGGGATTAGTTAATCCGGATAGATTGGTACATACGTTGCCTTCTCATTGGAAGAGGATGATCGATCTCATGATCATTTGTGTGGAGACACTAAAGCAAGTATGTAGGTGCTTATTGGAGAATAAGTACACTGAATGTGGCTCGCTAAGGAATACCTAATGGAATATTACTCGCCTATCAATAGGAATTCCTTTAGTGATAGTAATACAAGTAATCCTTAGACTTGAGATCATCATAGTATCTTATGTATGTTGATTTATACTTTGACATGTCCCTTAAGACCTGAGGGTATATCAAAGGATATGCTTAGGTAAAATTAATTATACATGAAGATAATGAATGATCAATAAAGGATCTACCACTTCTAATAAAAGAAGTGAATGTCCTATGTGATTCGATAAATGACAACTCAGTAGTCCTTAGCCAAGACAGAATGAAATTAGAAAGTAGTTTCTAATTTGCATTATCGGAGTTTGTGCATTTAGGATCGGAATACATATAATTAAATAAACTAAGACTTGATAGAAAATTCATGTCTTATATTTAATTAGGACATTGTATGGTAGATGGAATAAATTATACGGTAACTATTTACTCAAAGGTTCTTTTATGATTAATGATGAAATCTACATTATCTGAAAAGTCGTTGAGCGCTAAGGGGGCATACCTTTATTGTAGAATAAAAATTATTTAAGTGAATTAATAGTTAATTTATTTATTTAAATAAAATTAGAATTTTTCTAATTAATTTATTCACAACCGGTTTAATATGGAGAAACTAAATGGTCACACCATAAAAGGATGAATATTTATTTAAGAAGCAAATGACATAATTGTAATAATAAGTTAAGTATATTTAATTTAATCTATGGTGATAGAATAAATTAATTAGCTTAATATTTATTATTTAATATTTTAGAAATATTAAATATAAATTAATAAGAGGAGTCTTATTATTATTATTACTATTACTATTAATTTGAATTCCTAAAGGAGTATGGAAATTAATTAATAAAAGTACTCTCCCATATTCCTAATAAGATTATGAGATAAATTAATTAAAGGTGTTTAATTAATTGCTCCTAATAAGATTAGGAAGCCTAATTAATTAAAAGGGTTTAATTAATTAATATGAAACTCAAATCCTAAAATAGTTAGGAGGGTTATCTACATCTATAAATAAGAGGAGTCTTATTTTGATTAAGGGTTAATGCAATTTCAATTGTTGGGAGAGCACACTTTTCTATAGAGAGAGAAAACTAGGGTTTTGCCAATAACCCACCTTCTTAATATTTGTTCATCCTTAGTGGATCACCTCTAGAGGCCAAACACTTGGATGGCTGACGTATCAAAGGAAGAAATCACACCCGGTAGATTCAAGTTGAACAAGGAAAGGATTGGCGTTGAACTCGTACCTGAGGAAGCACGAATCTTCAAGGGTATGATTCATTCTTCATCTCTTTAGATTGAATTAATAATTATGCATAAAGGATGATTCGGGTTCATGGTCTGTAAAATTTTAACACTTTATTTTTACGCTTCTGTTGCTATATATATACTTGCTATATGCTACTTTGATCTTACAAACCTAACAGTGGCATCAGAGTCAAACCTTTATATGAGTTAGTAATTATTTTTATTTGATATATATACTGATATGTGTTTTGAACAATTTAATTGGGCATAATAGTTAACTAGAAATCATGTTTTTTGGAAAATACTGCACAATTCGCCAACTGAAAAAACAGTTACTGACGACTGGAGCCACAACGCCAGATTACTATGTAATCTGGGCGCTGCAGCGCAAGTCCGAGTCAGGAAACGGGTGACTCGGAGCTGCAGCGCCTGTTTATAGAGTAAACGGAGCGTCGCAGCGCCAGTTCCGGATTTTGACAATACAGGTGACCTGGCGCCGCACCGCCCATGTACAGTACAAACTGGGCACCGCAGCGCCGGTTTCCAGAATTGAAAATTTTATTTTTTTATTTGATTTCTAATTAAGATAAAAGGTTTATTTTAATTAAAATTAAAAATATATTTTTCTGTAATTTCATATTAATAAAGGACTTTATTAGATTTGGAATTGGATTAAAATAAAGATGTTTATTTTAACTAGAATTGGATTTTATGCTAACTAATTAGAGTTGGAATATGATTCCATAATAACTAATTAGAGTTCAAATCGGATTTCAAAACTAACTAGGATTGCACATTAAATCGATATCAATGTATATATTAAATATTTTATTTATTGATGCATATAGTGATATGTATGATAATAAATGGGGTTGATTATGGACTATTGACCAATGCGATTGGATTTTATATTAGTTGAATGTTTGAATGTATGGGTTTTATTATATGGGGTCTGCATACCTCGTCTTCTCTAATTTTTCTTGATGTAAATTTTATCTCCTTCCTATGTACTTCCCACGGACTGCTGATCAAGTTTTCTATTTAATGTAAATAGTTTATGTAATAGGATTAGTTAGAATTATCTTAAAGAATTGGAGACCAAGGAGCAAGGAGCGCATGAAGACCCGTTTGTATGGAGCCTAGGTTTAAATGTAAAAGTTATGTTTAAATTTAATTCTTGCTCTCTTAGGTTTGACCTTTTGGTTCACTTGATGGCTCGAGTGAACCAAACTAGAATAAAAGTTCATAATCAATCCAAGTAGAATATTGTATTCTATATGCATGCTTATACTATATATATTATATATTATGCAACATGCTTCGCATGTCAATTAATATGACGCGTATTTTATATATATGTGCATACGCGATTAACAAGATGAGACAATTAATAACAAACCCCTCAAAGAATTTATATTAAGTCCTAAGCGTTCAAAGATATTTGAAATATCGAACGTCGCCTTCTAGCATGATAAATTTAATAGAGTATTAAATATTTAATATGAGTTTGTTGTGTCACCACAAGGCAAGTATTAAATATTTAAGATGTTGATTTATCACATTTGATGCCTATAACGAAATTGAACAATATTATTTTGTTGTGTCACCACAAGGATGGTATTTTTCTATTTGAATATATAAAAGTGCTAGGTTGGATTTAACTTAGATATATTTGGTTCGAATGTGTCACCACTTGATCAAAATAATCTAAGAGGCATAAAAGGAATTACATGATGATGTAATTGACGACAATAGTTGTCTGCCTATTTATTTATATATTGTTTGTTGTGTTACCACAAGGCTATATATATTTGAAATGGGATTCTAAATCTCATTAGCAAATTTTTAATTAAATTTGTCGAACTATATATTGTGAGGGTAATATAGTTTGAAGAAAATAGTGGGAGATGCCAATTTAAAAGACCTAATTTATTTTGGTAATTAATTAAATGAATGTATGCTAAAATGTTATTTTATTTCACATGCAGAATTTGAAAAATGTCACACTCACTATCACTGCGTAGCATACTTGATGCTAACAAGTTAACCGGACCGAATTACACGGACTGGTTAAGAAATTTGAGAATTATTCTCACTACTGAAAAGCTTTCTTATATCCAAGATTCATTTGTCCCTGCAAAGGTTGCAGAAACAGTCTCTGAGGAAGAGATTACTACTTTTAGAAAGTGGCAAGATGATGCATCTATTGCACAGTGCATCATCCTCGCATCCATGAGTAACGAGCTACAGCGTCAGCAGCGAGAAAATTGATGCATATTCTATTTTGTTGCACCTAAAAGAATTATATGGTGAGCAAAGCAAGACTGCTAGGTATAAGATATCTAGAGAGCTCTTTCGATCTCGCATGTCCGAGGGCACTACAGTTGATACTCATTGTCTAAAGTTGATTAATCTCATTGAACAGCTGGAACAATTGGGGTTCACCATGGATGGGGAGTTAAGTCAAGATTTCATCTTGCAGTCACTCCCAGACACCTTCTCACAATTTGTTATGAATTTTCACATGAATAAGTTAGATGTCAGCTTGCCTGAGTTACTTAACATTGCTAAGAGTCACTTCCCATCCAAGCGGGACTATGTCTTAATAGTAGATGATTCTTCCAAGAAAAGGAAGAGGCCCAAGGTATCTTCTAAAAAGAAGAAAAGCAAGAAGGCTAAGGGCAAGGCAAAGAAAAAGGACAATAATAAACTTGATCCTAACATCAAAGGAATATACTTCCATTGCAACAGGTCGGGACACTGGAAGAGGAACTGTGATAAGTACCTTGCAAAACAAAAGCAGAAGAATCTTAGAGAAGCTTCACGTTTGTTCATGATTGAAATTAATTTTTCTCAAAGTCAAAATTCTACTTGGGTATTGAATACCGGATGTAGTTCTCACATTTGTAATACTATGCAGGGACTGGTCAGAAGTAGAAAGCAGAACAAGGATGAAGTCGTCCTACGGGTGGGAAATGAAGAAAAGGTTGTTGCATTAGCTATTTGTTTAGCACTGCCTTCGGGCAAGTCCATTTATTTAAATAATTGTTATTATGTTCCAACACTTATTAAAAACATTATTTCAATTTTTGTATTGGATATGGAAGGATTTGATATTATAATTAAGAGCAATAGTTGTTCCATTTATAATAAGAATGTTTTATATTGTGTTGGTAATTAATTGAATGGACTTTATGTGATTGACTTGAATGAAAATATACTTCAAATTAAACAAACTAATAAAAGGAAAAGATACGATGTTAATTATACTTTTATGTGGCACTATAGACTCGGTCATATCAATGAAATAAGATTATCCAAGTTGCACAAGGATGGGCTCTTAGAGCTATCTGATTATGAATCAAAGAAATGAATCACACCTAATAGATTCAAATTGAACAAAGAAAGGATTGGAGTTGAACTCATACTTGAGGAAGCACGAATCGTCAAGGGTATGATTCGTTCTTCATCTCTTTAGATTGAATTAATAATTATGCATAAAGGATGATACAGGTTCATGGTTTGTAAAATTTTAAAACTCTATTGATACGCTTCCGTTGCTATATATGTAATTGTTACATGCTACTTTGATCTTACAAACCTAACAATCTCTGCATATTCCCAAGGGCTCGATATCCTTACAAATTTCAAGTCCTATATTTTGAAAAGTAAAATGGGTTAGAAGACCCTTATACCCATTTGAAGGTATATATCGGAGAACTCGGATCCTATACAGAGGACGAGATGCTGAGAATGAAGCTTTTCCAGAAAAGTCTGACTGAAGAAGCCAGAGCATGGTACGCCCAACTTGACAACTCCAAAATCCATATTTGGGAAAAGTTAGCCCACATTTTCCTGAATCAATACAGTTTCCAGTCATAAATGGCACCAGATAGGTATCAGGTGACTAAAGTCAAAAAGCAGAACAATGAATCTTTTCGGGACTATGCATAAAGATGGTGGCGAATGGTAGCTCAAGTAAGTCCGCATTTGACAGAAACTGAAATGGTAATGACCTTCATAGACATCCAAGAGGCACCTTACTATGAGATGGTCCTATCGGGAATAGGTAAGGCATTCTCGAAGATGATCAAACATGGAAAAATGGCAGATATGGGCCTGAAAGAGGGACAGATTAAAGATCTCATAGCCTTAGAAGCAGTAGCTGAATACCTTCAATCTGGAGATTATGGTAGTGATGCTAGAAGAAGTCAAAAGAAGAGCGAAGAAGATGTATCCCTCATTTTACAGGGGCAATCTAGGATACCCAACAATAGTCCCTCTATCTGGAAAAAGGAAGGTGATCTGCCACAGCAACGATATGCCGCATTCAACCAAAGCCATGACAGGCTGAGAAATTTGAAAGAACAAAAAATCGGGTGTTCACACCACTAGGCGATTCCCTTGAGAACGTATTGGCGTTGTTAATGGACCACAAGAAAATTACCGAATTGGCTCCACCTCTGGATCCAAAAAGCAAAAGATACAATCCAAGCAAGAGATGTGCTTACCACTCAGGGTCTCCAGGACACGATACACAAGATTGTTGGTCCTTAAAGCATAAAATCCAAAATCTGATCAAAAGTGACGATGTTGTGGTCCAACGACCTGAACAGCTAAATGTCAACACCAACCATCTGATGTAGCATGATATAGAGGGAGTGAACATGATCTGGTTAGGAAGCGCTGAAATGGTGTTGGGTTTGTACGAAATTGTGATGCAATCAAATTGCAAAAATTAGCGGAAGCATGGTATGTCAAAGTTTAAAAATATTATACAAAACCATCACCCGGATCATCCTTTATGCAAATTATTAATTTAAAATGATAAATAAGAAGTTATGGAATCATACCCTTGTGGAACGAAGCTTCCACAGGTACGAGTTCAACTCCTTGTTCTTCGTGATCTCCTTGAATTTTTGGGTTAGATTCCTTCCTTTGATCAACATTAGCCACCCAAGTGTTTGGCCTCTAGAGGTGATCCACCAAGGAAGATGAATTATCAAGAAGGAGGGTGATTGGCTTAGTTTTCTATCCTTTATAGAAAAGGAGTACTCTCCAACAATTGGAATTTCATCAACTGATATCTATCATAAGACTCCTATTATATAGATATTGGTCAACCCTTCTAATCCTATTAGACATGGAATTTCATTTAATTAATTAAACTCCTTTAATTAATTTAGGCTTCCCACCATATTGGGAATAATTAATTAAATTCATTTAATTAATTTGTCTCCTAATCTTATTAGGAATAAATGAGAGTACTAATATTAAATTAATTACTAAACTCCTTTAGAAATTAAAATAATAATAATTGTAATAATATTAATAAGACTCCTCTTATTAATTTATATTTAATATTTCTAAAATATTAAATAATAAATATTAAGCTATTTAATTTATTCTATCACCATAGATTAAATTAATTATACTTAATGCATTATTACGATTATGCCATTACCTTCTTAAATAATTATTCTTCCTTTTATGGTGTGACCCTTTAGGTTCTCCATATTAAACCGGTTGTGAATAAATCAATTAGAACAATTCTAATCTTATTTAAATAAATAAATTAAACTAATAATCTATTTAAATAAATAATATTTATTCTACAATAGGGATAAGCCTCCCTAGCGATCAACGACTTTTCAACTAATATAGATTTCAACATTAATCATAAAAGAACCTGTGAGTAAATAGTTACCGTACAATTCAATCCTTCCACCATACAATGTCCTAATTAAATATAAGACATGGATTTACAGTCAAGTCTTATTTTATTTAATCATATGTATTTCGATTAGAAAATACATAACTCCGATTAATGCAAATTAGAAACCTCTTTCTAATTTTATTCCACCTTGGCCAAGGATTCCTATGTTATCATTTGACGAATCAAATAGGACATATCTCCTCTTTTACTAGATGTGGTAGATTCTTTATTGATCATTCATTAACTCCATATGTAACTCATTATACCCAAGCATACCCTATATATGCCTTAAAAGGTCTTAAGGAATAAGTCAAAGTATAATTTGTTACATACAAGATACTATAATGATCTAAAGTCCAAGGATCACTTGTACTACTATCACATTAGGAATTCCTATTGACAGGCGAGTAAAACTCCATTAGGTATTCCACAGCGAGTCACGTTCAGTGAACTTATTCTCCAATAAGCACCTACATACTTGCTTTAGTGTCTCCACACAAATAATCATGAGATCAATCATCCTCATCCAATGAGCAAGCAACATATGTACCAATCTATCCGGATTTACTAATCCCCTTTTTAGTAATCCCACAATTGGGAACTATTTTAGTTTTAGAGCTTTCTAAGAATTTAGATCTCATTAGCATGATCATCATCATGATTCTAAAAGCATTGCTTAAAACTATGGGTTATTTACATATTATAAAAACAACACCATGTAGATTATTAAATGCCTTTAATAAATGAATATTTTATTAATAAATAAATAAGATTATTTACAAAGTATATGCTTTATCATTATATATGATTGGCTTGTATGCACACTACTATCAATCTCCCACTTGCACTAAAGCCAATCGCCATAGTATCTCATACCCATCTTCTCTAAGTGACGATCAAACTGCTATTGTGTTAAAGATTTAGTAAATGGATATGCAATGTTGTCTTGAGAGTCTACAAGCTCCAAGGTGACGTCTCCTCTTTCAATGATCTCCCTGATCAAGTGAAATCGTCGCAACACGTGTTTAGATTTCTGATGAGACCGGGGTTCCTTAGCCTGTGCAACTGCTCCAGTATTGTCACAGTAAACGGGAACTGCTTCTCCAATGCTAGGAACCACACCAAGTTCAGTTATGAACTTTTTCATCCAAACAGCTTCTTTTGCAGCTTCACTTGCAGCTATATACTCTACCTCTGTCACTGAATCAGCAACTGTTTGCTGCTTGGAACTCTTCCAACTCACTGCGCCTCCGTTCAAGGTAAAAACATACTCCGAAATAGATTTACTATCATCTTGGTCTGTTTGAAAACTTGAGTCTGTGAAGCCCTCGAGTTTTAATTCAGACCCACCGTAGACAAGAAAAATATCCTTGGTCCTTCTCAAGTATTTTAGGATATTCTTCACTACCTTCCAGTGCTCTTCTCCAGGATTCGACTGGTATCTTCTCGTGACACTAAGTGCATGAGCAACATTCGGTCTTGTACATATCATACCGTACATAATAGGTCCTATTGCAGAAGCATAAGGGATCTTATTCATACGGTTTCTCTCCTCGGGTGTCTTTGGGGCCTATTTCGTGGAGAGATGTATTCCATAGCTCATCGGCATGAGACCTCTTTTGGAATCTTCCATGCTAAACCTCTTTAGCATCGCATCAATGTACATTCCTTGGGATAAACCAAGCATCCTTTTAGATCTATCTCTATAGATCTTTATCCCCAAAATATAGGATGCTTCTCCCAAGTCCTTCATGGAGAAGTGTTTAGATAACCAGATTTTAATCGATTGTAGCATAAGAATGTCATTCCCTATTAGTAATATATCATCAACATATAATACAAGGAATGAAACTACGCTCCCACTAACCTTCTTGTATACACATAGTTCATCATCGTTTTTGATAAAATCAAACTCTTTGATTGTCTCATCAAAAGGAATGTTCCATCTACGAGACACTTGCTTCAATCCATAAATGGATCGTTACAGCTTACAGACTTGATTTGTTCCAACCTTTGAAACAAATCCTTCTGGCTGTGTCATATACACATCCTCCTCAAGTTTCGCACTGAGGAAGGCCGTTTTCACGTCCATCTGCCAGATCTCATAGTCTTTATAAGCTGCAATAGCAAGCAAAATCCGAATGGATTTGAGCATAGCTACTGGTTAGAAGGTTTCATCATAGTCAATTCCTTGTCTTTGTTTGAAACCTTTTGCAACCAGTCGGGCTTTATAGGTCTCTACCTTGCCGTCCGCTCCCGTCTTTCTTTTAAAGACCCAATTACACCCAATAGGCTTAATGCCTTCAGGTGGTGAAACCAAAGTCCATACTTTATTTTCATACATGGAGTCTATTTCGGATTTCATGGCTTCAAGCCATTTCCCTGAGTCTTTATTACTCATAGCCTGTTCGTAATTCAATGGATCATCATCATTCATGATGTGTACCTCATCGCCATCCTCTATAACGAATCCATACCTCTCAGGTATCTTCGGTACTCTTCCAGATTTACGAATAGGGTGTTGTACAGTAGGTTCTTCTACTTGGTCAGGTACCTGACTTTGATCCCTGGTAATGTGTGGTTCTTGAACTTCTTCAAGATATATCTTACTCCCACTGACCCCTTCATGGATAAACTCCTTTTCCAAGAAGGCAACATGTTTTGCAACAAACACCTTTTGATTAGTTGGATGATAGAAATAATACCCTAAAGTTTCTTTAGGGTATCCCACAAATCTACACTTATCGAATTTATTCTGTAGCTTATCATTTTCAAACTTTTTGACATAAGCTGGACAACCCCAAGTCTTAACATGCTTAAGATTTGGTTTCCTCCCATTCCACATCTCATATGGAGTCTTTTGGACGGATTTAGGTAGGTACCTTGTTAAGTAGGTATGCAGCCGTTTCTAGGGCATATCCCCATAAGGAAATTGGAAGGTCGGTAAAACTCATCATAGATCGAACCATGTCCAACAGTGTTCGATTTCTCCTTTTAGATACTCCACTTAACTGTGGTGTACCTGGAGGAGTCCATTGTGAGATTATACCATTTTCTTTGAGACAATTGAGAAACTCACCGCTTAAGTATTCTCCACCTCGATATGATCGAAGTATCTTAATACTCTTGCCCGTTTGTTTCTCTACTTCACTTCTGAACTCTTTGAACTTTTCAAATGATTCTGATTTGTATTTCATTAAATACACATATCCAAATCTTGAGTGATCATCAGTGAAAGTAATAAAATAAGAATACCCACCTCATGCACTTGTTGTCATAGGTCCACAAATGTCTATGTGAATGAACGCTAATAACTCTGTAACTCTTTCTCATTTTCCACTAAAAGGGGATTTAGTCATTTTACCCATGACACAAGATTCACAAGTTGGATATGATTCATAATCAGATAGCTCTAAGAGCCCATCCTTATGCAACTTGGATAGTCTTGTTTCATTGATATGACCGAGTCTACAATGCCACATATAGGTATAATTAATAACATCTCTTTTCCTTTTCTTAGTTTGTTCAATTTGAAATATATTTTCTTGCAAGTCAAGTATATAAAGTTCATTTCGCAAATTTCCAATACCATATAAAACATCGTCTTTATAAATAGAAAAACCATTGTTCTTTATAATAACGGTAAATCCTTCCACATCTAATACAGAAATAGAAATAATATTTCTAATAATATTCGAAACAAAATAATAATTATTTAAATAAATGAACTTGCCCAAAGGCGTCGCTAAACAATAAGTCCCTACAGCTAATGCAGCAACCTTTGCTCCATTCCCCACTCGTAGGATGACCTCATCATTGCTCAGCTTTCTATTTCTAACCAGTCCCTTCACATTATTATATATGTGAGAACCACAGCCGGTATCCAATACCCAAGTAGAATTTTGACTTTCTAAAAAATTAATTTCAATCATGAACAAACCTTGATTGGAAGTCGAAGCTTCTCCAAGCTTCTTCTCTGCCAGAAACTTCTTGCAGTTCCTCTTCCAATGACCCGGCTCGTTGTAATGGAAGCACATTCCTTTGCTAGCTGGATCAGGTTTCTTTTGTTCCTTTATGTTCACCTTGCCCTTGGTCATTCGAGATCGGAAGAGCTCCTTAGATATCTCATATCTAGCAGTCCTACTTTGTTCACCATACAACTCCTTGAGGTGAATCAGCATAGTAGGAGCATCCATATTTTCGTGCTGACGCTGAAGCTCATTATTCATGGATGCGAGCATGATGCATTGAGCCACAGATGCATCATCTTGCCACTTTACAATGGTGGCAATCTCTTCCTCAGAGGCTGTTTCTGGAACAGTTCCAGGGACAGGTGAGTTTAGAACATAAGAAATCTTTTCATCAGTGAGAACTATTCTCAGATTTCTTAGCCAGTCCGTATAATTCGGCCTGGTAAGCTTATTAGTATCAAGTATGTTTCGCAGTGAAATTAGTGATTTTGACATTTTTAAAATTCTGCATGTGAAAAACAACATTTTTAGCAAACATTCATTTTATTAATTTTGCATACCAAAATAAATTTAGGTCTTTATTTTAAATTGGTATCTCCCACTATTTTTATCAAACAATATTACCCTCACTTATAAAGTTTGGCAACATCTAATTAAAGATTTGCTAGTGAGAATAAGGATCCCATTTCAAATGTATATATCCTTGTGGATAGCACAACAAGCGATATACAAATAAATAGGTAGACAACTCTTGTCAATTACATCACCATGTAACTCCTTTTATTTTGCTTCTTAAATCATAATGGTCAAGTGTGTGCACATCCGAACTAAAATGATTTAAGTTAAGTCCAGCCTAGCACTTCCATAAATTCAAAAAAAAAAAATATTCGGCCTTGTGGATAGCACAACAAGACTAGATCGTTCAATTTTCTTGATAAGCATCAAATGTGATTAATTAACATCTTAAATACTCAATACTCGCCTTGTGGATAGCATAACAAGCTCATATTAAATATTTAATACTCTATTAATTTATCATGCTAGAAGGCGACGTTCGATATTCCAAATATATTTGAACGCTTTGGACTTAATATTATTTCTTTGAGGAGTTTGTTATTATTTGTCTCATCTTGTTTAGCGCGAATGCACATATATATATAAAATACGCGTCATTTTATTAAACATGCGAAGCATGTTTGCATAAAATATAATATATATAATATTTAGCATGTTATATAGAATACTATATTCTACCCTGATTGATTATGGACTTTTATTCTAGTTTGGTTCACTAGAGCCACCAAGTGAACCAAAAGGTTAAACCTAGAAGTGCAAGAATTTAAATTCAAACGTAACTATTACATTTAAACCCGGGCTCCATACAAACGGGTCTTCACACGCTCCTTGCTCCTTACTCTCCAATTTCTTCAAGATAATTCTAACTATTTCTATTACATAAACTATAATTAAATAGAAACCTTGATCAGCAGTCAAGGGAAAGTACATAGGAAGGAGATAGAATTTACATCGAGAATAAAACTAGAGAAGATGAGGTACGCAGACCCCATTTTATAAAACTCATTCATTCAAGCATTCATCCAAAATAAAATCCAATCACATTGGTCATAGTCCATAATCAACCCCATTTATTATCATACATATCACCATATATATCAATAAATAAATATTCATCTCATGAATTAAAACATTCCATATATATATGAGTATCATTTAATGGGCAATTTTAAATTGCATGAAATCCAATTCAAGATTAAAAATAAACTCTTTATTTTAATTATAAAATTATTAAGAATATTATATATATAATACATATATATATAATTGCTATGAATATATATATATATATATATATATATATATATATATATATATATATTCCCACGTGACCTTCCCTTGCAAAAGATTCCCGGTTGAATCATTTCACCTTACATATATATATATATATATATATATATATATATATCATAAGAAAAGTTCTGCAAGTTTTTTTTTAAAACAAAAAATGTACACTGTTGGATATATTAGGTGAAACCACCTTTTCTAATAACATGATCACTAAAAACGGATTCACGGAATCATCAATTT
Organism: Panax stipuleanatus; assembly: GCA_020205555.1. Taxonomy (NCBI): domain Eukaryota; kingdom Viridiplantae; phylum Streptophyta; class Magnoliopsida; order Apiales; family Araliaceae; genus Panax; species Panax stipuleanatus. The sequence continues at coordinate 213,143 of JAINUT010002057.1, forward strand.
TTATTTTATTTTATTTTTTTTAAAGTAACGTGAATCTGGCAACTTCTAAAAAAAAAAATTTATTCCACAGCGGTTGAAACAAAAAAAAATTGGTTTTCGTTTTGTTTTTCATAAAAAATAATAATTTTATACAACTAAAATTATGCCCAATAAATTATTCTAAATACATACCCATACATATATAGAATCAAAATAATTAATAATTGCATAAAGGTTTGGCTATGATGCCACTGTTGTATTTGTACGAAATTGTGACGCAATCAAATTGCAAAAATTAGCGGAAGCACGGTATATCAGAGTTTAAAAAATTTCTGCAAAACCATCACCGGGATCATCCTTTATGCAAATTATTAATTTAAAACGATAAAAAAGAAGTTATGGAATCATACCCTTGTAGAATGAAGCTTCCACATGTACGAGTTCAGCTCCTTGTTCTTCGTGATCTCCTTAAATTTTTGGGTTAGATTCCTTCCTTTGATCAACGTTAGCCACCCAAGTGTTTAGCCTCTAGAGGTGATCCACCAAGGAAGATGAATTATCAAGAAGGAGGGTGGCTTAGTTTTCTATCCTTTATAGAAAAGGAGTGCTCTCCAACAATTGGAATTGCATCAACTGATATCTATCATAAAACTCCTATTATATAGATATTGGTCAACCCTTCTAATCCTATTAGACATGGGATTTTATTTAATTAATTAAACTCCTTTAATTTATTTAGGCTACCCACAATATTGGGAATAATTAATTAAATTCATTTAATTAATTTGTCTCCTAATCTTATTAGGAATAAATAAGAGTACTAATATTAAATTAATTACTAAACTCCTTTAGAAATTAAAATAATAATAATTGTAATAATATTAATAAGGCTCCTCTTATTAATTTATATTTAATATTTCTAAAATATTAAATAATAAACATTAAGCTATTTAATTTATTCTATCACCATAGATTAAATTCATTATACTTAATGCATTATTACGATTATGCCATTACCTTCTTAAATAACTATTCTTCCTTTTATGGTGTGACCCTTTAGGTTCTCCATATTAAACCGGTTGTGAATAAATCAATTAGAACAATTCTAATCTTATTTAAATAAATAAATTAAATTAATAATCTATTTAAATAAATAATATTTATTCTACAATAGGGATAAGCCTCCCTAGCGATCAACGACTTTTCAGATAATATAGATTTCAACATTAATCATAAAAGAACCTGTGAGTAAATAGTTACCGTACAATTCAATCCTTCCACCATACAATGTCCCAATTAAATATAAGACATGGATTTACAGTCAAGTCTTACTTTATTTAATCATATGTATTTCGATTAGAAAATGCACAACTCCGATTAATGCAAATTAGAAACCTCTTTCTAATTTCATTCCACCTTGGCCAAGGATTCCTGGGTTGTCATTTGACGAATCACATAGGACATATCTCCTCTTTTACTAGAGGTGGTAGATTCTTTATTGATCATTCATTATCTCCATATGTAACTCATTATACCCAAGCATACCCTATATATGCCTTAAAAGGTCTTAAGGAATAAGTCAAAGTATAATTTGTTACATACAAGATACTATGATGATCTAAGTCCAAGGATCACTTGTACTACTATCACATTAGGAATTCCTATTGACAGACGAGTAAAACTCCATTAGGTATTCCATAGCAAGTCGCGTTCAGTGAACTTATTCTCCAATAAGCACCACATACTTGCTTTAGTGTCTCCACACAAATGATCATGAGATCAATCATCCTCATCCTATGAGCAAGCAACATATGTACCAATCTATCCGGATTTACTAATCTCCTTTTTAGTAATCCCACGATTGGGAACTATTTTAGTTTTAGAGCTTTCTAAGAATTTAGATCTCATTAGCATGATCATCATCATGATTCTAAAAGCATTGCTTAAAACTATGGGTTATTTACATATTATAAAAACAGCACCATGTAGATAATTAAATGCCTTTAATAAATGAATATTTTATTAATAATTAAATAAGATTATTTACAAAGTATGTGCTTTATCATCATACATAATTGGCTTGTATGCACACTACTATCAAATGGATCTAAATCTTAAGTACATACGAAGGATGGAGGAATACCCCCAAAGGAGCAGAACAAATGTCCTATAGTGGGAAAATCCAGAGGAGTGTATGATAGTAAGTCAAAAATTGGAGACGATCCAGCATCAAGTAATTCTGGTAGCCAAGCTGATAGTGCGACAACATCAGGTTACAAGGCAGCTTCTCACTCAATTATCAAGAAACCAAGAGAAGGAAAATGTTAACCAGAATGCAAGCCTATGTCCCTCCAAGATAATCCAGCTAACTGAATAAGATCAAAACAGGCTGAAAAGGCATGAAAAGTGGAATGATAAAATTACTAGAGGATCTAGCCAACGAAAAAATCGCTCAAAGGAATGTGAATTCTCAAAGAAGAAAGATCCAATAAGAGACCAAAAATTCACCCCTCTGAATAAATCAAATAAAGAGATGTTACACTCTCTGATAAGAGAATAAAAGATTACCAAGTTGCTACATCCCACGGATCCTAGGACAAAGGGTTATGATCCCACCAAGATATGTCTCTACGATTCTAGTTCACCTAGACATTGCTACCAAAGAATGTTGGTCTCTACGACACAAAATCCAGAATCTCATTGAAAATGAAGAGTTAAAGATAGAAATCCCCATGACTAGAAAAGGCGAAAGGGAAATGAAGAGCTTAAAATTTCCACCCGAGACAGATAGTCCAATGGAAGTGGTAGTTATGAGCACCAATCCTGGCGGAATACAAGGCGAACCGATCATAATTCAGGGATTAGGAGAGGAAATAGGAAAGTCCCCTCAAGAATTTCCACCGCCTCTATCAAGTTTCCCGTTGCCCAAAGTTAGCAACCACATTCCTGATTCAACCTTCTTGGATGATGAGGAGGAAATACTAATCCTTCCCAAGGAAGAAAAAGTAAAAAAAGAAAGTTTCTTGCAAGAACTACAACAGCAAGGTGATGAAAAAATCAAGATCAAAACATCTCAGGCCCTGGAAGAAGATGGGGGAGAAGACCAATCAAAAAGGAGCAAGGGTGGAGAAGCTAACCTAGCAAGGAATCAAGAGCTCATCCCTTGTAGCAACGGGTCCAGTTTGAGCATCTCTGAGGGATGTGCCGAATCAGAAGGTGATCAAATTATAGCAGCAATGGAAGATATTCATGACAAGGAGGTAACCTCTATTGCTAGTCTCAAAGGCAACATAACCATTGACAACTGGATTACCACGACTCAACTAGCTAATAAGACGTAGATCTAGAGGATACGGTTGCAGGGCCCAAGAAGTGTGGGGACGTTATCACTTTCTTAGCGTTAGGTCTTTTTATTTTCCATGCATAATAAAAAGAGAAAGAAAAAAATAGAAAAAAACAAAACAAAACTCAAAAAAATCAAATCAATCAGTCTTATCCTTTGCCTGAACTACTAAAGACCTGATCTCCCTCCATCAACGGGAGTACGTAGGCAACCATCTATGTTACGGTCTAACCTTCAAAAGAAATAAATAAATACTCTACCTCGCAACCTAAATACTAAACCAAACACCAATCCCAAGACCCTAAATCATACCTAAAAAGCCTACACCCAAGAAAAACCCCAAAGGTTGACGACCCATACTGAGAAAACCCTACAACATCTCAACGCCATTCCATTAAATCCGGTATATGTCCTGGAGAGGAAGAGACAGTGATACATTAAGACAGTCAGTCACTAGGATGAAATGACAATCATCACAAGATACAACTCTTTAACAACCCATCAACCCCTAAAGTGCAAAAAGACTTAATCTTATTTTGACCTAAAAAAGTGCGTAAGTGGCCATTATGACAAAGTCTATCTCATACCTGACGACCTGTTCTCAGAGATAAAAGCCATAAATCAAGCCTTACAGATCGAACCAAGCCTGGTTTAAATAGTCATTTCATGAACCAAGCCAAGCTCTTAAATCTAATTCAATGGAATCCAAAGGCATCTCAACATCAATCATCAAAACCAAGGCGATAACATGAAATGAGAAATATAGCGATATATCAAACATGATCATCAGTGAGTACAGATACAAATCGAAATGTGAATACAAAGAAGATCACAACAAACATTGACTCAATGATACAAGCAACTATCTGATGGCCCCTCTAAGGACTTTCAAATATGTTGACACCCTCAATCCCAAACCTTCGTCAAATTAGAAGAAAATCATCGAAGCCAAGTGCGACCACAAGTCAGAAATGATGATTGGAGCACCCAAACGTCAAAGCCCATACCCAATACATGTTCACCATGTGGTTCATGAGGTAAAAGAACATTGCAATCTCGGCATCTTATCATCCCATCTGTCAAATATACAACAAAGCGACTACCCCGGACGATAGACAAAACTAGGGCAATTTCAGAAGCAGCGACAACTTGACACTTGGGCATTTATCGATAATCCCCAAAAGGGAAAATGCAAGTCGGCACCCATAACGCAATTCCATCAACATGCGACGTCATCAGAGCTTCCTTCATATCATTTCACTGGCGATCCAGATATTACCTACCAGTGGTAACTTAGCGTGGACAACAACGCGAGTTTCTTATATGAATCCCTGGTAACAACATGCGAAAGGGCTGGGGCATTTTGTGATTTAGTTCAATGGAATGAGTCTAAGCTGGATCGAGTTCTCATTAGAAGAAATGAGGGGACATCAGCAGCACCCAATTCATCAGTTAAGCCAGTATCTAATCCAATGAGGTCGCAAGTAAAAAGCTCTCCCCTTATATAATCAATGATGAAATCCATGGGAGTTGGCCCCGGCGTACCCATCGGCATCAATCCCTGATGGAAATCAAATTGTTGGTGTCAGCCCCAACAAAGGTATCTGGAAAGATCCGATGGTGGAAGTCGTTGAGAATTATCTTTAACGAAGGCATCGGGAAAGATCCGGTGGTGTAAGCTATTGAGAATTATCTTTAACGAAGGCATCGAGAAAGATCTGGTGGTGTAAGTCGTTGGTGTCAGCCCCAACAAAGGCATCGGGAAAGATCCAGTGGTGTAAGCTGTTGGTGTCAGCCTTAACGAAGGCATCGGGAAAGATCCAGTGGTGTAAGCCATTGGTGTCAGCCCCAACGAAGGCATCAAAAAAGATCCGATGGTGTAAGTCATTGGTATCAGCCCCAGCGAAGGCGTCGGGAAAGATCCGGTGGTGTTAGCCGTTGGGAATTATCTTTAACAAAGGCATCGGGAAAGATCCGGTGTTGTAAGCCGTTGGTGTCAGCCTCAACGAAGGCATTGGGAAAGATCCGATGGTGTAAGCCGTTGAGAATTATCTTCAACGAAGGCACCGAGAGAGATCTGGTGGTATAAGCCGTTGGTATCAGCCCCAACGAAGGCATCGGGAAGATCCGATGGTGTAAGCCGTTGGTGTCAGCCCCAACGAAGGTGTTGGTAAAGATCCAGTGGTGTAAGCCGTTGAAATTTATCTTCAACGAAGGCATCGGGAAAGATCCGGTGGTGTAAGCTGTGGAGAACTATCTTCAACGAAGGCATCAAAAATGTCCGGTGGTGTAATTCATTAGTGTCAGCCCCCAACGAAGGCATCGATAATGTCCGATGGTATGTGATACATGACTTGATATGTGGTTTGCAATTTGCAAAATTCGATTGGGAAAAATGAAGTGCGATGTGCGAAGTGCGATTTGCGAAGTGCAATTTGCAGTAGCAAAGTACGATGTGCGATCACTAATACATGACTTGATAGGTGATTTGTGATTTGCGAAGTGCGATTAGTAAAATACAAAGTGCGATGTGCAAAGTGTAATTTGCGATCATAGGCGATGTGCCATGCAATCAACATAACACTCGGTAATGCCCGATGACAGTAGTGCAGCAATCATTCTCCCCAGCACATGGGAGTGATATACTTTGTCATATTTCAATTGTCTAGTAGTCTTTGTCATGTTCATTTTATTGCATTGCATAAACATGACAAATAGGGGCATCTGTAGACACTCAAAATTTTGCTTCCCTTTGATTAACCCTTTAGGAGGGCAAAAGCGTAATTTTACCCCAAAGATAACCCCGGATGGGTAAAGATGTAATTTTGCTGACACAACACAGAACAACAACCATATGGCTGCGGATAGGGTCATAAGAGCCACCACAGGAATCCCAAGTTATAAACTATGCAAGACAGACTCACTGACTACTTTCGAGGTACTTGAAGATGCTACTCTAGTCATGGACCTAATTCAGAAAGGGGCAAGTTCGATGTCATTGTATAGCCCTTGGAAAAAGCTTTTCGGAATGGTATGGCACGTCTCCCAACTATTCCCGGATTGAAAGGAGCAATCTTCCTAGCGCACAACAAGGCGAATGGCTAGCTGACATCTACCTAGGGATAATTTTTCCCATTTTTACCTATCTTCCCGAACTCAAAATGAGACAAATAATATGCTATTGAGAAGCTATCAGAAAGAGCTTTCTGAAATGATATGACACGTCTTCTAAATCCTCCCAGATTGCAAGATTGGACGTTTCAGCAGCCTATGTATGAGGCTAGCTAGGTCTTTAAATATCAGTCCCCCAGCTCATTTTAAAGGGAAAGAACTCATTTTTTAGTTTTCTAGAGAGAGAAATTCGAGAGCTAGAGTGAGAAAGGGAGCGATTCTTCATCTCAAACTCTGTAAATCTCTGTTATAAACACTCATATACATATAAACTTTGATATATCAAGTTTCCACCGGTTAAAATCAATTTTTGAAAGTTTTTTAGCCGTTCGTTGCAAATCTCAAGCTATATTGTAAGATCTTCTCAGATCTATGCTCATTTAATGCTATAATATATATAGAAGTGTTGTATATATATATAGATCTTGCTTGGTTATGGTTAGATCTAACGTTTAGCCATTCATTGTTGGGTTTGTACGAAATCGTGATGCAATCAAATTGCAAAAATTAGCGAAAGCATGGTATATCAGAGTTTAAAAATTTCTACAAAACCATTATCCGGATCATCCTTTATGCAAATTATTAATTTAAAATGATAAATAAGAAGTTATGGAATCATACCCTTGTAGAACGAAGATTCCACAGGTACGAGTTTAACTCCTTGTTCTTCGAGATCTCCTTGAATTTCCGGGTTAGATTCCTTCCTTTGATCAACGTTAGCCACCCAAGTGTTTGGCCTCTAGAGGTGATCCACCAAGGAAGATGAATTATCAAGAAGGAGAGTGGTTGGCTTAGTTTTCTATCCTCTATAGAAAAGGAGTACTCTCCAATAATTAAAATTGCATCAAGTAATATCTATTATAAGACTCCTCTTATATAGATATTGGTCAACCCTTCTAATCCTATTAGACATGGGATTTCTTTTAATTAATTAAACTCTTTTAATTAATTTAGGCTTCCCACCACATGGGAATAATTAATTAAATTCATTTAATTAATTTATCTCTTAATCTTATTAGGAATAAATGAGAGTACTAATATTAAATTAATTACTAAACTCCTTTAAAAATTAAAATAATAATAATTGTAATAATATTAATAAGACTCCTCTTATTAATTTATATTTAATATTTTCAAAATATTAAATAATAAACATTAAGCTATTTAATTTATTCTATCACCACAGATTAAATTAATTACACTTAATGCATTATTACGATTATGTCATTACCTTTTTAAATAATTTTTCTTCCTTTTATGGTGTGACCCTTTAGGTGCTCCATATTAAACCGGTTGTGAATAAATCAATTAGAACAATTCTAATCTTATTTAAATAAATAAATTAAACTAATAATCTATTTAAATAAATAATATTTATTCTACAATAGGGATAAGCCTCCCTAGCGATAAACGACTTTCTAGATAATATAGATTTCAACATTAATCATAAAAGAACCTGTGAGTAAATAGTTATCGTACAATTCAATCCTTCCAAGCTTGATTAAGTGGGGGGGGGGGAAGGTGTTAGACACCCTCCGACTTCCGTGAAACACGGTTACCGCGTCTTTTTAATTTCTCTATTTTATTTGCAATATGTGTGTGTGTGTGTGTGCTTGTAGTAATTGGGCCTACGTGCTTGATTTGAAAGTAGTGATGTGCTTCGTTGAACCTATATATGAATGGTTTGATTTGATGAAAAGTCCATTTTAAGACAAGATATGAAAATGATGTTTTAAAATATGGTTTTTAAACCCTTTCGCTAACATAGAAATTGAAGCCTTTTGATACTTCCATTTTATTTTGCATTCGGCTGATTTTGATTTTATTGTCGGGATGCAAGGCATCCTCGACCAAATAATGTATATACAAGTGTCGAGCTTCTTGTGGGCATGAAAGCCATCGAAGTAACCCGAGAACTACAAACCATAGTTTACTAGGCTAAGACCTTAAATCCGGATAACCGTTTTAAGGTCCCTCTGATTTACATTTACAAAAGGACAGGCAGGATGTATTTACAGTGCAAAGTTGTCCATCGTGGGAATCGGATCTAGATCCATGTGGTTAATCATAGATCCTGTGATTCTTAGGCTCACAGAATATTATCAAAAAGTCTGCATAGCAAAGATATTGAAATAAAATGCAGATTAACATCTAGGCGTCGCAAGACAAAGGATTCATCAGTTAAATTCATGCATGCACGTAGCCAAAGCTTCCCGTTTCCTCTAGATATGGATCTAGGGTCGCATAGTCACTTTAATATTTACAAAACTAGAAAGAAAGCTAGATTTAAATAAATCTTAGCCATTATAGCCTAACGGTTCTAGTTTTGACAACTTTTGAACCGGTTGAAAGTTAGAGATGGCTAGATTTAGATGAATCTAGTCCACAAACTTTGCATTAGAACATATTCATATGAAATGAACAGTTAAAACAGATATTTAATCACATTGAATAAAGAATATATATATATATATACACTTATATATATATATATATATTAAAGCTGTAAAGAGCCACGAATTTCAAATCCAGGCATGACTGAGAAATGTAAATATATATATATATGCTTATATATATATTGAAGCTGAAAAGGCCACGGATTAGCAATCCAGGCCAAACAAATTAGTATGTATATATATATATATATATATATATATATATATATATATTAAAATAATAAAAAGCCACGAATTAGCAATCTAGGCGAATGAAGTTAGTATAAATATATATAAATATAGTTATATATATATGAAAGCAGAAAAAACCACGGATTTACAATCCTGAATTAAATGTTAGTATATATATAGTTAGTTTTATATATATTAAAGCTGAAAAGGCCACAGATTCACAATCCAGGCCAAACAAGTTGGTATAAATATATATATATATATATATATATATATATTCAAGCCATAAAAAGTCACGAATTAGCAATCTAGGCTGCAAAAACAATTAAAAATGTATATATAAACTTATATATACATAAAAGTAAGCTATAAAGGCCACGAATTTAAAATCCAGGCGAAACCAGAAGCTATAAATATATATATATATATATATATATATATATATATATTATATATATATATATATACGCTCATATATATGATAAAGCAGTAAAAAGCTTCAGATCGTGAAAAATCTTACAGTGTATAGCGCTAAAGACTTTAAGGGTTTCAAAACTCCGTTTCCACTGGTGAAAATTTGATATGTTGCTATATATACGAATACACACGTATTAGAAGAATAAAATTGAAGTTTGGAGCACTATAGGTAGGGCTAAAAGTCGAAATGGACGTAGTTTCTTTTCTTTTCTTTTCTTTTTCTCTCCTTTTTTCTCTTGGTGGGGGGTCTTATTTATAGACCAGATGGTCGCGGATCTACTCGCAACAACCACTAGTCTACCTGCGGCTCCCCGAGTGGGCCTTGGTTCCATGGTTCCCGTTATCTCGAAGTACGTGCACTCAGATCAATGCGCTGTCTGCTTCGAACCTTCATAACTTTTAATCCGAGAGTCCGATCGAGGTGTGCTATACCTTTCTAAAAAGCCCTTTCGAGAGCTACACAATGACATGGGATTTAACCTTTTCCGAATTCGAGAAGAAAGGTCTATGACTAGATCTTCGAATCTTCGCAGTCCATCCGTTGAGCTGTCTTGTGCTGTTTTCACTCGGGATTGATATTATGGTTCTGCATGACCTTCATAGCATTGATTTGGCTTAATTTTGACTTGATTTGATGTCAAGTTAGTAAAATGACCATTTTGCCCTTCCGAGGGTTGTCTCTAAGATTGACAAGGTTTTCGACAGTTTCTCGAGGTTGTCTTCGAGGTTTGATCCCAGCAAACTCTATTCTTCCTCAGGGTCATCTCTGAGGTTGACTTGATATCCCAGGGTTGTTTCTGGGGATTGATTTGATGCTTCTGGGTTGTCGCCGAAGGTTGGCTTGGTCTCTTGGGGTTGTCGCTGGGGTTTGACTTGATCTCCCGGTGTTGTCATCGAGGTTGGATGTGAGATCCCGGTGTTGTCGCCGCGGTTGGTTGTGAGATCCCGGTGTTATCACCGGGGTTGGTTGTGAGATCTCGGTGTTGTCGTCGGGGCTTGACTGGATCTCCTAGGGTTATCGTCGGGGATGTTGTTGCCAAGGTTGACTTAATATCCCAGTGTTGTAGTCGGGGCTATATTGGATCTCCCGGTGTTATCGCCGGGGCTTAGCTTTAATCACCCGGTGTTATTGTCGGGGCTGGATTTGATCTCTCGGGGTTGTCGCCAGGGATGAATGTGATCTCCCGGGGTTGTCGTCGGGGCTGGATTTGATGATTTGGACTTCCAGGGTTGTCTCTAGAAGGTAAAAGACGGTTTTGCCCTCTTGCAGGGTTAGTAACAGGAATGCAAAATTTCGAGTGTCTACAAATGGTTGCAGTTATTTTTTCACAATCTTCTTCAATAGCTCATATGATTTCTACGATTGTTAGTGCACTCCAAGTTCCTCTAACCTCATTTGATGCCAGTGATCCGACTTTATCTTCCATCCAATTCCCTTACTTCTACAGAACCACACAAATTGGCTCATACCAAATGGTTGCTATGGCTGATTTAATCAAATTTTACGAGTGGAAAGAGGTTATGGCAATCTTTGTGGACGACGATTATGGGAGGAATGGCATAAATGTCTTAGGTGATGAGCTTCAAAAGAGAAAGTCAAAGATTCATTACAAGTTCGCTTTGCCTTCTCAATTTGATTTTAATGATATCACCAATGTCCTAAATAACTCCAAACCACTAGGTCCACGTGTTTATGTTGTTCATATGAATCCTGACCCTAGGTTGAGAATCTTTAGCATAGTTGAAAAGCTTCGTATGATGACTAGAAACTATGTGTGGCTTGCAACAGATTGGCTCTGTACTACTTTAGATTCATTATCTCTAGAGAAACAAGTTCCTCTGAAAATGCTTGAAGGGGTAGTTGGCCTTCGTCAACATACACCTCAAATAACCTTGGAAAAGGCATTTCGATCTCAGTAGAAAAAAATGCAAGAAAATGGGTCAATAATTTCAGAGTTAAATTTTTATGGCCTTTATGCTTATGATACAGTATGCGTAGTTACACATTCCATTGATAAATTTTTAGATGAGGGCAACAATATAACATTTTCTTTCAATGATAAGCTATAGAATATGAAAAGAAGTGAAACAAATCTTGGGAAGCTTAAGACTTTTGAAGATGGGATTCACCTGCTCAAGATATTATCACAGAAAAATTTCACTAGTTTAACGGGCAAAGTCCAATTTAATGCTGATGGAAATTTGGTGCCCTGTGGTTATGAGGTCACTAATATTGTTCAAAAGAAAATTCATAAGGTCGGTTATTGGACTAATAATTCAGGCTTCTCCATATTGCCACCATAATTCTTGAATATGAAATAGTAGTTATTCCCGTCTGGATCAGAAACTTGAAAATATTACCTGGCCTGGTGGTAAGAAAGCAAAGTCGCGTGGGTGGGTGCTTGGAGATAACGAAAGACCGTTGAGAATTGGAGTACCAAAAAGAGCAAGTTTTGTTGACTTTGTTACTGAGTTGGACAACCATACAATACAAGGATATTATATTAATGTGTTTAAGGAAGCAACAAAGCTAGTCATATATGTTGTCCTTTCAGATTTGTGCCTTTTGGGAACGGGAAGGTTAATCCTTCTTATGTGACCTTGTAAAACTGTTTGTAAATGAAGATTTTGATGCGGCAGTTAAAGATATTACTATAGTTAGAAACAGGACTAAGATTGTTGATTTCACTCTGCCATTCATTGCAACTGGTCTTGTCATAGTAGCCCCCATCCAAAATTTAAAATCAAGTGCATGGGTCTTTCTTAAGCCATTTACATGGAAACTGTGGTGTGTTACTTGTCAACGCCGAAAAAAAATTACGGTGTCCATCTTTCCTGAGTTTCTGTTTGTTTGCTTTACCCTTTTCTTGTTCGCTATGTCTATGGATTCTATTAAAGGGTGATGTTTTAGGAAAGCAAAACTGACATAAGTGTCGACGACTTTGAAAAGATTAATTTTATTATTTTATGATTGGACAGAATGAGACAGAGACGCCAGTTAGTATGGTTTAAACGGATGTACCAACTTAACCGAGTTTTAAAAGTTTTCACAATATAGTCCAATATGTGACTCCATAAGATTGGTCTGAAACCCGAGATTCGTGGAATTTGGGGTCTAGGTTAAGCGAGGGAAGGTGTTAGGTACCCCCCGACTCTCGTGAAAATACGGTACCACATCTTATTGATTTCCTATGCATAAAAGTGTGTGTGTGTGTGGGGGTGAGTGTGTGTGTATGTGTGTGTGTGTGTGTTTAAAAGTTTATTTTAAGACTTCTTGTGAGTTATTTGGAAGTAGTGTCGTTCCTCTTTTGCACCTATGTACGAAGTGTTTGATTTAGCAAAAGTTCATTTTTAGACAAAATATACATTTCATATGATATTTTAGGAAAACACAAGGTTTTCAAATCCTTCGCCCGAATAGTAATCAAGGACCTTTGATCCTTCCATTATTGATTTTTTAGTGTATGTAATTATTACGAAAGTAGTGTTGTACCTCTTTATCCCTATGCACAAAGGATTTGATTTATATAAAAGTTCATTTTTAGAACACAATATATATCAATGATGTTTTGAAAACAAAGTTTTCAAATCCTTCATCAAATAGGAATCGATATCTTTTAATACTTCCATTTATGATCTAATATCTATCCTCTAACCGCTTTATTGTTATTATGAAAGATCTTTGCTATTTTTGATTTGGAAATCGTTTTAGTGAAAATGCATGCTAAAAGCGCCAAAAAGGGTCGGATCATCATCGAGCATGTAAGCCATCTCAATGAATCCGAGCACCCACAATCAAAGTTTTCACTATCACGGGATCTTGATTCCGAATTCTCGGGACTAACCTCTCGATTTCGCCTTCAAGATCCAAATATTACATATACAATGATTTTTTTCGGTATTTAAACATTACATCACAAAAACGATCCATCGTGGGAATCAAGTCACGATCCAATCATGGGATCTCAACATCGAGATTCCTAGGCTCACATTATTATACGCGAATATATATGTACAATGTCCTAGACTTTGATATTAGATTATTTTATCGGTTAAAATTACCATTTCAAGCCATTTCAGACCCCTTTTGCCTCTAGATATAGATCTAGGGGTATACGGGGTAACTGGGACCAATTAAAAGCAGTAAATACGTAGATCTACCATAGATCTAAGTCGATCTAGCATACGGGTTAAAGCTTCATGCTTACTAACCACTCAAAAGGCTAGATCTGACTTAGATCTAGGTAGATCTAGCCTTCGGACTTGATTTACAACCAAATATGCACAATATAATCGGTAGAACCTCAATATCTACCAACTACTACACAATATACTTAAAAACAACAAGTTTAACTAGATTTAAACAATATATAACATCAATCTAGTACATCAAACAAAGTTTACAAAGAAAGTGGCTAAAAAGAGCATTTTTTTCACCTTGGGGGACGCGTGAACAAGCGTTTTATCACCCGGGATCAACTACGAACACTCTCGGGACTCAAAATATATGTTAAACAAGATTAAACAACTCAAATATGGAAGAAAATGTTAGACCTGAGTCTCTCTCTCTAGAAAATAACTTTCTCTCTCTAACTTCTTCCTCTTTTTTAAGTTTATGAGCTGCTGGCTACTGATATAGACTGATTATTGCAGCCACATGTGTACCTGTGGCTGGAGCAGGTACACTTGAGGTTGGGCCCCACGTGTTTGGTTACCTCGAAATGCATGTCTTAGGTCTCAGTTTGGTGAAAGTTAAGCTCCGTACCCAAAAATCCCAAAAAGTCTTTGCGAAAGGTTTAAAATTAGGCCGAGTTTGACAAAATTGGAGTCTGGGAAGATGATGCAGTAATCTAAAAAGTATCTTCCGGCTCCCGAGGGTCGTCGATCGGCTCGTCTTGATAGCATGCAGTTCGATGTTTGTTGAGGTGACTTCTTACGGACACTTTCTCTGCTTTGCAATCCTCGTTCGGTTCGCGTTATGTTCGGATGTTATTGGCTCTTTGAATCATCCACAGAGTTGTCTTCGGGGTGACCAGATGTTTTTGCCCTACCTCAGGGTTATCTCCGAAGTAAAATTATGTTGTTCCCTTCTGCAAGGTTAGTACAAATAAAGCAAAATTTCAAGTGTCTACAAATGCCCCTCTTTGTCATGTTTATGCAATGTAATGGAATGAACACGACAAAGATTACTAGACACGGAGAATGCATGACAAGGTATATTTGATGATGCAATGTCATGTATAAAGTATGTAATGATATGTGAGATTATAAAAGGGTTACTCCCTCTGTTGGGGAAGATAAGGATTACGTCGTCGGGTTAAACTGACGCCCACATTGGGTTGTAGACAATGGATTACACCATCGAGGCTGAGCCGACTTGCGTTGGGTCATTGCCAATGGATTACATCATCGGGGGTCGAGCCGATGCCTTCACTGGGTTATTGCCAACGGATTACGTCATCGGGGGTCGAGCCGATGCCTTCATTGGGTTATAGCCAACGGATTACATCATCGGGATTATGTCGATGCCTTCGATGGGTTGTAGCCAACAGATTACATCATCAAAGTTAAGTCGATCCTTCATTGGGTTATTACCCACAGATTACACCATCGGGGTTGTGCTGACGTCTGCGTTGGGTTGTTGCCAACAGATTACACCAACGGGGTTTAGCCGATGCCTTCATTGGGTTGTTGCCAACGAATTACACCATCGGGGTTGTGCCGATGCCTTCACTAGGTTGTAGCCAACGGATTACATCATCGGGATTGTGCCGATGCCTTCATTGGGTTGTTGCTAATGGATTACATTATCGAGGTTGAGCCGATGCCTTTACTGGGTTATAGCCAATGCATTACATCATCGGGGTTGAGCCGACCTGCGTTGGGTTGTTTCCAACGGATTACACCATCGGGGTTGTGCCGATGCCTTAATTAGGTTATTTCCAATGGATTACATCATCGGGGTTTAGTCGATGCCTTCATTGGGTTGTTGCCAACGGATTACACCATCAGAGTTGAGCCGATGCCTTCATTGGGTTGTTAAAGGATTACATCATCGGGGTTATGATGATGCCTTCACTGGGCTGTAGCCAACGGATTACATTAGGGGTTGTGTCGATGCCTTCATTGGGTTGTTGCCAACGGATTGCAGCATCGGTGTTGAGCTGATGCCTTCATTGGGTTGTTGCCAATGGATTGCATCATTGGGATTGAGTTGATGCCTTCACTGGGTTGTAGCCAATGGATTACATCCTCGGGGTTGTGCCGACGTCTGCGTTCGGTTGTTGCCAACGAATTTCTTCATTGAATATAAAAGGGTGAGTTTTTTTTTACTTGTGACCCCGCTGGATTAGATACTAGCTTAACTGATGACCCGGGTGCCGCTGACATCCCTAGAGGATGCGGCCCGTTTTTCACTACACATATTTGAACTTCGATGCAGAGGCCTCAACTTAGGAGGACTTGGCGCAGGTAACTTGGCGCAGGTTGATATGTTTGATGATGTAGATTTCATTTCCTAGGCCATTTGTTAGTTGATGGGTGGTTGTGCCCCATTTCCCTGTACTTTTTACTTTTATTTGTAGGACAGAGATGATATTTGAAGTATACAGTTTTATGTATTTCGCAGAGATGTATACATAATGCTTTTCATTTACTGCATATGTCATGATGCATGCATTATATGTCATGGATTCACATTTATAAATTATAAGTTAGGATTAACCCCAGTTTGGTCTTTTGATACTGTTTTACAGACGAGGCGTTGGATTTTTTTCTCAGGTAAGGATCTTCAAGGAATTTTTCCTTTCTTCTGTCATCGCAAGCTCATGTCAATGTAATTTTTTTCAGAAGTCCTCTCATTTCTTTTGATAAAAAGCTTGGTCCTGCCTTAGGCTCCTTCCCTTTCATTGAATCGCAAAATGCCCCAACCTTTTCGCATGTTGTTACCAGGGATTCATGTAAGAAACTCGCTTTGTTGACCACGTCAAGAGTGAGCAATATCCTGCACATCAGACGAATAACAAAATGCACCAAAAGCTTGACGGCTCTGGCCGTCGGGGATAACTTTGATTAAAATTAGTATAATCTCATCAATGAGGCATATGAAGTTAAAGTTCATAAAATTGAATGCTCATAGGGTCTGCCACTTAACTCGTAATCACTGTATTTTTATCTTATCGCTAAAGATCTTGAAATTGAGTATGAAAATGAATTTTTCTCTAAGCAAGTTGTGAATCGCTAACCTCAAGGTTATTTTTTATATCATTCATCTTAAGGAATTTTTTCATTTAACAAGTTATGAAATTGCAAGAAAACTTTTAAGCATCCATGGTCATTGTTCATGAGTAAGATTAGATTCAAAAGACTTATCTTCCTTTATCAAAGATACTTCATCTTTGCTCTAGATATCTTTCTTCGCAGAATTAACGTCATATGACATGTGCACTATGAATGACGCCACCCTTAGCAGGGGTTTTCCTTCGAATTTTCTTCTTTCTTTTCCTCCTCGGTTAACTTGTCTCATTCTGATCTCGTAAATTTTTCTTAACTTCGAAATTTCTTCTTTCTTTTCCTCCTCGATTAACTTGTCTCGCTTTCATAGGCTATTCAGAGTTACCCATTTAACAAGTTTTGGACCAATAACTCCTAAACCAAACGGCTTTAGGACATTAGGTGTAAAGACACCTCTTCGAGTTTACTTGCTCGAGTAACAAAGGCCACACTTTGAGACAAATCATGAGGTCTACTCTATTCGTTCTTCGCCTGATCAAATGCAAGATTCATTTTCTTAGGCTTAAATTATCCATGTAGCGAGCGTTGGGCAGGTGACTCCCAAACCAGATGGTTATAGGGCACCAGGTGTAAAGACACCCCTCAAGCTTAATAACTCGAGTAACCAATGCCACGATTTTAATATGCTCAAGTATCGCCCTCTTCCCCCACGCAATGCTCATTTTCTTAGGCTCTAAATTACCCATATAGTGAGCGTTGGGCCGGTGACTCCCAAACCAGACGACTTTAGGGAACCAGGTGTAAAGACACCCCTCAGGCTTAATTACTCGAGTATCCCAGGCCATAATTCAAGACATTAGGTTCGCCATCACTTATCTTCTATCTTCGCATTAATTGTCTTCGATGTCGCCATAGTTTCATACCACATAATTAAGAGTCAAGGCAACCACAAAGTGCAGGCATGCATATGTGGTCGATTCTGCTCCAAAAAACACTTTGAACTAGGATGTCGTACCTAATAAAAAGTTTGAATAGTCTTAATTCTCTTAATCATTCTCGTGATTCTTGCTCCACGGATTCTTATCGAAATTAATCTATTCATAACAAGTTAAACAAAATCTTCTCTTTTAAAACCTTTTTCTAAGATTCTAAGTCAAGATTTATCTATACTTAAACTGGTTATCATCACTAATGTATATCATCGCTAATGTATGGAGATAGAAAACAAATAAATGGATGAAAGAGTCATACCTCTCATGTGGATCATTGTATTCTAAGAAAATTATGATTGGAAAATACCTAGTGATCGTACCGGATCGCCTATGAAATGATATGAGAGAAACTCTGATGATGATGTCGCATACTGATGGGATCGCAGTATGGGTGCTGACTTGCATTTTCCCTTTTGGGATGGTCGATGAATGCCTCTATGTCGAGTTATCGTTGTCTACGACATTGCCCCTATCTCGTTTGTTGTTGGGGTCCCAATATCGAGTTGTCGTCAATTCTAAAATTGCCCCACTCTTGCTTGTAAACTGGAGTAGTCGATTTGTTGCATGTTTGACAAATGGGCTGATAAGATGCCGAGATTGCAAGAGTCTTTTACCTCCTAACCCACATGGTGAATAGGTAGTGGATATTGGCTTTGATGTTTGGGTGCCGCAATCATCGCTTCTAACTTTCAGGTGCACTTGTTGTAATCTTCTATGTATTCACATTTTGCATTGCCTTGTTTTGTATTTGTACTCGCTGATGATCATGCTTGATATATCGCTGTGTTTCTCATTTCATGCTATCGCTCTGGCTTTGATGATTGATGTCGAGATGCCTTCGAATTTCATTGAATTGGATCTAAGAGCTCGATTTGGTTTCTGATGTGATAATTTCAACCAGGCTTGGTTTGATCTGTAAGGCTTGATTTGTGGCATTTATCTCAGAGAATAATTCATAGGGTATGAGATCTACTTTGTCACGATGGCCACCCACGCACTTTTATAGTTCAAAAGGAGATCAAGTCTTCTCGCACTTTCGGGGTTGATGAGTTGTTAAAGAGTCCCATCTTAGGATCGCTGAATTGTTGAAATGTGACTTTTGTAATAGTTAGACCGCACCATTACTGGCTGCCTACGTACTCCTTTGAAAGGAGATCAGGTCTTACGTAGTTCACGTAAAGGATATCATAAGATTAATTTTTTTCTTTTCATTTCATTTCTTTTCTTTTTTTTCCTTTTTTAAATAAACAACGCATAACATAATAATGCATAAAACATAAAATAAGACATCAAGCTAATGATATCGTCCCAACATCTCCTGAAACTCGCAATCGTATTCTCTGAATCTATGCATTCCGGGTTAGCTGAGGCTTGATAGTTCAGTTGCAAGAGGTCAGGTTGCCTTCGATGCTTGCAACAGAGGTTACTTCCTTGTCTGGAACATCTTCAATTACCGCCATAACTTGATCACCTCCTGATTCGGCACATCCCTCAGGGACACTCAAACTATACCCGTCGTAAAAAGGGATGAACTCTTGATTCCTTGATGGGTTAACTTTCCTGATACCCTCGCCTCCTGTTCCTTGATCTGTTCCTTCATCTTTTCCATGGGCCTGGGAGGTTTTGACTTTGAAAGTTCTCTCAAACTATTGTTGCATTTCTTGCCAGAAATTTTCCCTTTAGCTTTTACCTCATTGGAAAGGATCAATATTTCCTCCTCATCATCCAATAGGGTAGAATCAGGAGTGTCGTTGCTAACTTCGGGCAACAGGATGTTTCACAGTGGCAGAGGAATTCCCTTAAGGGACTCACTTCTTTCCTCTGCCACTCCTCGCATTATAACCAGTCCACCTTGTGTTCCACTAAGATTGGTGCTCATAGTCTTCACTTCCTTTGAATTGTCTGTCTTGAGTAAAAATATTAAGCTCTTCATTTCCCTTTTGCCTTTTCTGGTTATGGGGATATCTATCTCCAGCTCTCCATTTTCAATTAGATTCTGGATTTTGTGTTGCATGGACCAACATTCCTCGGTCGCATGTCCAGGTGAGTTAGAATGGTAGAGACACCTCTTGTTGATATCATATTGCCTTCATTTGGGATCAGCTAGTGGAGCGATATCAGTGATCTTTTTCTGCGCAACCAATAGTGCTAACATATTTTCCAACGAGTCCCCCAGAGGCGTGAATACCTTTCTTTGCCTATTCTCCCCAACTCTCGGTGTCGTAGGATTTTGGGGGTTCGCAGGTGTTTGGAATGTTGTTTGATCTTTCCTCTTTAAGAATTCGCATTCCTCTGGGCGATTTTTCCGCTGGCGAGATCTTCTTGTAATTTTATCATTCTAATTTTCCTGCCCTTTCAGCTTGCTTTGCTCTTCTTTAGTCAGGTGGATTATCTTGGAGGAATATAGGCTTGCATTCTGGCTAACCTCTTCCTTTTCTGGGTTTCTTGAATGTTGACGCTGGGAAAAATCTTTATAAGTCCGTCTTTCCTAAGTTTTTTTGTTTATTTTACCCTTTTTCGATTCGCTATGTATATAGATTTTATCAAAGGGTTAGTTTTTAGGAAAGCGGTACCGACATAAGTGTCGACAACTTTGAAAGATTGATTTTATTGTTTTATGATTGGACCGAATGAGACAGAGCCGCCAGTTGGTATTGTTTAAATGGATGTACCAACTCATCCGAGTTTTAATAGTTTTCGCAATATGGTCCAATATGTGACTCTATAAGATTGGTCTTGAAACTCGAGATTCATGGAATTCGGGGGCTAGGTTAAGCGGGGGGAAGGTGTTAGGCACCCCCCGATTCCCGTGAAAACACGGTTCTGCATCTTATTGATTTTCTATATATAAAGTGTGTGTGTGTGTGTGTGTGTATATTTTTTTTTTGAAAGCTTTATTAGTTTTTATTCTAAGTCTTTATTTTAGGTGACTTAAAAGTAGTGTTGTACCTCTTTTGTGCCTAGGTACGAAGGATTTGATTTGATAAAAAGTTTATTTTTAACAAGATATATGAATTGAAATGAGATTTTAGAAAGTAAGGTTTTCAAATCCTTCGCCCAACTAGGAATCGAGGACTTCGATACTTCCTTTTATTTTTTACGTTTATTACGTGATCTACCCCGAATCGCTTTATTAATCATCAAAAGCTGTTTGTGGTTTTATTAGAAATCATTTTGATGATATGCATGCAAAAGCGTTAAAAAGGGGTCGGATCATCATCGGGCATGTAAGCCATCTCGATGAACCGAGCTCCCGCAATTAAGTTTTTCACTATCAAAGGATCTTGAATTCGACTTCTCGGGACTAACCCCTCGAGCTCGTTTTCAAGATCCAAATATTACATATACAATGATATTTACGCTATTAAAATATTACAATATAAAAACCGGCCCATCGTGGGAATCGAGTCCAATCCATTCGGGGATCTCGACACCAGGATTCCTAGGGTCACATTATTTGTGCGGGATTACATATATACAATGTCCTCGGCTTTGATATTAGGTGATTTCATCTGTTGAAATCACCGTTTTAAGCCATTTCGGACATCTTTCACCTCTAAATATAGATTTAGGGTTATACAGGGTAACCGGGACCATTTAAAGTAAAAAATCCGTAGATCTACCATGAATCTAAGTCACTCTAGCACACGGGTTAAAGCTTCATGCTTAATAACCTCTCAATGGCTAGATTAGGCTTAGATCTAGGTAGATCTAATCTCCGCGGTCGATTTACAACGTAATACGCACAATATAACCGATAGAAACGTAATATCTACCAACTATTACACAATATGCTTAAAATACAACAAGTTTAACTATATTCAAACAAGATATATCATTAATCTAGTATTTGAACAACATTTACAAAGAACGAAGCTAGAAAGTGCGTTATTTCACCTTGGGGGACGCGTGGACAAGCGTTTTAACTCCCGTGGCCAATGTGGAACACTTTCGGGACTTCAAGTAGTTACTAAACAAGATGAAATAACTTCAAGTTGGTGTTTAGGTGCCAAACCCGAGCCCTTCTCTCTCTAGAATTTCTTTTCTCCTCTCTCTTTTTACAAATGAACTAGTGTGGGTGATATAAGCTGGCCAAGCCAGCCGCAACCATACATACGGCTAGCCTTGACTATGGTTACGACTGGAGCAGGTATGTTTGAGGTTGGGCCGCACATGTACGGTTGCTTCAAAATGTGTGCCTTAGGTCTCAATTTGGTGAAAGTTAAGCTTCGCAGACCGAACTTTCGAAAAGTCTGTGCGGAATGCGACCGAGTAATATTGAGTCTAACTAAGTCGGGGTCCGGGAAGATGATGCTTATAGATGAGAAGCATCTTCTGGTTCCCAACGGAAGTTAATTGGTTTATCGCCGATGGCACGCTTTTCGAGGTTTGCTGAGTTGGTTTTCGGGGAACACTGTCTCAGCTTGGCGATCCTCGTTCGGTTCATGACATGTTCGGGCATCATTGGTCCTTTAAATCTTTCACGGTGTCGTCTCCCGGATGACCTGGCTCTTTTGCCCTACCTCGGGGTTGTCTCCAAAGTAAAATTATGTTTTTGCCCTTCTGCCAAGTTAGTACAAAGAAAGCAAAATTTCGAGTGTCTACATTGATGATTGAGTGAAAAGCTCTCTTATAACCTGATGTTGGCGCACTACCAGCTTGGCTAACAGAGTTACTTGATGCTGGATCGTCTCAAATTTTTGTGTTACTGTCATACACTCCTCCGAATTTTCCCATCCTAGGACATTTGTTATGTTCTTTCGGGGGTATTCCTCCATCCTTCGTATGTACTTACGATTTCGATCCATTCCGGCGCTTCCTAGCCCGATCATGTGCACTCCCTCTATATTGTACTATCGTAAAAGGCTGGTGTTGACATCTGGTTTTTCAGGTTGTTTGATCATAATATCGCCACTTTTCAATCAGATTTTGTATTTTATGCTTTAAGGACCAACAGTCTTGTGTATCGTCTCCCGGAGAATCTAAGTGCTAAGCACATCTCTCGCTTGGATCATATCTGTTACTCTTTGGATCTAGAGGTGGAGCCAAATCAGTAATTTTCTTGTGGTCCATCAATAAGGCCAATACGTTCTCGAGGGAATCGCTTAGTGGAGTAAAAACTCTATTTTCCATTCTTTCAAATTTTTTCTGTCTATCCTGTCTTTGGTTGAATGTGGCCTGTTGTTGCTGTGATAGATCTCTTCCCTTTATCCAGGTAGAGGGACTATTGTCGGGTCTCATAGATTGCCCATATGAAACGAAGGATACATCTTCATCGCTCTCCTTGTGTATCATCTTGGGAGCGCTCGCATAGTTACCAGATTGTATATGTTTGGCGACTTCTTCCAAGGCCGTGAGGTCTTTGATCTTACCAGACTTCAAACTCATCTCTGTCATTTCTGATAGTAGTGTGCATACAAGCCAATCATGTATGATGATAAAGCACGTACTTTGTAAACGATCTTATTTATTTATTAATAAAATATTCATTTATTAAAGGCATTTAATTATCTACATGTTACTGTTTTTATAATATGTAAATAACC
The DNA here is from genome assembly GCA_020205555.1 of Panax stipuleanatus. Lineage (NCBI taxonomy): Eukaryota > Viridiplantae > Streptophyta > Magnoliopsida > Apiales > Araliaceae > Panax > Panax stipuleanatus. Next base: position 236,511 of record JAINUT010002057.1, read on the forward strand.
CATAGTTTTAAGCAATGCTTTTAGAATCATGATGATGATCATGCTAATGAGATCTAAATTCTTAGAAAGTTTTAAAACTAAATCGTGGGATTACTAAAAAGGGGATTAGTAAATCCGGATAGATTGGTACATATGTTGCTTGCTCATTGGATGAGGATGATTGATCTCATGATCATTTGTGTGGAGACACTAAAGCAAGTATGTAGGTGCTTATTGGAGAATAAGTTCACTGAACGTAATTCGCTATGGAATATCTAATGGAGATTTACTCGCCTGTCAATAGGAATTCCTAATGTGATAGTAGTACAAGTGATCCTTGGACTTGAGATCATCATAGTATCTTGTATGTAACAAATTATACTTTGACTTATTCCTTAAGACCTTTTAAGGCATATATAGGGTATGCTTGGGTATAATGAGTTACATATGGAGATAATGAATGATCAATAAAGAATCTACCACCTCTAGTAAAAGAGGAGATATGTCCTATGTGATTCGTTAAATGACAATCCAGGAATCCTTGGCCAAGGTGAAATGAAATAAGAAAGGAGTTTCTAATTTTTATTATTTGGAGTTGTGCATTTTCTAATCGAAATACATATAATTAAATAAAATAAGACTTGACAGTAAATCCATGTCTTATATTTAATTGGGACATTGTATGGTGGAAGGATTGAATTGTATGGTAACTATTAACTCACAGGTTCTTTTATGATTAATGTTGAAATCTATATTATCTGGAAAGTCGTTGATCGCTAGGGAGGCTTATCTCTGTTGTAGAATAAATGTTATTTATTTAAATAGATTATTAGTTTAATTTATTTATTTAAATAAGATTAGAATTGTTCTAATTAATTTATTCACAACCGGTTTAATATGGAGAACCTAAAGGGTCACACCATAAAAGGAAAAATAATTATTTAAAAAGGTAATGGCATAATCGTAATAATGCATTAAGTATAATTAATTTAATCTATAGTGATAGAATAAATTAAATAGCTTAATGTTTATTATTTAATATTTTAGAAATATTAAATATAAATTAATAAGAGGAGTCTTATTAATATTATTACAATTATTATTATTTTAATTTCTAAAAGAGTTTAGTAATTAATTTAATATTAGTACTCTCATTTATTCCTAATAAGATTAGGAGACAAATTAATTAAAAGAGTTTAATTAATTAAATGAAATCCCATGTCTAATAGGATTAGAAGGGTTGACCAATATCTATATAAGAGGAGTCTTATAATAGATATTACTTGATACAATTCCAATTGTTGGAGAGTACACCTTTTCTATAGAGGATAGAAAACTAAGGTTTAGCCAAACACCCTCCTTCTTGATAATTCCTCTTCCTTGGTGGATCACCTCTAGAGGCCAAACACTTGGGTGGCTAACGTTGATCAAAGTAAAGAATCTAGCCCGGAAATTCAAGGAGATCACGAAGAACAAGGAGTTGAACTCGTACCTGTGGAAGCTTCGTTTTACAAGGGTATGATTCCATAACTTCTTATTTATCGTTTAAAATTAATAATTTGCATAAAGGATGATCCGGGTAATGGTTTTGTAGAAATTTTTTTAAAACTCTGATATACCATTCTTCCGCTAATTTTTGCAATTTGATTGCGTCACGATTTCGTACAAACCCAATAATTTCCCCATGTTTTATCATTTTGGAGAAGGGTTTGCCTATTCCCGCTAGGACTCTCACATAATAAGGCGCTTCTTAGATGTCGATAAAAGTCATCACCATCTCAACTTCATTCATTGGCGGGTTAATCTGGGCTGCCATGCACTTCCACCTCTGCGCATAATCCCAGAATGATTCATTGCTCAAATTCTTAACCTTGGTCACTTGGTAGCGATCAAGGGCTATTTGGGATTGGAAGTTGTACTGGTTGAGGAAAGCATGGACTAAATCTTCCCAGCAATGGACCTTGGAGTTATCAATCCGGGCGTACCAAGTTCGGGCTTCACCAGTAAGGCTTTTTTTGGAACAACTGCATTCGGAGGTTCTCATCCTCAGTATAGGATCCTAACTAACTTATGTATACCTTCAGATGGGTGTAAGGGTCACCTAAACCATTGTATTTCTCAAATTTTGGGACTTAAAATTTATCAGGATATCTGGCCCTTGGGAAAATACAGAGGTCGGAGTAGTTAACACTTCGTGGGACCCTGTCCCCTTCATAGATCGAATAGCATCCTCCATCTGTTGCATCTTCTTCCTGATGTCTCCTGTTTCTCTGTCCTCTCAAAGGTCTACTATTTCCCTTGTCATATTTTAGACCGGGTCCTCCTTGGCTATTTCGACGTCGAGTGGGGACATTAGGGTAGATGCCCGAGTATCACTATCCTTTCCTAGTGTTTGGACTCCTCCCTGAGCGGAGGATTCAGTTTGATTCTTCAGTTTGGGTTCTTGAGATACTTTACACTGCTCTCTTAACAAGGTGGTCATCTCAGCAATCTGTTTCATAAACTCCTCAAATTCTTCTCGAGATACCGGGATGGGTTCTGATGAACTTCCTTCAGCCATTTTGACTAGTGGTGATCGTACCTTTTTGGCTCGGAATCGAGTTCTAGGACCAATCTGCACAAAATCGATACCTAGTTTATACTGGATATTGGTATATAGGGATGCATGATATGTTATGCATCAGTTTAATGGTTTTTAATCTTTTCCCACGAAACAAAGGGTTAGTCGACTTGATGACAGGATAAGAAAGATGTACAAATGACAGTTCAAGATGATTGCCATTTATATACGCGGAAGAGTAAATAGGGCATGAAGAAAACACACCATGCGTTTGCTTTATCAGAGGCTGACTTATCTTAAGGTTACTCTCACGGGCTTTTTGAAATTGGTTCCCAGATCTTCGTATTTTACTTGATGAAAACATCCATTTTTCAATTAGAGCAAATCTGAGTGGTACCTTTCCTGAGCCTCATAACGGAAACATCCAGAGGAGGCCAGTAATAAACAACCAACGGGATTGCCTCCTAATGGAGGGACCACACAACATACATTCACGTCCTTACCGCATGCAATATGATGACATTCTGCGAAGCACTAATATATTGTGCGAGGCACTAATACAAAAAATTATTAAATATTGACACATTTATCACACACAAAGATCATTCACATAAAAATGCACATGCAGAATGAAAATCAAAAAGATTGAAAGCGTCTTAAGCCCTCTTTAGTCCCCGGCAGAGGCGCCACCTGTCGAAGTCGGAAAAAAATTATGGTGTTCGTCTTTCCTAAGTTTGTGTTTGTTTGTTTTACCCTTTTCGTGTTCGTTATGTCTATGGATTCTATTAAAGGGTGATGCTTTAGGAAAGCGATACCGACATAAGTGTCGAAGACTTTGAAAAGATTAATTTTATTGTTTTATGATTGGACCGAATGAGACAGAGCCGCCAGTAAGTATGGATAAAATGGATGTACCAACTCATCCGTGTTTTGAAAGTTTTTGCAATATGGTACTGTTGTGAATGTTTTATTTACTCGCAAATGCACGAATAGAATACTTAGTATAGCTTACAAGTGTGAGGTCGAACCCTAAGGACTTAATGAATGGAACGTGTTTTTCTCACTCACTAATTCTAATTAATTCCTAATCTAGCTTAGAATTTTCGAGGGAATTTTTATCTACTAGAAATATGCGAATAAAATAATTAATAATAAATTACTAGGGTGGCGAAGTCATATATTTGATATCATCTTCCTAATATTCATGCCCAATAAACTCTACTTTTTATCTCGCACTAGTTTGGTCTCCTGACTCTACTGAATGCGGAAAATAGAATCAATTAAGTCCATTTATTTTATAAAATCAGATTGTTAATTCTTTCATAGCCAAACATATGTATAAAATCAAAACACTCATTATTTTTATCAAAACACAGTTTATATCCGTTTTAAGCAAATCATAAACTGAATCCAATAAATAATAATGAGAATCCAACCATATTTTTTTATAATAAAAATAGGCATCCAATAGAAAGGATTATTTTTAACGCGAAAGCACTATACTGGTAGAATAAATTGGCATGAATATGTGCAATGGAATCAATCAATTATATTCATCATCAACCCTAGAAAATAACCTAGCCTAGCATACTTGAAATTTGAACACAAAGCATAATAAAATAATCAAAAAAAATAAATAAATAAAATACCCACTTGAATGTACCAATTAAATTGAAGAAGAAAATAAAATAAAATAATTTGAATTATAATATTCACAAAATATTCTGTTCCAAATAATAAAAATGATATCCTAGGTATTCAAACATGAAGAATAAATTGAATGGAAAATTGTTCATGAATTGCTAAAAAAATGATTGAATATACCAATAAACTAGTACCATTAAAAGGGAGAAAATGAAAGTGGGTGCTCTTTTTTTCTCTTCTTCAATCAAGTGGCTGCCTCCTTTTTCTTCTTTTTTCGCTACTCTCCTTTTTTTCCTTTTAAATCAATTGCTCCTCTCCTTTTTTTTCATTCCAATGGCAGCTGCCCCCTCTCTCTCTTATGAGTCAGTTGCTCCCCTCCTCCTTTTCCAAGTGGCGGCTCTCCCTCTTAAATCCTTGTTGATTTTTTTTCTTCTTTCTTTAGGACTTCAATTAAAAGGGTTGGGCTGCTAAGCTTCCTTCAATAAGTTATTGGGCCTGACCCGTAGTTTAAAATAATTGGCTTATAAGCTCTAAATTACTCCGTTCAAAAGTCCAATTTCTCCATTAAATTCCACACCTAGAAAACATTAAAAACACAACAATTGTAAAAATATATGCTCTCCAAAATATAAATTAGCAGGATAGGATTTACTAATTTCTTGGCACATCAAATTCCCCCCAACTTATACTTTGCTAGTCCTTGAGCAAAGCAAAAACTAAGAAATTGAAGCAAATAAATAAATAAACTTAAACCACTATCGTAGGGAACACGATAGTATTTAGCGTATACTACAAGTTTTTAAACCCCTAGGTGTCCCTAGTAGGAGGACTTTTGTCTTTTGATGGTTTATAGTGAATATACCAACAAAATTCGAATGTAATGGTTCTTTTCTAAAATATGCTTCCCCTTTCTTCACCAATATGAATAACTCAACAAAGACATCAAAACACTCGCATGCTAAGACAATATGACATGCATGCAACATCAAAGTTCTCAAACTAACAAGATCAATAAGAATATTTTATTTTCGCCAATCTCATTCTGAGTGTGTGAATTGACAACAACATAACATCGATATCAAAGTAAGCAAAACTATCAAACTCCATCCAAACTATGCTTTGACTCAACTCCTCACATGGCATACACTCAACAAATAAAACATTCAATAATAGGGTGTAATCACTCTCATTACATGTGGGCTATAAAGAGTAAATGTATTCAAATTCAAATGCTTCTCACGTGTATATATGAAAAACGCTATAAATGAAAGAATAAGAGTCTCATGAACAGATAAATCCCACTAGAAAGGTGAGATGCTTAAATGGATCCCCTCTACTACTCTCACCTCTAAACCATATTCCAAAGGATCATTAGGACTTTTTAGGGTTGTAATGCAAGGCGCAAGGCAAGGGTTATGAAACGAAGAGGCATATAAGGAATTCAACGATCTAACAAACATGTTGAGATATAAAATTATCACTTGGGCTTAATTCAACTTCATTTGAGCTTTTCTTCAATTTTTTATTTTTTTCACATCTTTTTCACATCTCCTTTCCATGCATTTTTTTATTTGCTTTGATCTTTAAAAGAGATTTCATCACTTTGCATTTTTTTTCTTTTTTTTTCAAGCTCACTTCTCACTATTGCCCATATATAGAAACAATCTCAACACATCCTTAGATAAAGGGTAGGCCATAAATATTGTTTACACTTCCAATTGAAGTAGGGTAAAGATATTGGGCTACCAAAGAAAGGCTATATAAAAGGCTCAAAAGGGTGACTAGCGGTCCATATGTAAAGGTGGGATTAGGCTCATATGTAGCTATCAAAGATGGCCTAAGTCACTTCCTAAGGTCAAGAGTTCTTCAGTTCAAGCAGTATTAGGAATCCTTCAAAAGAATTTGCATTTCATGGATGTACCCTTCTAGTGTTCAATCAAAGCAAAGAATAATAAGACTACTCAACACAATACGCTTTTTAAAACAATTCAGAGTTGATGTAAAAACCCTCAAATAAGACGATTGGCTCAAATCTCACAGGTTATTTAGTCTCTGCATTTATGTTTTCAAGAAATTCAAGTTGTATTCACCCATCCATCTAGTCATGCATTTGTTGTCTTATGTGCTCAAATAAAATGAAGATTGAAGATCATAAAAATTTCTCTTAATAATGATAGTATGAGAACCAAGCATGCACATGTAAAGCATTAAGACGAATGTGTCATCGTTATTGCATCTGCTAGACAAAGGGAAACTCAGTATCAGCTCAAGAACCATTACATAATTTTTGTAAAAAAAAATTTAAAAATTTTTATTTTTTTAAATATTTAAATTTTTTATTTTATTTTTTTTAAATAAAAAAATAAAATAAAATAATTTACTCAAATCCTAACAAGGTGGCATCTGTGAAGTGCATGGAATAATAAGGCAAATAAAATCCCACCCCCCCCCCCCACCCCCCAACTTAAAACTTACATTGTCCGCAATGTATAAAGACAAGTAAATAAATAAAGGAAGGATATCACCTGAATATGAATGTATGCCTCGTATGAACAGCTCAATGAATTCTAGATTTAAAGCTCAAATCAAAGAGATAATCCTGCACTTTTGTTAGAAATAAAACAAAGAAAACCAAAAATAGAGAAGCAAAATAGTAAATCCAAATATACAATAATATACATGAATCATGGACTAAAAAATTTAATCCCGATAAACGGGATCCTCCAAAAGCATAACTTCAACTTGTGGATTTTTTAACTCCAAAAATGGTTTTAACCGATGGCCATTCACTTTAAACATAGTACCGTCTTTGGGATTCTGAATGTCAATGGCCCCATGAGGATACACCTGTTGGACTATGTGTTGGGTTTGTACGTAACGCAATCATGCAATCAAATCACATATATAGGGCGGAAGCGCGAAACATAAGTTTTCAAAAATTTATACAAACCCATAACCATGATCATGCTTTGTGCTAGTTATCAATAACAGAAAAGAGGATGGAATTATACCTTTGAAGATCCAAGCTTCCTCAAGTACAAGTTCTACTCCTTTGATTCCTTTGATTCCTCTGTAGTGGCTCCTTCCCTTGATCAATGTCAGCCACCCAAATGTTTGGCCTCTAACGGTGATCCACCAAGGAAGATGAAGAACTCAGGAAGATGGGTTATTGGCTTAACCCTTGTTTCTATCTCTATAGAATATGTGTACTCCCAACTCTTGGAAAAATTCACGTACCTTATTTCTGATATAAGACTGTCTTATATAGATATTAGGTTAACCCTCCTAATCCAATTAGAATAGGGTTTTATTTAATTAATTAATTAATTAAACACTTTTAATTAATTTATATCCTAATCTTATTAGGATTGAGAGAGAGTACTGATATTATATTAATTCCTAAACTCCTTTAGAATTAAAATAATAATAATAATAATAATATTAATAAGACTCCTCTTATTAATTTATATTTAATATTTTTAAAATATTAAATAATAAACATTAAGCTATTTAATTTATTCCATCACCATAGATTAAATTAATTATTTTTAATGCATTATTCCTATCATGCCATTTTCTTCTTAAATAATTCTTCTTCCTTTTATGGTGTGACCCTTTAGGTTCTCTATATTAAACCGGTTGTGAATAAATCAATTAGAACAATTATAATCTTATTTAAATAAATAAATTAAACTAATAATCTATTTAAATAAATAATATTTATTCTACAATAGGGATAAACCTCCCTAGCGATCAACGACTTTTCAGATAATATAGATTTCAACATTAATCATAAAAGAACCTGTGAGTTAATAGTTACTGTACAATTCAATCCTTCCACCATACAATGTCCCAATTAAATATAAGACATGGATTTATTGTCAAGTCTTAATTTATTTAATCATATGTATTTCGATTAGAAAATGCACAACTCCAAATAATGTAAATTAGAAACCTCTTTCTAATTTCATTCTACCTTGGCCAAGGATTTCTGGGTTGTCATTTAACGAATCACATAAGACATATCTCCAATTTTACTAGAGGTGGTAGATTCTTTATTGACCATACATTATCTCCATATGCAACTCATTACACCCAAGCATACCCTATATATGCCTTAAAAGGACTTAAGGAATAGGTCAAAGTATAATTTGTTACATACAAGATAATATGATGATCTCATGTCCAAGGATCACTTATACTACTATCACATTAGGAATTTCTATTGACAGGCGAGTAAAACTCCATTAGGTATTCCATAGCGAGTCACGTTCAGTGAACTTATTCTCCAATAAGCACCTACATACTTGCTTTAGTGTCTCCACACAAATGACCATGAGATTAGTCATCCTCATCTAATGAGCAAGCAACATATGTACCAATCTATCCGGATTTACTAATCCCCATTTTAGTAATCCCACAATTGGGAACTATTTTAGTTTTTAAGCTTTCTAAGAATTTAAATCTCATTAGCATGATCTCATCATGATTCTAAAAAGCATTGCTTAAAACTATGGGTTATTTACATATTATAAAAACAGAACCATGTAGATAATTAAATGCCTTAAATGAATATTTTATTAATAAATAAATAAGATTATTTAGAAAGTATGTGCTTTATCATCATACATGATTGGCTTGTATGCACACTACTATCAATCTCCCACTTGCACTAAAGCCAATCGCCATGGTATCTCATACCTATCTTCTCTAAGTGACGATCAAACTGTTGTTGTGTTAGAGCTTTAGTAAATGGATCTGCAATGTTGTCTTGAGAGTCCACACGCTCCAAGGTGATGTCTTCTCTTTCAATGATCTCCCTGATCAAGTGAAATCGCCGCAACACGTGTTTGGATTTCTGATGAGACCTGGGTTCCTTAGCCTGTGCAACCGCTCCGGTGTTGTCACAGTATACGGGAACTGCTTCTCCAATGCTAAGAACCACACCAAGTTTAGTTATGAACTTCTTCATCCAAACAGCTTCCTTTGCAGCTTCACTTGCAGCTATATACTCTGCCTCTGTCACTGAATCAGCAACTGTTTGCTGCTTGGAACTCTTCCAACTCACTGCACCTCCGTTCAAGGTAAACACATACCCTGAAACAGATTTACTATCATCTTGGTCTGTTTGAAAACTTGAGTCCATGAATCCCTCGAGTTTTAATTCAGACCCACCGTAAACAAAAAAAAATATCTTTAGTCCTTCTCAAGTACTTTAGGATATTTTTCACTGCCTTCCAGTGCTCTTCTCCTAGATTCGACTTGTATCTGCTCGTTACACTAAGTGCGTGACCAACATCCGGTCTAGTACATATCATACCGTACATGATAGATCCTATTATAGAAGCATAAGGGATCTTACTCATACGGTCTCTCTCCTCAGGTGTCTTTGGGGCCTGTTTCTTGGAGAGATGTATTCCATGGCTCATCGGCATGAGACCTCTTTTGGAATCTTCCATGCTAAACCTCTTTAGCATCGTATCAATGTACGTTCCTTAGGATAAGCCGAGCATCCTTTTAGATCTATCTCTATAGATCTTTATCCCCAAAATATAGGATGCTTCACCCAAGTCCTTCATGGAGAAGTTTTTAGATAACTAGATTTTAATTGATTGTAACATAGGAATGTCATTCCCTATCAGTAATATATCATCAACATATAATACAAGGAATGATACTGCGCTCCCACTAACCTTCTTGTATACACATGGTTTATCCTCGTTTTTGATAAAATCAAACTCTTTGATTGTCTCATCAAAACGAATGTTCCATCTACGAGAAGCTTGCTTCAACCCATAAATGGATCGTTGTAGCTTACAGACTTGATTTGTTCAAACTTTTGAAATAGATCCCTCTGGCTGTGTCATATACACATCCTCCTCAAGTTTCCCATTGAGGAAGGCCGTTTTCATGTCCATCTGCCAGATCTCATAGTCGTTGTAAGCTGCAATCGCATGCAAAATCCGAATGGACTTGAGCATAGCTACTGGTGAGAAGGTTTCATCATAGTCAACTCCTTATCTTTGTTTGAAACCTTTTATAACCAGTCGGGCCTTATAGGTCTCTACCTTCCCGTCTACTCCAGTCCTTCTCTTAAAAACCCATTTACACCCAATAGGCTTAATGCCTTCAGGTGGTGAAACCAAAGTCCATACTTTGTTCTCATACATGGAGTCCATTTCGGATTTCATGGCTTCAAGCCATTTCCCTGAGTCTTTATTACTCATAGCCTGTCCGTAATTCAATGGATCATCATCATTCATGATGCGTACCTCATCGTCATTCTCTTTAACGAATCCATACCTCTCAGGTATCTTCGGTACTATTCCAGATTTACGAACAGGGTGTGGTACAATAGGTTCTTCTACTTGGTTAGGTACCTGACTTTGATCCGTGGTAACTTGTGGTTCTTGAACTTCTTCAAGATATATCTTACTCCCACTGACCCCTTCATGGATAAACTCTTTCTCCAAGAAGGTAGCATATTTTGCAACAAACACCTTTTGATCAGTTGGATGATAGAAATAATACCCTACGGTTTCTTTAGGGTATCCCACAAATCTACACTTATCGAATTTAGTCTGTAGCTTATCATTTTCAAACTTTTTGACATAAGCTGGACAATCTCAAGTCTTAACATGCTTAAGATTTGGTTTCCTCCCTTTCCACATCTCATATGGAGTCTTTGGGGTGGATTTGGTAGGTACCTTGTTAAGTAGGTATGCAGCCATTTCTAAGGCATATCCCCAGAAGGAAATTAGAAGGTCGGTAAAACTCATCATGGATCGAACCATGTCCAACAGTGTTCGATTTCTCCTTTCAGATACTCCATTTAACTGTGGTGTACCTGGAGGAGTCCATTGTGAGATTATACCATTTTCTTTGAGACAATTGAGAAACTCACTGTTTAAGTATTCTCCACCTCGATCTGATCGAAGTATTTTAATACTCTTGCCCGTTTGTTTCTCTACTTCACTTCTGAACTCTTTGAACTTTTCAAATGATTCTGATTTGTATTTCATTAAATACACATATCCAAATCTTGGGCGATCATCAGTGACAGTAATAAAATAAGAATACCCACCTCGTGCACTTGTTATCATAGGTCCACAAACGTCTGTGTGAATCAATGCCAACAACTCTGTAACTCTTTCTCCTTTTCCACTAAAAGGAGATTTAGTCATTTTACCCATAAGACAAGATTCACAAGTTGGATATGATTCATAATCGGATAGCTCTAGGAGCCCATCCTTATGCAACTTGGATAATCTTGTTTCATTGATATGACCGAGTCTACAATGCCACATATAGGTATAATTAATATCATCTCTTTTCCTTTTCTTAGTTTGTTCAAGTTGAAATATATTTTCTTGTAAGTCAAGTATATAAAGTCCATTTCGCAAATTTTCAATACCATATAAAACATCATCTTTATAAATAGAACAACCATTGTTCTTTATAATAACGTCAAAACCTTCCATATCCAATACAAAAATTGAAATAATGTTTTTAATAATATTCGGAACATAATAACAGTTATTAGGATAAATGGACTTGCCCGAAAGCATTGCTAAACAATAAGTTCCTACAGCTAATGCAGCAACCTTTGCTCCATTCCCCACTCGTAGGATTACCTCTTTATTGTTCAGCATTCTACTTTTGACCAGTCCCTGCACAGTGTTACATATGGGAGACCCACAGCCGGTATCCAATACCCAAGTAGAATTATGACTTTTAAAAAAATTAATTTCCATCATAAATAAACCTTGATTGGAAGTCGAAGCTTCTCCAAGCTTCGTCTCTGCTAGAAACTACTTGTAGTTCCTCTTCCAATGTCCCGGCTCGTTGCAATGAAAGCACATTTCTTTAGCTGGTTCAAGTTTTTTTTGTTCCTTTTCTTTCCCCTTTCCCTTAGCCTTCTTGGATTTCTTCTTTTCATAAGACACCTTGGGCCTCTTCCTTTTATTGGAAGAATCCACCATCAAGACATGGTTCTTCTTGGATGAGAAGTGACCTTCTGCAGTTTTCAGCATGTTAAGCAGCTCAGGCAAGCTGACATCTAGCTTATTCATGTGAAAATTAACCACAAACTGCGAGGTCTCAAGGAGTGACTACAAGACCGAGTCTTAACTCAACTCCCCATCCATGACGAACCCAAGCTGTCCAAGGCGTTCAATCAAATTGATTACCTTCAGAACATGAGTCTCGACGACAGTGCCCTCGGTCATCCAAGATCGAAAGAGCTCCTTAGATATCTCATATCTAGCAGTCCTACTCTGTTCATCATACAACTCCTTGAGGTGAAGCAGCATAGCAGGAACATCTATTTTTTCGTGCTGACGCTGACGCTCGTTATTCATGGATGCGAGCATGATGCATTGAGCCACAGATGCATCATCTTGCCACTTATTGAAAGTGGCAATCTCTTCCTCAGAGGCTGTTTCCAAAACAGATTCAGGGATAGTTGAATTTAGGACATAAGAAATCTTTTCAGCAGTGAGAACAATTCTCAGATTTCTTAGCCAGTCCTCATAATTAGGGCCGGTAAGCTTATTTGCACCAAGTATGCTTCGTAGTGAGATTAGTGATTTTGACATTTTTAAAATTCTGCATGTGAAAAAATAACATTTAACAAACATTCATTTTATTAACTTTGCATACCAAAATAAATTTAGGTCTTTATTTTAAATTGGTATCTCCCACTATTTTCATCAAACTATATTACCCTCACTTATATAATTCGGCAATATCTAATTAAAGATTTGCTAGTGAGATTAAGGATCCCATTTCAAATGTATATAACCTTGTGGATAGCACAACAAGTGATATACAAATAAATAGGTAGACAACTCTTATCAATTCCATCATCATGTAACTCCTTTTATTTTGCCTCTTAAATCATATGGTCATATGTGTGCACATCCGAACTAAAATGATTTAAGTTAAGTCCAGCCTAGCACTTCCATAAATTCAAAAAAGAAAAATTTTTGTCCTTGTGGATAGCACAACAAGACTAGATCGTTCAATTTTCTTGATAAGCATCAAATGTGATTAATTAACATCTTAAATATTCAATACTCGCCTTTTGGATAGCACAACAAACTCATATTAAATATTTAATACTCTATTAATTAACCATGCTAGAAGGCGACGTTCGATATTCCAAATATCATTTGAACGCTTCGGACTTAATATTATTTCTTTGAGGGGTTTGTTATTATTTGTCTCATCTTGTTTAGCGCGCATGCACATATATATATAAAATACGCGTTATTTTATTAAACATGCGAAGCATGTTTGCATAAAATATAATATATATAATATTTAGCATGCTATATAGAATACTATATTCTACCCGGATTGATTATGGACTTTTATTCTAGTTTGGTTCACTAGAGCCACCAAGTGAACCAAAAGGTCAAACCTAGGAGTGCAAGAATTTAAATTTTAAATGTAACTATTACATTTAAACCCGGGCTCCATACAAACGGGTCTTCACGCGCTCCTTGCTCCTTGGTCTCCAGTTTCTTCAAGATAATTCTAACTATCTCTATTACATAAACTATTTTTTAATTAAATAAAAACCTTGATCAGCAGTCAAGGGAAAGAACATTGGAGGGAGATAGAATTTTACACCGAGAATAAAACCAGAGAAGACGAGGTACGCAGACCTTATTTTATAAAACCCTTTCATTCAAGCATTCATCCAAAATAAAATCCAATCACATTGGTCATAGTCCATAATCAACCTCATTTATTATCATACACATCAACATATGCATCAATAAATATCCATTCATCTCATGAATAATTAAGCTATTCCATATATGGATCGATGTTATTTAATGGACAAAAGTTTTGCTAAATTTTATTTTTGAAACAAAATAAACTCTTTTATTTTAATCAAAAATAAATCCAAATTAAACTCCTTTAATTGTAGCAATCTGAAATCATATTTCAGATAAAATAAACATCTTTATTTTAAAACTTTATCAATTAAATAAACAGTTTACTTAATTAATGAAAATCAAATTTCAGGGTCTGTTCAGGAACCGGCGCAGCTGCGCCAGTAATGAACTGGGCAGCTGCGCAGGTAACTTGAAGTAGCAGTTTTTGCAAACCGGGGCAGCTGCGCCAGTAATGAACTGGGCAGCTACGCCGTTCGTCACAGAAACTTGCAGAAAACGATTTTGTCCAGAAAAACGATCCAATTCTCACATCAATTCATACATGGAATCATAAAATTGATAATTAGCACAAAGTTAGGCTCTGATACCACTATTGGATTTGTACGTAACGTAATCATGCAATCAAATCACATAAATAGGGCGGAAGCGCGAAACATAGGTTTTCAAAAAAATTATACAAACCCATAACCATGATCATACTTTGTGCTAGTTATCAATAACAGAAAAGAGGATGGAATTATACCTTTGAAGATCCAAGCTTCCTCAAGTACAAGTTCTACTCCTTTGATTCCTTTGATTCCTCTGTAGTGGCTCCTTCCCTTGATCAATGTCAGCCACCCAAATGTTTGGCCTCTAACGGTGATCCACCAAGGAAGATGAAGAACTCAGGAAGATGGGTTATTGGCTTAACCCTTGTTTCTATCTCTATAGAATATGTGTACTCCCAACTCTTGGAAAAATTCACGTACCTTATTTCTGATATAAGACTGTCTTATATAGATATTAGGTTAACCCTCCTAATCCAATTAGAATAGGGTTTTATTTAATTAATTAATTAAACACTTTTAATTAATTTATATCCTAATCTTATTAGGATTGAGAGAGAGTACTGATATTATATTAATTCCTAAACTCCTTTAGAATTAAAATAATAATAATAATAATAATATTAATAAGACTCCTCTTATTAATTTATATTTAATATTTTTAAAATATTAAATAATAAACATTAAGCTATTTAATTTATTCCATCACCATAGATTAAATTAATTATACTTAATGCATTATTACTATCATGTCATTTTCTTCTTAAATAATTCTTCTTCCTTTTATGGTGTGACCCTTTAGGTTCTCCATATTAAACCGATTGTGAATAAATCAATTAGAATAATTCTAATCTTATTTAAATAAATAAATTAAACTAATAATTTATTTAAATAAATAATATTTATTCTACAATAGGGATAAGCCTCCCTAGCGATCAACGACTTTTCTGATAATATAGATTTCAACATTAATCATAAAAGAACCTGTGAGTTAATAGTTACTGTACAATTCAATCCTTCCACCATACAATGTCCCAATTAAATATAAGACATGGATTTATTGTCAAGTCTTAATTTATTTAATCATATGTATTTTGATTAGAAAATGCACAACTCCAAATAATGCAAATTAGAACCCTCTTTCTAATTTCATTCTACCTTGGCCAAGGATTCCTGGGTTGTCATTTAACGAATCACATAGGACATATCTCCTCTTTTACTAGAGGTGGTAGATTCTTTATTGACCATACATTATCTCCATATGCAACTCATTATACCCAAGCATACCCTATATATGCCTTAAAAGGACTTAAGGAATAGGTCAAAGTATAATTTGTTACATACAAGATACTATGATGATCTCAAGTCTAAGGATCACTTGTACAACTATCACATTAGGAATTCCTATTGACAGGCGAGTAAAACTCCATTAGGTATTCCATAGCGAGTCACGTTCAGTGAACTTATTCTCCAATAAGCACCTACATACTTGCTTTAGTGTCTCCACACAAATGACCATGAGATCAGTCATCCTCATCTAATGAGCAAGCAACATATGTACCAATCTATCCGGATTTACTAATCCCCATTTTAGTAATACCACAATTGGAAACTATTTTAGTTTTTAAGCTTTCTAAGAATTTAGATCTCATTAGCATGATCTCATCATGATTCTAAAAAGCATTGCTTAAAACTATGGGTTATTTACATATTATAAAAACAGCACCATGTAGATAATTAAATGTCTTAAATGAATATTTTATTAATAAATAAATAAGATTATTTACAAAGTATGTGCTTTATCATCATACATGATTGGCTTGTATGTACACTACTATCACTATGAAAGGACCGGACCATTTAGACTTCAACTTCCCTAGGAATATATGCAAACGAGTATTATATAGAAGGACTTTCTAGCCAGGGTGAAAGGATTTCCTAAGAATCTTTTGATCATGCACCCTTTTCATCCTCTCCTTATACGATTTTACACAATCATAAGCATCATTCCTTATCTCTTCTAACTCAGCAATTTAAAGCTTCCTATGAATACCTGCCTGGTCGACATCAAAATTCAGATGTCTAACAGCCCAAAAAGCTCTCTGTTCCAACTCAACAGGTAAATGACATGCCTTGACATACACTAAGCGGTAAGGAGACATTCCAATGGGAGTCTTATATGCATTACAGTATACACACAAAGCATCTATCAGTCGGATTGACCAATCCTTCCTGTTGGGATTTACTGTCTTCTCTAAGATGTGCTTAATATCCCTATTTGAAATTTTAGCTTGCCCACTAGTTTGCGGGTGGTACGCGATTGACACTTTATGAATTACTCCATGCTTCTTCATTAGATCTTTAAATGATCTATTGCAAAAGTGCAACCCCCCCCCCCTCACTAATGATAGCGCGGGGTGTACCAAATCGTGCAAGAATATGCTCTTTTAAAAATTTAACCACCACTTTGTGGTCATTTGTTCTACATGCAATAGCCTCCACCCACTTTGACACATAGTCAACGACTACCAAAATATAGATATTGCCAAATGAGTTAGGAAAAGGTCTCATAAAATCTATCCCCCACACATCAAAAATCTCCACTATCAAAATGGGATTAAGGGGCATCATACTTCTTCGCGTGAGACTACCTAACTTTTGACATCTCTCACAAGCAACACAATAGGCATGTGCATCGCGAAACAAGGAAGGCCAATAAAATCCACACTGCAATACTTTAGCAGCGGTCTTTTTTCCACTAAAATAGCCTCCACACGGCTGATCATGGCAAAAGGAGAGAATTTGCAATTGATCCTCCTCAGGGACACATCGCCTAATTACTTGATCAGGACAATACTTAAAAAGATAGGGATCATCCCAGTAAAAGTGTTTTACCTCGGATAAGAATTTGCACTTATCTTGCTTAGACCAATTATTTGGCATTTCATGTGTGATAATATAATTAACAATGTTCGCATACCAAGGTAACTGGGAAACATGCATAAGCTGCTCATCAGGGAATGTCTCAGCTATGGGCAAAGGATCACTTGAGAATCCAACTATAAGCCTAGATAGGTGATCTGCAACAACATTCTCTGCTCCTTTCTTATCTTTAATCTCTAAATTAAACTCTTGGAGCAACAAGACCCACCGAATCAGCCGCGACTTTGCATCTTTCTTGGTAAACAAGTATTTTAAAGCGGCGTGATCTGAATAGACAATGACTTTAGATCCCAAGAGATAGGACATAAACTTGTCTAGGGCAAATACGACTACTAGCAACTCTTTCTCTGTGGTAGAGTAATGGAGCTGAGCATCGTTCAAAGATCTGCTTGCATAGTAGATCACATGAGGGACTTTATCAATTCTCTGACCTAAAACTGCCCCAACTGCATAATCAGAGGCATCACACATGATCTCAAATGGAAGGTTCCAGTCAGGGGACCGGATAATAGGTGCAGAGGTCAAAGCAGATTTTAACGTCTCAAAGGCTTCTTGGCATGCTTCATTGAAGTCAAATGGGGCGTCTTTAGCAAGGAGATTGCACAGAGGTTTAGCAATCTTGCTAAAATCCTTGATAAAACACCTGTAAAAACCAGCATGGCCTAAAAATGAGCGAATCTCCTTAACCGTCCACGGGGGCGGCAGGTTAGAAATTAACTCTATTTTAGCCTTATCTACTTTAATTCTCTCTTTAGAGATGATATGCCCAAGAACAATTCCCTTTTGTACCATAAAATGGCACTTCTCGCAATTAAGCACTAGGTTTTTCTCTCTACACCTCTCTAAGACTAGAGCTAGGTGTTTCAAACATTCATCAAAAGAAGACCCAAACACAGAAAAATCATCCATGAAAACCTCCAAGAATCGCTCTACCATATCTGAGAATATGGAAATTATACACCGCTGAAAAGTGGCAGGTGCATTGCATAGCCCAAAAGACATGCGTCAGTAGGCGAATATACCAAAAGAGCACGTGAATGTTGTCTTCTCTTGATCAGATGGATCAACAAGGATTTGGTTATAGCCAAAATAACCATCCAAAAAGCAGTAATAAGCATGACCGACTAATCTTTCCAGCATTTGATCAATGTAAGGAAGGGGAAAGTGATCCTTCCTAGTCATTGAATTCAACTTTCGGTAGTCAATACAAACATGCCATCCCTTCTGAACACGAGATGGAACTAACTCATTATGCTCATTGACTACCACTGTAATCCCTGACTTCTTAGGAACTACTTGAACAGGGCTCACCCACTTACTATCTGATATCGGGTATATAATACTCGCATCAAGAAGCTTGAGTACCTCAACCCTAACTACTTCTTGCATCACTGGATTCAGCCTTCTTTGTGGTTCACGGGAGTGTTTTGCATTCTCATCTAAGTGAATCTTATGCATGACAACTGACGGGCTGATTCCTTTTAAATCTGCGATAGACCACCCAATATCTTCCTTATGCTCGTGAAGGATTTCAAGTAATTTTTTCTCTTAAGCATTATCGAGATTAGAAGGTATGATAACTGGCAACGACTATGCTGGACCTAGAAATGTATATTTCAAATTATCTGGCAAGGGCTTTAGGTCTAACTTCTGTGGTTCTTCAATGGAAGGAGCTCGGGGAGTCGATGAGAGATTGAGAGGCATTGGTTTTAGTTGTAAAGAATGTGTACCCATGACAGGCACTGAATCTAAAAGCGCATTGACTTACTCTATAGATTCATCAATATCGAAATCACAACCAAAATGGGACAAACAAGCTTCTAAGGGGTCCTCTTTATAAGTTTGCAAGAAAGATTCCTCTACTAGACTATCAATCAAATGGACTTGTCCGAAATCATTATCATCAGTGTCTATCGAGGTCTTGCTAATGTCAAAAACATTTAACTCAACTGTGAGCCCAAAAGAAATTTTCATCACTCCATTTCTGCAATTGATGAGGGCGTTGGATGTAACAAGAAATGGTTGCCCTAAAATCACAAGAAATTGGCCTCTTGTGTTCTGAACAGGCTCAGTATCAAGGATAACAAATTCCATAGGAAAATAGAAAGTATCTATCTTGATCAGAACATCTTCAATGACACCCCTAGGAATTTTCATTGACCTATTAACAAGTTGGATTATCATTGGTGTGGGTTTCAACTCTCTTAAATGCAACTGCACATACACAGAATATGGCAGTAAGTTCACACTAGCCCCCAAATCTACCAAAGCTCGCTCATTATGATGATCTCCTATCTTGCATGAGATTGTTGGACATCCAGGGTCCTTATACTTGATAGGGATCTTGCATTGAATAATGGAGCTTGCATGTTCAGCTAAGAATGCCTTTTTCAGAACATTTGTTCTCCTCTTTTGAGTGACCAAGTCTTTGAGAAAGTTGGCATAAAAAGGTACTCGCTTGATGGCATCAAGTAATGGAATGTTTATCTGAACTTGCTTAAACACTTCCAAAATTTCGTCGAATTGAGTACCCTTCTTATTGTCTTTTAGCTTATGAGGAAATGGGGGCTTAGGAACAAAGGTCCTACTAGAGAGATCTTCACTTGCTTGCTTAGCAAGAGGAGCTTGGTTCATAACTTGAGGAGTAGGCTCAACCTCAGCTGGATACTGCTCTTCTTCTTTCTCTCCCTCTTCGCTATCAATTTCCTTTCCCGACCTAAGGGTGGTGATGGCTAGAACTTGCCCATATGTTGGTGCATTTGGTGGGTTAGGAGTTATCCCACCCGAGGAAACACCCTTATGATTCAGAATCGGCTGACTCGAAAATTTACCCTTTTCTCTCTCACCCAAATGACTAGACAATTGACCCATTTGACTCTCTAACTTGATGATGGCTTGAGTGTTCATTAGGCCATTGTTCCTAACTTCTTGCAAAATTTGACTTGAAGTCTGGTTATTTTGGGTGGTCACCTGAATGAATTATTTTAAAGTGTCCTCCAAAGATAATAATTATTGTGGGGTGACATGGGATGATTGAGCAGGCTGAGCAAATTGAAATGGTGGATAAGAATTGATAGGTGGACGAAAACCAGGAGGTGGTTGCTATCGTGGAACATTTGCTGATGGGGCACCTATATTGGGCATGGGTTGAGCTTGTGCCCATGAAAAATTTGGGTGATTTCTCCAACCCGGATTGTAAGTCTCTGTGAATGGGCTATTGAATTGCTTTTTGTAATCATTCATCGCATTTACTTGTTGTGGCATGGATTTGGAGAATCCTACCATATAGGGGTAAGTTTACAATGTATGCGGACTAGCACACACAGAGCACCCTTCAGCTTGAACTTGATTGGCTGAATTGTTATCCAACGGCAAAGCTAACGCTTCAAGTTTCTTTGAGAGACTATCTAACTACCTTCTAGTCTCTACATCTTTGGTTAGCTCATATATTCCTTCTTTCTTAGCTTCCTTCTTGACTTGAGAAGATGAATTTCTACGAGAGTAGAAATCCCATTGCTGAGAGCTCTCGGATAGATTCTCAAGAAAATTGTAGGCTTCTTCTGTCAGACTAAGGAAAGTACCACTGTTCATGGATTCAATCATGTTTCGGTTGGTTTGAGTTAACCCATTGTAAAAATATTGGACAAGTCTCCATGTCTCAAAACCATGGTGGGGACATCGCAAAAGTAGGTCCTTAAATCTTTCCCAAGATTCATAGAATTTTTCATGATCTTCTTGACTAAAATCGGATATTTGTCTTCGAAGTTCATTTGTCTTTGACATGGGAAAAAATTAATTAGAAATTTAGAAACCAAAGTCTCCCAACCAAAGATGGACCTAGATGGCAATGAGTTAAGTCATGCCTTTGCTTTCCCTTTCAGTGAGAAAGGAAATAAACGTAGGCGGACCGATTCATCAAAAAAAAAATTGAAATTTGAAAGGTGCACAAATTTCTAGAAAATCCTTAATATGGAGGTAAGGATCTTCCTGATCGATTCCATAAAAAGTGGGAAGAAGTTGCATCACTTGCGGTTTAAGCTCAAAATAGTTTGCGGTTGTGGGAGGCAACACCATACATGAAGGCGGGTTGGTTGTGATAGGAGAGAAAAGTTCTTTTAAAGTTTTTGCTTCTTCTTGTTCTTCAGCCATTGTTTCTTTCTCAAATAAAGGATTTAACTCTAAGTTCTCTTTCTTAGTCAATCTCTTATCACCACGCTTCCAAACAACAATCATGCACTACTCAACTCCTATTTTTTTTCTATTTTTTATTTTTATTTGTTTTATTGAAAGAAACTAGTAGAAGGAAATAATCTAAATTAGTGAGCTGGTGACAAACATTTTCAAGTCCCCGACAACGGCTTCAAAAACTTGTTGTGGATGTTTTATTTACTCGCAAGTGCACAAATCGAATACTTAGTATAGCTTACAAGTGCTAGGTCGAACCCTATGGACTTAATGAATGGAACGTGTTTTTCACACTCACTAATTCTAATTAATTCCTAATCTAGCTTAGAATTTTCGAGGGAATTTTTATCTACTAGAAATACGCGAATAAAATAATTAATAATAAAATACTAGGGTGGCGAAGTCTTATAATAGATATTACTTGATACAATTCTAATTGTTGGAGAGTACTCCTTTTCTATAGAGGATAGAAAACTAATGTTTAGCCAAACACCCTCCTTCTTGATAATTCCTCTTCCTTGGTGGATCACCTCTAGAGGCCAAACACTTGGGTGGCTAACGTTGATCAAAGGAAAGAATCTAGCCCAGAAATTCAAGGAGATCACGAAGAACAAGGAGTTGAACTCGTACCTGTGGAAGCTTCGTTTTACATGGGTATGATTCTATAACTTCTTATTTATCGTTTTAAATTAATAATTTGCATAAAGGATGATCCAGGTAATGGTTTTGTAGAAATTTTTTTAAAACTCTGATATACCATGCTTCCGCTAATTTTTGCAATTTGATTGCGTCACGATTTCGTACAAACCCAACAATTTCCCCATGTTTTATCATTTTGGAGAAAGGTTTGCCTATTCCCGCTAGGACTCACATAATAAGGCGCTTCTTAGATGTCGATAAAAGTCATCACCATCTCAACTTCATTCATTGGCGGGTTAATCTGGGCTGCCATGCACTTCCACCTCTGCGCATAATCCCAGAATGATTCATTGCTCAAATTCTTAACCTTGGTCACTTGGTAGCGATCAAGGGCTATTTGGGATTGGAAGTTGTACTGGTTGAGGAAAGCATGGACTAAATCTTCCCAGCAATGGACCTTGGAGTTATCAATCCGGGCGTACTAAGTTCGGGCTTCACCAGTAAGGCTTTTTTTGGAACAACTGCATTCGGAGGTTCTCATCCTCAGTATAGGATCCTAACTAACTTATGTATACCTTCAGATGGGTGTAAGGGTCACCTAAACCATTGTATTTCTCAAATTTTGGGACTTAAAATTTATCAGGATATCTGGCCCTTGGGAAAATACAGAGGTCGGAGTAGTTAACACTTCCGTGGGACCCTGTCCCCTTCATAGATCGAATAGCATCCTCCATCTGTTGCATCTTCTTCCTGATGTCTCCTGTTTCTCTGTCCTCTCAAAGGTCTACTATTTCCCTTGTCATATTTTAGACCGGGTCCTCCTTGGCTATTTCGACGTCGAGTGGGGACATTAGGGTAGATGCCCGAGTATCACTATCCTTTCCTAGTGTTTGGACTCCTCCCTGAGCGGAGGATTCAGTTTGATTCTTCAGTTTGGGTTCTTGAGATACTTTACACTGCTCTCTTAACAAGGTGGTCATCTCAGCAATCTGTTTCATAAACTCCTCAAATTCTTCTCGAGATACCGGGATGGGTTCTGATGAACTTCCTTCAGCCATTTTGACTAGTGGTGATCGTACCTTTTTGGCTCGGAATCGAGTTCTAGGACCAATCTGCACAAAATCGATACCTAGTTTATACTGGATATTGGTATATAGGGATACATGATATGTTATGAATCAGTTTAATGGTTTTTAATCTTTTCCCACGAAACAAAGGGTTAGTCAACTTGATGACAGGATAAGAAAGATGTACAAATGACAGTTCAAGATGATTGCCATTTATATACGCGGAAGAGTAAATAGGGCATGAAGAAAACACACCATGCGTTTGCTTTATCAGAGGCTGACTTATCTTAGGGTTACTCTCACGGGCTTTTTGAAATTGGTTCCCAGATCTTCGTATTTTATGAAAACATCCATTTTTCAATTAGAGCAAATCTGAGTGGTACCTTTCCTGAGCCTCATAACGGAAACATCCAGAGGAGTCCAGTAATAAACAACCAACGGGATTGCCTCCTAATGGAGGGACCACACAACATACATTCACGTCCTTACCGCATGCAATATGATGACATTCTGCGAAGCACTAATATATTGTGCGAGGCACTAATACAAAAAATGATTAAATATTGACACATTTATCACACACAAAGATCATTCACATAAAAATGCACATGCAGAATGAAAATCAAAAAGATTGAAAGCGTCTTAAGCCCTCTTTAGTCCCCAGCAGAGGCGCCACCTGTCGAAGTCGAAAAAAAATTATGGTGTTCGTCTTTCCTGAGTTTGTATTTGTTTGTTTTACCCTTTTCGTGTTCGTTATGTCTATGGATTCTATTAAAAGGTGATGCTTTAGGAAAGCGATACCGACATAAGTGTCGAAGACTTTGAAAAGATTAATTTTATTGTTTTATGATTGGACCGAATGAGACAGAGCCGCCAGTTAGTATGGATAAAATGGATGTACCAACTCATCCGTGTTTTGAAAGTTTTTGCAATATGGTACTATTGTGAATGTTTTATTTACTCGCAAATGCACGAATAGAATACTTAGTATAGCTTACAAGTGTGAGGTCGAACCTTAAGGACTTAATGAATGGAACGTGTTTTTCTCACTCACTAATTCTAATTAATTCCTAATCTAGCTTAGAATTTTCGAGGGAATTTTTATCTACTAGAAATACGCGAATAAAATAATTAATAATAAAATACTAGGGTGGCGAAGTCATATATTTGATATCATCTTCCTAATATTCATGCCCAATAAACTCTACTTTTTATCTCGCACTAGTTTGGTCTCCTGACTCTACTGAATGCGGAAAATAGAATCAATTAAGTCCATTTATTTTATAAAATCAGATTGTTAATTCTTTCATAGCCAAACATATGTATAAAATCAAAACACTCATTATTTTTATCAAAACACAGTTTATATCCGTTTTAAGCAAATCATAAACTGAATCCAATAAATAATAATGAGAATCCAACCATATTATTTTATAATAAAAATAGGCATCCAATAGAAATGATTATTTTTAACGCGAAAGCACTATACTGGTAGAATAAATTGGCATGAATATGTGCAATGGAATCAATCAATTATATTCATCATCAACCCTAGAAAATAACCTAGCCTAGCATACTTGAAATTTGAACACAAAGCATAATAAAATAATCAAAAAAAATAAATAAATAAAATACCCACTTGAATGTACCAATTAAATTGAAGAAGAAAATAAAATAAAATAATTTGAATTATAATATTCACAAAATATTCTGTTCCAAATAATAAAAATGATATCCTAGGTATTCAAACATGAAGAATAAATTGAATGGAAAATTGTTCATGAATTGCTAAAAATGAATGAATATACCAATAAACTAGTACCATTAAAAGGGAGAAAATGAAAGTGGCTGCTCTTTTTTTCTCTTCTTCAATCAAGTGGCTGCCTCCTTTTTCTTCTTTTTTCGCTGCTCTCCTTTTTTTTCCTTTTAAATCAATTGCTGCTCTCCTTTTTTCATTCCGATGGCGGCTTCCCTCTCTCTCTCTTATGAGTCAGCTGTTCCCCTCCTCCTTTTCCAAGTGGCGGCTCTCCCTCTTAAATCCCTATTGATTTTTTTTTGTTTTCTTCTTTCTTTAGGGCTTCAATTAAAAGGGTGAGGCTGCTAAGCTTCCTTCAATAAGTTATTGGGCCTGACCCGTAGTTTAAAATAATTGGCTTATAAGCTCTAAATTACTCCGTTCAAAAGTCCAATTTCTCCAATAAATTCCACACCTGAAAAACATTAAAAACACAACAATTGTAAAAATATATGCTCTCCAAAATATAAATTAGCAGGATAGAATTTACTAATTTCTTGGCACATCAAGTACAATATGTGACTCCGTAAGATTGGTCTAAAACCTGAGATTCGTGAAATTCGGGGGCTAGGTTAAGCGGGGGGAAGGTGTTAGGCACCCCCCCCCCCCGACTCCCGTGAAAATACGGTACCGCATCTTATTGATTTTCTGTGCATAAAAGTGTGTGTGGGTGTGTGTGTGGGTGAGTGTGTGTGTTTGTGTGTATGTGCTTCAAAGTTTATTCTAAGCCTTCTTGTGAGTTATTTGGAAGTAGTGTCGTTCCTCTTTTACACCTATGTACGAAGGGTTTGATTTAGCAAAAGTTTATTTTTAAACAAAATATACATTTCATATGATATTTTGGGAAAACACAAGGTTTTCAAATCCTTCGCCCGAATAGTAATCAAGGACCTTTGATACTTCCATTATTGATTTTTTAGTGTATGTAATTATTACGAAAGTAGTGTTGTACCTCTTTAACCCTATGCACAAAGGATTTGATTTATATAAAAGTTCATTTTTAGAACACAATATATATCAATGATGTTTTGAAAACAAAGTTTTCAAATCCTTCGTCAAATAGGAATCGAGATCTTTTAATACTTCCATTTATGATCTAATGTCTATCCCTAAACTGCTTTATTGTTATTATGAAAGATCTTTGCTATTTTTGATTTGGAAATAGTTTTGGTGAAAATGCATGCTAAAAGCGCCAAAAAGGGTCGGATCATCATCGGGCATGTATGCCATCTCGATGAATCCGAGCACCCACAATCAAAGTTTTCACTATCACGGGATCTTGATTCCGAATTCTCGGGACTAACCTCTCGAGTTCGTCTTCAAGATCCAAATATTACATATACAATGATTTTTTTCGGTATTTAAACATTACATCACAAAAACGATCCATCATGGGAATCAAGTCGGGATCTAATCATGGGATCTCAACATTGAGATTCCTAGGCTCACATTGTTATACGCGAATATATATGTACAATGTCCTAAACTTTGATATTAGATGATTTTATCAGTTCAAATTACCATTTCAAGCCATTTCGGACCCCTTTTGCCTCTAGATATAGATCTAGGGCTATACGGGGTAACCGGGACCGATTAAAAGCAGTAAATACGTAGATCTACTATGGATCTAAGTTGATCTAGCATACGGGTTAAAGCTTCATGCTTAATAACCACTCAAAAGGCTAGATCCGGCTTAGATCTAGGTAGATCTAGCCTTCGGACTTGATTTACAACCAAATATGCATAATATAATCGGTAGAAACTCAATATCTACCCACTACTACACAATACACTTAAAAATAACAAGTTTAACTAGATTTAAACAATATATAACATCAATCTAGTACATCAAACAAAGTTTACAAAGAAAGTGGCTAAAAAGAGCATTTTTCACCTTGAGGGACGCGTGAACAAGCGTTTTATCACCCGGGATCAACTGCAAACACTCTCGGGACTCAAAGTATGTGTTAAACAAGATTAAACAACTCAAATATGGAAGAAAATGTTAGACCCGAGCATCTCTCTCTCTCTCTAGAAAGTGACTTTCTCTCTCTAACTTCTTCCTCTTTTTTGTGTTTATGAGCTGCTGGCTGCTGATATAGACTGATTATGGCATCCGCATGTGTACCTGCAGCTGGAGCAAGAACACCTGAGGTTGGGCCCCATGTGTTTGGTTGCCTCGAAATGAGTGTCTTAGGTCTCGGTTTGGTGAAAGTTAAGCTCCGTACCCAAAAATCCCAAAAAGTCTTTGCGGAAGGCTTTAAAATTAGGCCGAGTTTGACAAAATTGGAGTCCGGAAAGATGATGCATAGATCTGAAAAGTATCTTCCGGCTCCTGAGGGTCGTCGATCGGCTCGTCTTGATAGCACGCAGTTCAATGTTTGTTGAGGTGACTTCTTACGGACACTTTCTCAGCTTTGCGATCCTCGTTCGGTTCACGTTATGTTCGGATGTCATTGGCCCTTTGAATCATCCACAGGGTTGTCTCCGGAGTGACCAGATGCTTTTGCCCTACCTCGGGGTTATCTCCGAAATAAAATTACACTTTTGCCCTTCTGCAAGGTTAGTATAAAGAAAGCGAAATTTCGAGTGTCTACGTTACTGTAGCTTTTTTTATAATGATTGTTGTTGTAGATTAGATTGAAGATCTTGGAATCATGGTGGCTACTATACAAGGTAGTGGTGCTCTCTTAGAGAACAGTGGAACAATTAACTTCAATATACATGATGTTACAAGAAAACTTTTCATGGTTATTAGTGTTGGTGGAACTTGCAAGGTATCTGTCTATTGTACCAAGGAAAATGAAACTCTAAAGTTTTACCACTCGAGTTTTGATGTTAATTGCATCCCAAAATTTCCATACCATCACAGGAACCGGACATAGACAAAGGCAAATTTGAGAAGGATATGAACTCAAAGTCTTATGGTGGGACCTTGGCATTACATGCAAGTTGGGAGCCAGGGCACTCCAAACACTGTTACAAATACTCTTGGCTGTATTACATAAATAAACTACCACATCAGGTGCAAGAAATTAAATGTTGGCTTGTGATACGTGTAACTAATGGGACTGTTTTAATGCAGTTTGCAACAACCGGCTTGGATATCAAAACTGGTAAGGTTAGTGAAACCATTAGTGTTAGTGGTAATTACAAGTTAGTTACCTATTGTGCCAAGAAACAAGCAGCTTTTGAACATCTACTAGGCGCAGATATTTTTGTGATTAGCCATGATCCAAGTCAGATGGAGGCTGCTACAGGCAAAATGGATGGTAATATAAATAATGTATCAGCAAATCATCCGATTTTGCAATTGATTAACTTTTTAAAGACACATGGAAGGCAGGTCATGCTTAGTGTACCATTTAAGTCACTTGAGGAACCGACCTTTCCTTTGTTTCTAGATAGGAAATTGATAGCAGGGAGTGCCATTGGTGGAAATTTTCAAAGTGCACATGGAGGGATGCTTTTACTAACCATGGTAGGAGAGGCTGTCAAATTCCATTTTGAGAGTAACGTTACAGAATTGAGCTCTATGTGGTAGCGCTGAAAATGAGCTCACCATTAGCAACTTCATGAACTCAGTGTACAATCAAGGAGTTTTTGTGCTCAATCACTCGCAATCTGCAGCTGCTGAAAATCAAGGAGGTTCTAGTATATGTGATATTTGTTGTTCTCATATTTTCAGTCTCTTGTTTGTGATAAACCCCACCCTTGAGGGCAATGGCGTTTTTGAGAGATCAGGATCCTCTCCATTTCAAGTGAATGGAGACTCTCTATTTCATAGTCCATATTTAAAATATAAAGGAATGTGACATCATGCTGATAGGGAAGCGAGCGCACATTTTAAATCTAGACCATGAAATGGAGTCTCCATTTACTTGAAATGGAGAGTCTCCTAATTCGTTTTGAGGAGCGGAGAATGTAAGGAATAGGCAAGGGATATAGAAGTCAATATAGGATTAGTGGGGGACATAATTGTAATAGTGGTATTCTAATGTAGGCATATAGCTTAGTTGTAATTTATTTGGAGAGTAGTGAATGATAATATGATATTTCTTCTCTCTCTACGTTTCCATCTCCTTATTCTCTTCTTTCTTCTTCTCTCAAACTGCTCTCTCTCAACTCAATTTTCTGTTTCTCCTTCCCTAAATTCCGTTGATAATTCCAGTTCTACTTCTCCAATTCATTACACATTCCTTTTGTTCTCCACATAAGCAAGATCAAGGCGTGTTTAGCTTTTTAAAAGCTAAACTTCAAAATAGGCTTCAAACTTCTATCGCCTACAGGAAGGGATGTGCTTGTCAAATCAACACTAGCCACAATTCCCATTTATACGCACTCGGCTTTTTCACTTCCGCAATTCCTGATTGGGGAGATGGAAATGATTGTCAGGTATCTTTGGAGGCGTCATGATATGAAAACCCGGAAGATTCATTGGGTTGCTTGGGATAAAATCTGTCATCCAAAATGAGAAGGGGCAATTGGGAATTAGAGATTTTAAGATCATGAACTTAACTCTACTTGCTAAATTGGCCCGGCGTATGATTACCCAGCCGTCATCTCTAATTGCTTCAATTCTACTGCCAAAATACTGTAACAATGCAGATTTCTTGAACTGTTCGGCCAAGGGAGGTGATTCATGGATTTGGAAAGGAATCCTTCCGGCAAGTCTGTAGAATGAAATAAACAATTCGAGCTCGATTCGTACTCGCTCGACTAAAAATTCTATTCGTGCTCCATTAGAAATATAAATGATTCAAATATGAAAAAAATTTAAAGTTCATAAATTACTTGATACTCGGATCATATTCGTTCAAAAAGTTCAAACTGTTCGAACTCAGTTCAAGATCGTACTTAACTCGGTAGCTAAACGAGCCTCAATCAAATCCTATTTCATACTCGATAAATTTTGTAAACTAAATATAAGTAACTCAATACTCAGCTCGACTCGATTTTAAATAAGAGATTTATTGAAACATAGTATGGCCAAGATTTTTGGATCAGGAAGCTCAACTAATATTTGGACGGAGTTATGGGCAGGAGCTAAAGATAGCAAATTGATTCCTCCTATCTCGATCCACAAGTATGACAAATGAGAATTTTGAGCAATGCATGGTTAACCAACTTCTTGATACAAACACAAAACAGTGGGATTTAGTTAAAATTAGATAGCTAGTTGAGCCCCATCATTGGGCATTGGGCAGTGGCATTGGCTACTCCCAATTCCATTTATCATAATGATGATAAGATCTTTTGGAGATTAACGGCTAACCGGAATTTCTCAGTTAAGTTGGCTTATATCTGAACGAAAGAAGTTCAGAGCATGACTAATGAGACGATGCAGGCTAACCGGATAGCGGATGAAGCCAACTCCAGTATGTTTGTGTTATCTAACATTTGGACCCTTGACATTCCACTGAAGATACAACTTTTTGGATTTGGCTCCCTCCATTATACTTTTCTTCCAATTCCATCCAATACACAAATTATTTTATTTTGATCTTAATAATTTAATTAGTAATGATCAAAATATGTAAATAGATGATGGTATTAAGATCAATTCTACCAAAAATTAGAATCATTAAAAATATATTTACCGTTAAAAGTTTAAAAGTATTTTCAGCCATTAAAATTTTGGTGAAAAATTTATATGTTTATTAAATAGTGAAAAATGATATTATAAATTAATTGAACGGTGTTGATTTCAGTTATAATATTTAAAATTATAAAAATATAATGTATTAGATGGAATTGGAGGGAAGATGTAATGGAGGGAACCAAGTCCTAACTTTTTCTATGGAAATTAGCCGATAATGCTCTCCCTCTGAATGCCAGAAGAAGCCGCATTATTCCTAACACGTCCCCTATGTGTTTTTTGTGAAGATCAAGAGGAGACATCATCCTACTTGTTTTTGCAGTGCCCGTTTGCGAAAGTAATTTGGGGAGTCAAAAGGGCATTTATAGCACAAATTTTCAGCACTTGAACGTGTAACAATGGCTAAAGACTCTTATTTTTGACAAAGATGGTGCTCAGGTTAGCACTCATAATAGTTGTCTTTCTCATGTAAGAATCTTATGACTACTTATATGGAAGCATTGTTGTGAAATTGTGTTTTAAGGGGCACAGAAGGATCTGAGAAATGTGAATGAAGCTATTGAGCAAGGGCGTAGCTACTACGATAGGCTACAGCCCACCCCAAATTAAAAATTAGCCCAATAAGCCCACACCAAATTTAAATACTTAGCAGTTAGCTCATATGTTGTTCTAGTTCATTTATATTTTTATCAAATATAAACTATTTCTTTTTATTAAGTAATTTAGTTAATAATTAGGCTTACTTTTTATAGAGAATTAGGTCAACGTTTCATTTTCTTTTTTCTTTACCCGTTGCCTTTCTACAGCGGCTGCTCTTCTCTCTTCAGTGACCAGGTACGAATTGATTAATGGCCTTAAGTGAAATTAATTAATTTGATTTGAATTCAATAAGATATCATGATTCATTGATTCCCTTTGCTAGTTGAATTGGGATTATATATCAATATATGGTCGTATGGGTCTCAGGGTCTGTACGTTTGTGATTTGTGAATTGTTGTTATACTATATGATTTACTTGTATGCTATAATACATGGTTGATTGAAAATTAACAATGATTAGGTACTCAAAACATGTCTGATCATGATCGACAAGCCAAGAAAACAAAAAAATTTAGTACATAGTACAAGAAAAAAGATTCAGCTTAGTCAATTGAACGGAATAGGCCAAATAGCAGTGCTCCTCTTGCATCTGATAAGCATCAACATGTTCCTTCTCCTATACTCCAGCCTAGAGAGTTTGTTCCTACTGGACAGTCTCGACTTGCATCAGATACTGATAGAGAGTCTGTTCCTATAGTTGAATCAAGTCAATCAACAATACCAGAGACTAGAGAGAATGTCCCTACTTTTGATTCAACATCTAGAGAATTTATTCCTACTCCGCCAGTATGCAATGTTAACAATACAATGGTCAATGAGCAACCTGATGTTATATCTGAGACTCTTGAAGATACAGATTTTGATGTTGGTGATTTAGAACGAGATCCGGGGAAACGAAAGCACATATATGAATATCCTATTAATCAGCGTGACCGAATTCGACGTGCTTATATAAATGTGGGGCCATATCATTATAAACTTTTTGAGTATCCAAGAGTTCGGTCAGGAAACCAGTATCGTCGGTTCAATTATTCTTGGTTCAAAGATTGGCCATGGTTAGAGTATTCACCTCTTAAGAATAAAGTATTTTGCTTCCCATACTTTCTTTTTGCAAAGAGTCCAAAAGTTAATCCTGCACTGACTACTGATGGATTTAATGACTAGAAAAGAGTTCGAGATGGAAAGAATTGTGTATTTTTAAATCACATTGGAGGTCCATGCTCATAACATAATAGTTGTGAGAAATGCGTTGTGGATTTGATGAAAGCACCTCAACATGTAGACATAATTCTGAACCGACGAAGCAAAGATGAGATTTTGAAGAACCCGCTAAGACTCAATACAACCATTGAATCTGTTCGTTATCTTGCATATCAAGGGTGTGCTTTTCGGGGTCATGACGAGTCTTTAGATTTCAAAAATCGTGGCAATTGTGTTGAACTTATAAAGCATACAGCAAAGTTTAGTCCAGAAGTTGCTAAAGTTGTTTTAGGAAATGCCCCAAAAAATGCTACATTCACCTCACCCACAATCCAGAAGGAGATTTTGAATATTCTAGCAAACAAAGTGAGAATGCACATTCGAGGAGAAGTTGGGGATTCTGACTTTTGTATTCTTGTTGATGAAGCACAAGACTCAGCTCATAAAGAGCAAATGGCTATTATTTTGAGATTTGTCGACAAAGAGGGTTTTCTAAGAGAACGGCTTTTTGATATTGTGATGGTTGAAGACACTAATGCCGAGACACTTCATCAAGAGATATCTAAAGTTCTTCTCCATCATAATTTGCAAGTTGAAAGATTAAGAGGTCAGGGGTATGATGGTGCTAGTAATATGAGAGGTGAATGGAATGGGTTACAGGCATTATTTATGAGGGATTGCTCATATGTATATTATGTACACTGTTTTGCCCATCAGTTACAATTGGTCTTAGTTGCAGCTTCAAAAAAAGTTGATCCTATTTAGAAATTCTTTTCTTCCTTGAGTTCTATTGTCAATGTCATTTGCGCTTCTCCAAAACTGTTAGGAATAAGCATGAGAATGATATTCCTATTTATATAAGATTTAATTATGATCTTAATGAATGAATATGCAACTATTTCTGCATTGATGAAAGCTGTAAAGTCTATGAATAGATAATAGAAATATATGTACAAGGACTTAGAATGAAATGATCAAATATGTTAGGTTGATCCTATATGAAAAAAATAGCTTTGTAAAGTCCTTCAAAAGAAATAATGTACAAGGACTAAAAATAAAAAGATCAAGCTTGTTAGGTTGATCTTATACAATGTAATAGATAGGCCTGTCTGATCGTCGAGCACTGCACCAGCCTTCGTAGTCTGCCAGGGGAGACAAGGAAGACTCGAGGACTATCAAGGCAGAATCGTAGTCTGCAAGAATAGTAGCTCTCGGAGTTCGTAGTCTGCTAGGAGAGACAAGGCAGGATCGTAGTGTGTCGAGAAGAATTTTCTCAAAGCCGTAATCTGCTGAGGAAGTCATGTTCAGAATCGTAGCGACAGCTTGTCTAAGAGCCGACCGAGCATCTGCTGAGCCAAGTCAAGAATCGTAGGCCACACTTGAAGTAGTGGAGTCT
Source organism: Panax stipuleanatus (assembly GCA_020205555.1). NCBI lineage: Eukaryota > Viridiplantae > Streptophyta > Magnoliopsida > Apiales > Araliaceae > Panax > Panax stipuleanatus. The sequence goes on from JAINUT010002057.1 coordinate 270,352, forward strand.
ACTGATCATATCAGAGGCAGAGATCGTAATCGAGCCAAATCAGACAAGGACAGCAAGTGTTAAGGCAGAAATCGTAGTCTGTCAATTGATCTGATCTCGGAGTCGTAGTGTCTGCAGAACCAAAGCAAGATCGTAGTCTGCAGAATTAAGGCCTCAACGAAATGCTCACAACGCCAAGGAAGAATTGTAGTGTCAACACGATTCTCAACAGATGAGCACTCCCAAAGAATCCAAAGATGTAGCCTCTGGTCAGAACTATAAAGATGCAATCTACCTGAAGGAAGCCAGAGAGCACTCAACGAATGGCATGCAAGCTAACAGAAGATCTAAGCACCAACTCAATCAGCATCCTGATTGAGAAGTAAAGCTATTCAGGTGAAGTCTTCCACAAACAAATCACAAGAAGACTTCAGATGAAGTGACTGACAAAAGGAAGTCAGCAGTGCAGTAGCTGTCAAGATAAACAAAAGACAATGATCTTGGGAGTAGCCAGGATCATAGTGTTTACCAAATGAAGCAGAAACTGATGCAGTTTACACAGAGATACTGGCAAAACTATGAAGAACAAGACAAAAGTGATTAAGCATGGGTCAGACCATTGATGATAGGTGAACGGGAGATCATAAGGAGAAAGAGAGCTGGGTATGCCACAAATCTGATGAGTCTTGCAATTCAGAAGGGCCAAAAAAATAAGACAAGTTATCAGTTCCTGAGATAAGTCGAGGCAAGCAGAAGTGTTGAAGCACTGCACAAATGGAGGAAGAAGTGTTCTACATTACAGATCCAAAGAACACTCTTCAAAATCGTAGTGTTGTCTCAACCAGTCAACGAGCAACATTCAACCGACACTACGATCAAGATTCAAAGTCATCTGCACCAGAATCATAGAGTTCGGGCATCTAAATATTGAAGCACTGCAACGTCTTAATATGAAGACTGACATCCGAACGTTGTTGATTGAGAGCATCGATGCAGAAAGACAACTCCTGATGTTCTGATCAAGGAGTCAGAAAGAAGAAATAAAGGTGACTACCAACCTGACACGTTAAAGTGACATATCTGAAGTAGTAGGTGAAATAGTAGACTGTTGTGTCAGAAAAGTCAAAAAGGAGCTGTCACGTCACATCAGCAGTCTGTACCAAATAACTCGAGATCTGTGAAGCAATTCAAATAGCTTCCAACGGCTATTTTCCAACGGGAAGATCATGGAAGGGTATTTAACAGTTGAAGCTTCAAAGATGAGAGAGTTGCTGAGTTGCTGAATCGTTGAGTTGTTGGAATGCTAAGTTGGAATGCTAAGTTGTTGACCCTACGAGTTCTACAGAGCTGAAAAAAATATGTCTCAATGGCAGTGAGACTACGAAAGTAGAAGCAAAGCAGATTTGAAGAAGGGCTTTAACAGACAAAGGCTTCACTCAACAACAATGAGGATGCCATTGAAAATGGCAGCTAAGCTGAGAGCCGAGAAGGCCAAGAAGATGGCATTCAGAAAAGTGGCAGAGCGGAAAGAAGACCCGAAGAGCCACTCTACGAATCACCAAGAACCAAGAGCTGAAGGAGAACAGATGAAAAACCAAGTCTGCACACAAGTCAAGCAATGTTCAGGGGATGCTAAGGACCAGAAGAAGTTGACCAGCAATGACAAGCCTTAGCAAACCTAAGTGGTGAAGGTTCACAGCTGAGATCAGATGAAGACAAGCATCAACCACACGAAGATTAGCTGCACCAGAGAAGAAGACTGCTAAGTACTCGAAGATGTTGAGCTTAATGAACATCTTAGCAGTCTATTCGGTGGTGGTCCAGACTCGACCCAGGATGCAAAGAGGACCACACCAAGCTGCTAAGTACCAGAGATGATCAAGCTTCAAGTCATCTTAGCAGCAAAGCACCAACAACAACTACAACAACAACAAGTAGCCAGGGCCTGAGGGGTCCTTGTTCGGATGGACTAAATGAAGTTCCAAGGCTGCTGGCCTTGAAGAGTTCATAGAGAACTAGAGTTCCAAGCCCGCTAGGCTTAAAGAGTTCTTAGTGAACTAGAGTTCCAAGTCTACTGGACTTGAAGAGTTCTTAGTGAACTGGAGTTCCAAGGCTGCTGGTCTTGAAGGAATCTTAGTGATTCAGGGTGCTGCCCTTTCCTTAGTGGAATTCCTACTAGTGAAGCAGAAGAGTGGATTAGGAGCTTGAGTCTCTGAACCACTTAAAATCCCTTGTGTCATTTACATTCTGTCAGTTACATTATGTATATATAACTGCTATAACTGCTATGGATGTAATAACCACTTACACATAAAATAACTCTAGAACAATGGTTAACAAGGTTATCTATGAAGGGAATCTTTAACTTATTCCGCTGTGCTTGAAATGATTCTTATGTTTGTCATATGCTAATTACTTAGCAATACAAAATAAAATGGAAAAGAGTTTTGAAAATGTAAAGGATCTATTCAACCCCCCTTCTAGATCTATTGTGTGCCCTCTGGGAACTAACAAAACGTCATACTGAATTTCATGTTGCTCAAGTTATGCATATTACAGAATTGATTATAGCAGGTGAGCGTGGAATAGGTAGAGGACTCAATCACATTGGTACCTTATATAGACCTGGAGCTACTCGTTAGGGTTCTCATTTTACTTCAGTTTGTGACTTGATAAATAAATATGATGCAACTTGTACCGTTCTTGAATTTATTATGGATGATAAAACCACAGAGTCTTTACGTGCGAAAGCTGATTGTGCTTACAATGCAATTAGATCATTTCAATTCATATTCATCTTGCATTTGTTGAAAGACATGATGGGACTTACTGGTGTCTTATGTCGAAAGTTGTAGCAAAAATCTCAAGATATTTTGAATGCTATGAATCTGGTGGAAATTATAGTGAATTCTCTTCAGAAATTAAGAAAATACGGTTGGAAAGATTTTCTTGAAAAAGTGATGTATTTTTGCAGAAAGCATGATATAGATATTCCTGACATGGACGGTCAATTCAGTATGAATTCACGTCGCCGTAATTGTCAACAAAGAAACATAACAACTGAGCATCATTATCGTGTTGACCTATTTTATGCTGCAATAGATTTCGAGTTGGTGGAATTGAATGGTAGGTTCAGTGAAAGAACAAATGAACTTCTTATTCTTAGCTCATCTTTGGACCCTACAGATGGTTTTAAGGCATTTAACATTGATAATATTTGCAAACTTGCAGAGGAGTTTTATCCTCGAGATTTCTCTAAACAAGAGTTGCTTCGCTTGAGAAGCGAGCTGACAATTTATGAGTTTAATGTACCTCATGATGATGTGCTCAAGAATGTTACTACTCTTTATAAGTTATGCTAAGGATTATTTGAAACAAAAAAAATCAACGACATATCAAATGATTGATCAGTTAATTCATCTTGTTTTGACTTTGCCAGTCTCCACAACAACTACAGAGAGATCATTTTCAGCTATGAAACGTATCAAAACAATGTTGTGCAACAAGATGGAGAATGACTTCTTAGTTGATAACATGATTGTCCACATCGAAAAGGAGTTGACTGAGAACTATGATGCAGACTCAATAATTATAGAATTTGTTTCTATTCAAGAGCGAATTAGTGATGATTTTGTTTATTATTCAATTAGCTACGTGATTTTATGACATATACAGTTATCTTAATATATGGTTTAATTTAAAAAGAAAATGTATGTAGTGAACGTTCACGAAAAAAAATTTATAGCCCACTCCAAATCATAATCCTAGCTCCGCCCTTGCTATTGAGCAATGGAATCAAGCTGCGATATATATGAAAACCAAGCTAAAGTCTGCTACTGCTAACCTTTTTATGTAACCAATGAAAATTATGAAAGTCTCCTATTGAGTGGTGGAAATGCTGAGCAGGGGAATGACAAGGTGATTAAGCTTCAATCGGATGGAAGTTCGTACAAAAATGGATATCATGCGGCTGTGGCTTAGGCATGGCACGCAGGATGCAAATTTACATGTTTTGGGGGTTGCTTTATCATCTCTTCATGTTGAATAAGGGTGTAAATGAACCGACTCGAGCCGAGTATTGAGTTACTCAGATTTGGTTCACAAAATTTATCGAGTATAAAATAAGGTTTGGTTGAGGTTCATTTAGCTATCGAGTCGAGCACGATCTCGAATCGAGCTCGTACAGTTTGAAATTTTCGAACAAATAGGAAACGAGTATCAATAAAAAATTATAATTTGATGAGGTTGGAGTAATTTATCAAATTTTAAAATTTGTTTATATTTAAATCATTTATACTTCGAGTCGAACTCAAATTGAACTTTTAATCGAACGAATACGAATTGATCCTAAATTGTTTGCTCATTTTACAGCCTTAATGCTACATGATAAACACATAATTAATACATTTTAATATTCCCATATTTATTATTTTATATGCTTATTTTATTTAACTAATACATTTTATTTTGTTTTGTAGGAAATAATATTTATTTTTCTTGGGGAGCAAATAAAGGATTTATATCCTACTTTTAAATATGAAAAAGGACTATTGGAGGATTGCCATATAGAGATTGAAGTCAAGAAGAAAAGAAGAGGAAAAAAAGGAACAAAGTGTCCAAGTTCAATGAACCTAAATTAGGGCACAAATTTATTTTTTCTCTAAATAGGCCTTTTGTTTTATAGAGAATGGAGATCACTTGTTATTTTCTTTTCCTTAGTTTTTCACTGGTGTAGAAGGGAGTAAGATATTTAGGGTTTGTCTTTTCTCTTACTCCAATCACGTGTAGTATTACTGTCAGGGAGTATTTGTAACTTTCTTTTATTAATATAATAGAAATTCTCTTTTAATTATTGTTCTTATTTCATGCAAATAGTAGTACTAATGTTATTTGTTTTTGTTTTTAATTTCATGGTTAGCTAAATTTCTAATACCTAGGATGATGATGAAACTAGGTATTTCATAATAATTAATTTCTTTCCGTTCCGAAATTAGGGCCTAATTGTTTTCGCCTTCATATTTATATTAATTGCGAGGTTTTGATAAGTTATAGTTAATCTGTGAATTTTTCATAACTTATGCTTACCCATATTAATTATATGAATCATTATTTTTAAAGGGAAGGAGAAATAATTTATGAGCTAATTCGAAAAAGTAAGTAATTATTATTTATGCTAGTACTTAGTGGATTTGGATTCCTAGGTATCTTTTCTCATTAATAGTTTCCATAATTTAGTTAGTTAATCATCACCACTATATTTATTTCTAATTTGCCTAAAATATTAATTAAGGATATATTAAAGAATTGATCTAGTCTCTGTGGTTCGACCTGCACTTGCCAAATCTACAATAGACGCTGTGCACTTGCAGTACATAATTTTAACTCGTCAAGTTTTTGGCGCCGTTGCCAGGGACTAGAATTAATTTTTTTTTCTTAATTTTTATTTATTCGAATTAGCTTTTAACTCTAATAAAAAAAATTCTTTCAGGATTATTGAAGCGGATCGAAGGAGCGAGAAGATAAAGATTTTGTTGTTGCGCTTTTCCTGGTACTTTGTATCTCCAATTTTTTTAAAAAATAAAATAAAAAATATAATAGTTTAGTTTTTATTAATATTTTTTTTTGTTGCCGCATTCATGCATTCACTCACGTAGAGCACATCATGTTAGGTTTTTATTTTATTTTTATTTTTATTTTTGACAAATATAAATTGTGGTGATTGCTGGAGGACCGAGGTATGTCAAAATTTCTCCTTCTTTCGTAATTCACATAGTTTTAGGACACTTTATTTATTTATAATTTTTTTTTATTTGTGCATTTTCTTCTTTAATCTAACATTAAGGGCACAACCTGTAACAAAATAAGGTGGGGATTTCATTACCCTCCCTTGGCCCACAAACAACCCAACTTGCATTTTGCATAACATTGACCAAATAAAATCAAGAAGACGTTAGCTCCTAGGACTCTCGAGCTCAATTAGGACAAGAAACTCCAAGAGGAGGCTGAATTTTAAATTAATCCAACTACTGGTGTCTAGGCAAGTGGTTCAAAAGGTAAACGCCTAAAGATTGTGTGGTTATTCAATTAGTCACCGTATCTACAGAGAGACTCCCACCTTTCTTACACTTACCTGGCTAGTGGTGTGATTAATTTCGAATTTGGTGGACCTTGCAGTATAACTTGGAACAGTTAGGAGCTGTCTAGATTTTATTTATGTTGACCTTAGAAGTAAATTTTTTTATTTTTTTTATTCTCTTATTTGTTTTTTTTGTGCTTATCTGCTTATTTGCTAAGTAGTGTATGCAAAAAGTGTGGACTAGGGACGAAACATTGTGATTAGTGAGAAAACTTAATTTTTCGGATTGCATTTTAAAAGATCTCACTTTAAGAAAAATGGAGGGCGCACAAACTATTTCTTTAAGGGGTCGATGTTATCCTTCCCGCTCTGTCCAACCATCATGTATCAGTTTACCACTAGTAACTGGTAACAATTTTGAACTTTAACCGCAATTTATAAATATGTTACCTAGGTTCACGGGGATAGAAGATGCATATTTATTTATTTAGGAATTTGAGGAAGTTTGTGCCTTAATAAAAATTCAACAATTCTCTGATGACTCAATTAGGCTAAGATTTATCACATTTGCTTTAAAAGATAATGCTAAAAAGTGGTTATATAGCCTACCAAATAATTCCATATCAACCTGGGAGGGATTTGTTGTTACATTTCTAAAAAAGTATTTTCCAAATCATAAAACTGCTAAAATTAGGACTGCAATTCATCAATTTTGCCAACTTGAAAAAGAGTCCTTTTGAAAATATTTTGATAGATTTAAAAATTTGTTATCCCAGTGTCCACATCATGGAATTGAGAAATGGCGATTATGCCAAATTGCTTACGAAGGTTTAGACTATTCCACTAAAACAATGTTAGAATCAATGTGTCAAGGGGATTTTCTAAATAATGATGAGGAAAAGGCTTGGGAATTTTTAGAAGACTTAGCAGAAAAAATCATGCAATGGAAAACCACCCTAGAGACTGATAAACCTTGCTCATTTAGGGGTGTTCACACAATTGACAATTCAATTGCTACCGAAGCTAAGTTGGCTGGATAATTACAAGACTTGAAGCTTTAGAAACTTGTGGACCATCACATGTAACCGAAGTCTCAACACCAACACCTTTGTGTCTAAGGTGTAATTCACCAAGTCATATGATAGAGGAATGTCCTAGAGTCATGGCTCAACCTGAAGAATATGAACAAGTTAATGCAATGTTTCAAAGACCTAGGGAAGACCCATTTGCATCCACTTATAATCCAGGTTGGAGAAATCATCCTAATTTTGCATGGAACCAGGGATCCTACCCAAATAACTCTTCAAATCAGGCCAATCAATCTTTTCAACCTTACCAAAAGTCAAATCCTGGTCCGTACCAAAATTCAAATTCAGCACCTCAATATCCACCAGGTTTTTCTAATGAAAGTGAGAAGAGACTTAACACTTTAAAGAAGAACATGGAAATGTTCATGAAAAACACTAACCAAGCATTATCTCGTCTAGAGATCCAAATGAGTCAATTGGCCACTACATTTAGTGAAAGAGAGAAGGGTAAGCTTCCTAGTCAACCCGAGACCAATCCAAAATTTTCAGTTCCTAATCAAAAACCTTATCATGCTAATTCACTTGAAAACAACCAAGTCAATCATGTGAATTCTGTAATCTCTTTAAGGTCTGGAAATTATTTTAACAATCATGCTGGCATTGATAATGAAGAAGAGAAAATTTTAAATATTGAATCTAACGATCCATCTTCAAAGTCAGCCCAGTCTGAAAAGCCCACAAACTCCGAGTCAGTAGGCCCATCTACTAAGCTTGTGTCAAAAAATGATCAAACCACATCTTCGGAGTCAACTGAAAAAGTCTTTAAACCAAAAGCCTCATTCCCTCAAAGACTTATTTCAAACAAGCAGTCAGCCCAATTAGACAAAATTCTAGGAGTGTTCAAACAAGTGAAAATTAACATTCCCCTTCTAGATGTCATTCAACAAGTTCCTTCATATGCTAAATGTCTAAAAGATTTATGTACACACAAAAGAACCACTCATGTTCCTAAGAAAACTTTTCTAACAGCTCATGTTAATTCTATCTTGTCATGTCAAGTTCCTGTGAAGTATAAGAACCCCGGTTGTCCTACTATTTCATGCATCATAGGTGACACATTAATTGAAAAAGCTTTGCTTGATTTAGGAGCTAGTGTGAACTTGTTACCATTTTATGTGTACCAAACCTTGGGCTTAGGGGAGTTGAAAAAGACAAGTGTCACACTCCAACTAGCTGACCGTTCTGTTAAAGTGCCAAAGGGAATAGTTGAGGATGTACTCATTAAGATTGGTGATTTTGTCTTCCCTGTTGACTTTGTTGTCCTTGAAACTCAGCCTGTTGCCAATCCCAAGGGTCAAATTCCTGTCATTTTAGGTAGACCATTTCTACCAACCTCTAATGTGTTAATCAATTGTAGAAATGGACTAATGAAATTGACTTTTGGGAACATGACAATTGACTTAAATGTGTTTAATGTGGGAGAGCAACCTAGTGATTTGTTTGATCAGTCCGTTGAAGTGAACATGATTCATGAAATGTCAAAAAATGAACTAACGGGGGAAGATGAAATTATTAACTTTTGTCTAAATCATTTTGGTCAAAATTGGGATGAAACTGAATACTTGAATGAGATCAATGAGATGTTGGACTCCACAGCCCAAAAATCTTACTCTAGATTGGTACCTATAGTTGAATCAAGTCTGACACATTTTGAGCAGTTTCAAGATAATCAAATTGACTTTGAATTCAAATCCTCTTATGATCATTTTAAGTCTACCTTGGGTCCATCCGAAGCGCCTTCTAGAAACACTAAATATGATTTAACAAATGAACCAAAGATTGTGGACAATGAGAATCTTCCATGTTTAGATAATGAGATCATATCTCCCATTTCAAATAATGCATGTGTTAATCCAGTGGTGCCTAAAAATCTTGGTATAACAGTTATTCAAAATGAGAAAAATATTTTAGTGCCCCTTGGTAACGATTATGGATGACAAGTTTGGATAGATTTTATGAAGTTGGAATTTTTCAAAAGGAACTATCATTTTTCGTTGTCATTCCCTGACTCAATTTTAAAAAAATCAATCAGGGGTGCTCGCAATTGTTCTTCTATTGTAAATTCTAACTATTTCCAATTACCCAGACCTCCTGAAAATAATACGAAATCCACTCTAGGTTGTCTGTTTGTATCACTGATCATTTACAGTCGCATAGTTTTTAGGATGTATAAAATTTGTATTTATGTACATTTGTTTTCTTTCTCACCATATTTTTTTATAGACCAAATGTTCCACCATACAAGGTACAATTCTTTCACATCTTTGTTCTCTTTTCTTCATTTTCTTCATTTGCATACATTGAGGACAATGCATGAATTAGGTATGGGGGGAGTTTTGCATTTTTATTATTAGATTTTTTTCTCTTCTTTTTAGGAAATTAAGTTTTTTTGTAAAAAAAAATGAAAAAATTTTGTTTGACTTTTTTATGGATTGAATTTATTCTAATAAGTGTCTGTGGAGTTAAAAGTCATGAGTAAGATTGAAAGAATTAAAACTCTTGAATATTTGATAAAGTACGAAATCTTAGTTTGAAATACCATCTAGACTAAAATTGATTTCAAAATCATTTTTGCACTTCACGATCACACTAACTCTTAGTTGTGGATATAAACTATGATTTGAGCAATTTCAAGGAAAAAAAAAGTTGAAGAATTTGAAAAAAAAAAGAGAAAAAAAAAAAAGAAAAAGAAATAAATAGCTGCTTCAATGTCCATTGAACGAAATAACTGGGTATCCAAGCCTCGGAAAGCATCGATATTCACGCTGAAAAGTGTGATGGATAAAAGCAGTTTGACTAGTCTAATTTTATGGCCTTTGTTACTCTAGTTAGTAAGCCCTTAAGGGTGTCTCTACACCTAGTGCCCTAAAGTCAACTGGTTTGGGAGTCATTGGTCCAATGCTTGCTACATGAGTAACTCTAAAAAGCCTAAGAAAATGAGGCATTGCATAAGTCAAGAAAAAAAGAAAAGCAAAAAAAAATTAAAATTAAAAAAAAAGAGAAAAAAGAAGAAGAAAAATGAGTTTGCTTGATTTTTATGGTAAAATCCCTACTAAGAGTTACATCATACACACATGCATGCATCACATGAAATTAACGTTATGAAGGATGGTGTCTAGAATGAAGATTGGATATTTTTGATAAGGTGAAAGTGTGATTTTGAATTTAATCTTGCTTATGTATAATGTCCATGAATATTTAGAAGTTTTAATTTAATTTTATGACTTGTTGAACTCAAAAATATTTTTGAATTTTGTGGGTATATTCACTGCAAACCCTCACGAGACACAACTCGTCCACTTGGGGTAACCTTGGAGTTTAAAGGATTGTTGCACATGCTAAGTGCAATCGTGTTTCCTACGAAAATAGGGTAGTATAGTTTTTTTTTATTATTATTTTACTCGAGGACGAGCAAAAGCTAGGTATGGGGGTATTTGATAAACACATAATTAATACATTTTAATATTCTCATATTCATTATTTTATATGCTTATTTTATTTAACTAATACATTTTGTATTGTTTTGTAGGAAATAACATTTATTTTTCTTAGGGAGCAAATAAAGAATTTATATCCAACTTTTAAATATGGAAAATGACTCTTGGAGGATTGCCATATAGAGATTGAAGTCAAGAAGGAAAGAAGAGGAAAAAAAAGAACAAAGTGTCCAAGTTCAATGAACCTAAATTAGGGCATAAATTTATTTTTCCTATAAATAGGCCTTTTGTTTTAGAGAGAATGGAGATCACTTGTTATTTTCTTTTCCTTAGTTTTTCACTGGTGTAGAAGGGAGTAAGATATTTAGGGTTTATCTTTTCTCTTATTCCAATCACGTGTGGTACTACTGTCAGGGAGTATTTGTAACTTTCTTTTATTAATATAATAGAAATTCTCTTTTAATTATTGTTCTTATTTCATGCAAATAGTAGTACTAATGTTATTTGTTTTTGTTTTTAATTTCATGGCTAGCTAAATTTCTAATACCTAGGATGATGATGAAACTAGGTATTTCATAATAATTAATTTCTTTCCATTCCGAAATTAGTGCCTAATTGTTTTCGCCTTCATATTTTCTTTCGCACAAATTACATATGGTTCTTATATTAATTGCGAGCTTTTGATAAGTTATAGTTAATCTATGAATTTTTCATGACTTATACTTACCCATATTAATTACATGAATCATTATTTTTAAAGGGAAGAGGAAATAATTTAGGAGCTAATTCGGAAAAGTAAATAATTATTATTTATGCTAGTACTTAGTGGATTCGGATTCTTAGGTATCTTTTCTCATTAATAGTTTTCATAATTTAGTTAGTTAATCATCACCACTATATTTATTTTTAATTTGCCTAAAATATTAATTAAAGATATATTAAAGAATTGATCTAGTATCTGTGGTTCGACTGCATTTGCTAAATTTATAATAAACGTTGTACACTTGCAGTACATAATTTTAAGTCATCACTACGCATTAGCCCTTCATCATTCTCCTCTGTGGTCATTCCATAATAAATGGGATAAAGTGGAATGCAGCACAGATTATTTACAGCTCGTGTACTTGTTGGAAGTAAGTACTCTTTAATTGCATCTCCTATTTTACGCTAACTAGTTGATATCTCTTATTTAGATTCTATGTTTACCTTTTGCATGATTAGGAAAGTTCCTAGGAGTATTGGCGGACAAAGCTAATATGCTAGGAAATTTCGTTGTAATATATTTGTCTCTATGCATGTTTTATATTTACCAAAAAAAACAAGGGAGTCTTATTTGGTCGGATACTTTGGGAATGTTTAAAAATGGGGAAAAAACATTTTAACTCATTATGTTCGTCGTTTTTTAAATAATTAGTCACTGTACTTTTAAAATAATCAATTAGCCCATTGTACTTTTTAAAAATGTACAATCAAGTCATTCCGTCCAATTTTCGTCACGGACGTTAAAAAATCTGCTTGGGTTTCCTACGTGGCTTTTTTAAAAAAATTACGTGTATTTGCTAGGTCGAAGGAAACTTATAAAAAAATGAAAAAAAAATATTATTTTCTTATGTGGCAACACAAAAAAATAAAAATAATAAAATCATTAATTTTGTGGCAAAAAAATAATTAAAATAATAATAAAATTAAAATAAATATTTTAATTCATTTTCTTTATAATTTTTTCTTTTCCAACAAAAAAAATAAAATAATAAAATCATTATGTGACAAAAAAATTATTAAAATAATAATAAAATTAAAATAAATATTTTAATTCATTTTCTTTATAATTTTTTCTTTTCCAACAAAAAAAATAAAAAAATAAAATCATTATGTGGCAAAAAAATAATTAAAATAATAATAAAATTAAAATAAATATTTTAATTCATTTTCATTATAATTTTTTGTTTTCCAACAAAAAAATAAAATCATTAATTATGTGGTAAAAAAATAATTAAAATAATAATAAAATTAAAATTAATATTGTAATTCATTTTCTTTATAATTTTTTTTCCAACAAAAAAATAAAATCATTAATTATGTGGCAAAAAACTAATTAAAATAATAATAAAATTAAAATATATATTTTAATTCATTTTCTTTATAATTTTTTCTTTTCCTTTATCTCTTTTCCCTTCTTTTTATTATTATTTTTATTTTAAAAATTAATATTAATATTAATACACTGCAATTATTAAATTTAAACTTAACCATAAAAGAAACATATTATTAAAAATATTAAAACCTATTAATAACTAAACATAAAAACAAAATAAAATAAAAAAATAGGACGAAGTCAAAATCAGAGAGAAGAATCAATCGCGTGCTTCTTCTTCCTCTTAAAATTCCCAAATCAAAAACCTTATTGCTAAGATGGATTAAGGTGTATTTCGTCAGAGAGCGATCAGTTGAAGATCAGCTGCCTTGTGAAGATTTGGATGTTTTGATTTCCGTTACGAATGATGAAGATCTGGAGCATATGATGCTTGAGTATGATCGGCTGTACCTTGATTCCGTTAAGCCGGCGCGGATCCGGATGTTTCTCTTTCCTTTCAACCAGTCGTCCAATTTTAGTTCGTCGGATTCGAAGTCGGAGCGTCAGTTGTTCGTTGGTGCTTTGAATTTTGTCCAGATTCGAGTGTCGACGATTCGTCGTCTTCGGCAGCGGTTGCACCGCCTGTGGCGACTACGCCAAACTTTTGTTCGGAGGGGGGAATCACCCCCAACCACTCCTTTGATTGGAAACGACGACACATGAGATCTGATATGTATTGCAGCAGGTCAAATGAATGGGTTAATGATGAAGAACGAGAGAGCCATTAAATACAGACGACTTCTTGCTCCAACTCGTAATGTCACTCAAATTCACCCTCCAAATCCCACCAATGCTTTGTATAATACTCATGTAAGTATTTTTATAATGCACAATAACAATTTGTCTGGCTCCTTTTCTCAAATTTGAATTTCTGATCCGATTTTGGGTGTTTTTGCATATTCAGCTAGTGAAGCAACAAAGTAGGTGTGTTTTGTTTTTTTTTAAGAATATTGGGGGCATAAATCCTCGATTTCATTAATTGGCTTCCATGAAATGTACAGCACGTCTAAGTGTAAACAGAGGGGATTTGTTTCTCTTGAAAATGATATGATTGGTGTGATCTGAAGCTGGATTTTTCTTCTTCTTTTGGTTTAGGAGAATTTTTTTTTTGGACTTTTCTAAAGTGATTATAATGGCTATTTAGATTGTGGGAGTTTGATAAAGATGGAGATGGAGATGAGTAGGAAGATTTAAGAGAATATCTCAAATGAAGAACTTGGGAAGAGAGATAAATAATAAGAAAATGTTACGTGGATTTCAAATCATTGACCAGTCACTAAATATTTTGTTTTCTCTTTTTTTTCTCGCTGTCACGTATGTAAATATACAATTCAATATAACGTCCGTTCAAGAAATTGAACGGAATGACTTGATTGTATATTTTTAAAAAGCACAGTAGATTAATTAATTATTTTAAAAATACAGTAGTTAATTGCTTAAAATACGATGATTATAATGGGATAAAGGTATTTTTTTTCCTTTAAAAATCAATATAAACAATTAAATATCTAAAAACACAAGTTTTTGGTCCATGCATGTTTATAGTCCTTATTTAACATTTATTATGTCATAAATTCAACTTTGCTGAGTTGACTGGCTTTCAATTAATATATACTATCTCTGTCTCATAATAAGTGTTTTTTTAGCTTAAATCACACAAATCAATACACAAACTAAAATAACAAAAATACCTTTAATATACTTTCTTTGTTTTGTTTGAGATTTTTTTTATTGTCTTTTGGTCTCTCTTTCTCTTTCTTCAACCTTTCAACTTCTCAATAAATATGCAATAAATATCATTAGTTGCATAAGGGCACATATGGGAAAATATTATAAAAATTGTATTGGAATTTTAACAGCATCACTTATTTTGAGAAAAAATATTAAGCCTAAAAAAGTACTTATTGTGGGACGAAGGTAGTATATCATTCTTATAAGTGTACTTGGACGGAATCTACTATAAATTTGTACTTGTTACAAGTGTTTCAATTATTCCATCTGTTACTTAATATAAGCTGTTTTAAAAAATTATTTTTATTTCTTAATATAAGTCGTTTGACAATTTCAAGTAAGTATGAATTGCTTAATTTTTAATATTACCCCAAATATTAAATAAAACTTTAATTCTCTCACTATTATATGTCTAATAAATAACATTCTCTTTTTTTAATATAAAAACAATATAGACAATTGATATTATATTTAATACTTTACAAATATTTTTTAATACTTGTACACAACTCTAAAATAACTTATATTAAAAAACAGAGAAAATAACATATATCATTGTTATTAGTGTAATTGGACGGAATCCACTATAAATTTGTATTTGTTACGACTGTACTTGCATTGTTATAAGCTTATCAATGTATACATGACAAATTGAAAACTATGATTAGAATTGATATTATGTATTTTTTATATTTTTACATGATTCTTTCTCACATGAACATACGCATACAATGGGTTCTACCTGAATGTGAGAAAAATCATATAAAAATATAAAAAAAACACATGTAAAAATGGTTTTATCATTGAAAATTTTGTAACACATTGTCTAAGGAATCCTAACACAACTTTTTCGGAGGGAAAAGTAAAAAATAATTAAAAAAACAAAACGGATGGAAACTAATTTAATCAATGCATACTATTAAATAAATACCATTATCAATCAAGGATTGGACAACTGCTCTATCTTCCCTTTGAACTTGTCTCCTTAAACAGATAGATCTACTACTCATTAGCTGATAATTGAGATGATAATTGGGAGAAAACAACCAACAGGACATTTAAGATGTTATGGGAGACTTGCTGCATCTACATGAAAGGGGTTGTTTTCATATTGAGACCCAGCAAGATAAGAAAAATGCTAGAAACAGCCAGCTAAAAGAGAACAGAACAATAGCAGCTCAACCAAACAAGCCCTATAACAGACCTCCCGACTGCTGGAAAAAATTTAATACTTAAATAATCTACAAGCTAAACCCAATATTTAAACAACAGTTTTGTAGAAAGGAAAAACCAAACCAGTTTTTGCATAGCAAGGCTAGTTAGTTTTGTAGCTCATTACAACCGTACCTTCCACAAACATGATTACTAAATTCAAATTTAGCAAGGTTCCTTGTTCAAATGCAAATGATAAGTAGTACCAAAAAGATGCAGTCACATAACACTCATGCGTCTAACTCATGAAAAGCTGATACTACATTTCTGTTAAAGAAGATTACAGCAACTTAGTTCAATTCACATTTTTAAGTATCATCATATGTCACCTAAAATTCCAGCCAGGAATAAAGGAAGCCAAGCGAATTGAAAGATTAAACTGAAAAACAAAACCAAAAGCCAAAAGAAAGAAAGATAAAGAATAACAGAAAAGTCCACCTCTTCTTTCCAATATATCTGATACTATGCTCAAAAATTATGGTGACTGACAGTGACGGAGACAGTTAGAGATAATTCAAATAGAGAACAAAACAAAAGACACTGGATAACTTTATCCTAACCTCATACCATATCTCCACATGGAGCATTTAACTCCAGCCAGCTTCATCCTAGTTTTATCCATCGTGCTTTTCACATAACATATCACTTGGAAGTGCTGCAGGATCAAGCTCCCAACAGCCTCTCAGGTAGCCATCTTTTTCCGACGTGAGCTGAAAAGCAGGTATCTGGTGAGAGAATCTGAATAAATCACCCCTTGGTATTGCCAAAAGACATGTATTTGATCTCTGTCTTCTTCGAGCCTTAAAAACCGACTTGAAACCGGGCAGGCGTACCAAAGATGACACTTCCGTGCAAAACTCATTAGCTTTAAGAACTTCGACAACGTCAAATTCAAAGTTTTTCATGTCAGGACATGACAACTCAGCATTCCAGTTCTTGTAAATGACCCAAATCTCTCCTTCTTTGGGATATATTTCATGTTTGATCTTACTGATGGACTCTTCTCTCATCAGATGTGAAAAGGAACTCGGTGAAAAGACTTTAGGTTTTCCATTTGGAACTGTGAACATCCCACAGCAAACTGGCTGCTTAAATGTGCATGGTTCAAGCAATACTGCATACAACTTGAATGGTGAAGGTTCAATCTTTTTAATCTGAGCATAGCTATTGGGGAATTTCTCTGTACTGCTGTACAATGCCCATATCTGACCTGGACGAAACTTTCCCACAGACTTGTCCATACTAAAGTTGTAAAAGACATCTTCTGAAACTCTGGCACCCACAGAAAAGGATGGACGAGCACCAGGACTTTCTGTTAAATCAATGGGACTTTTAGGCATGCCTATATGTATTTCCTCATCACCCTGACTGGATGAAGCCTTTCTTTTAGATAGAGTGAAGTCACCAGTTTGACTTTTCGAACCATTTAGATGTTTGGCAGTTCCGGACTGACTCGCACATGGAACAGAATAAGCATGGACACTTTTCTTAATTGTGCTATTCAATTCCCTCGGAGATCTTCGAAGTTTTGCCACCTCATTGTCAAAGTAACTCTTCCCTTCAAATTCCACACTCTTCTTTGGTGTGCTTGAATTCTCAGAACCAATCGTGGATTTCATTTTTTCATCTGAAGAATTAGAAGATGAACTATTCACTTTAACATTCATGCTTTGAGCCTCCACCTTCTCCTCATTTTGCCAAAGCCCGTTAGGATTGGTAGGTAAAGAAGCAGGATCAAGTTCAAAAGATCCTTCTGGGACACCATCTCTTTCAGCGCCAGTCATTTTAAATGAAGGAATTCGATGGGAAAATCTAAGTAGTTCACTGGATGGTATCAGACATGAGCCAAGCCCTCCCCTTGTCGTTCGCTGAAATAGGCTTACAAATCCTTTTATTTTTGCCAAGCATCCAATCATTATACCAGTATCATGGCTAAAATCTGAGAGAATCTCCACGATTTCAAATATGTACTTTTTATGATTTTCTGAGTCAGAGCTCCATCCAATATCCCAGTCCTTGAAGAGGGCCCATGTCTCCCCACTTCTAGGATATATCACGTAAGAACCTCTACCAATGCCTTTTTCAAAGTGAATCAAATGAGAAAAGGTAAGACGATCTGAAGTTTCCTCAGTGTCTCCACGAGTAAATTTTCCACAACCCACAGGTAAGCCTTCATTTACCCAATCAATCTCACCTTGCTCCTCCGGATCAGCCTCTAGCCAAGTAAATCGCAGCTTAAATCCAGGTGAAAAAACCTTTTTAACCTGAGCATAAAATCTAGGCATGCCATCAATTGTATCATAACAAGCCCAGACTTGATCAACAGAAAAACATTTTTCATCTTTATCCTTGTCAAAATCACTGAATTCTGGATCAGGACATTCATAGACCTCTGGATCTGAGGTAGAACCCAAGTTTGGTTTAGCTTCAGAATCATCAATGACACCGTATTTCTTCACACCAGGGTCCAGTGTGACATCTTCATCTACATTGACCTGATGTTTCACAGCCTCATCTTTTGCATACTGTGAGCTTCCTTCAGCAGGCTCACTTCTTTTCCTTTTGATTTCGTTCTTATTGACCTCTGCAACCACATATTAAGTTGGACCCATATGGAAATGGAGTGTATTATTAAATAAAAGTTGCACATCTGATAAATAAAATGCTCCCTCCGTTCCAAGATAAGGATCAATACCGACTTTTTGAAGATAACTTGATACATTTTAAAATTCCAATTTGATATAAATTTTTAGTTTTAGACAATACAATTATAAAAAATGTAAACTATATAAAAAGCACTACTAATTATAAATTTTATTTTTATAAAAAGGTCAATGACTCGCACCAAATTTGAATTTGAAAATATCTCAAATTGACTTAAAAAGTCAAAGTCAAACTTGATCTTATATTTTGGAACGAATAGAATAGTACAATATAAGTAACTAATTTAGGAAAAGAAATTTGAAGAAAAAATGTATAAATAGTGAAATATAATGCACATAATTTATTTTTGCCCAAAAGATGTGAAGGATGAGTCCGTAGGCCAATGGGTTATGCCACAATTAAATGTGATAACTGAAAGCAAGCAGAACTTTAACTAAAATGTATTTTTCAAAGAGGTTGAAAGTGATGATAAAGAAGCAACACTAATAGACAAGACTGCTTTCTAAAATGGGTAAAACCAAAGACCAACTTACCAACTTTAAATTCCTCATTGTTGAAAGGTTCTTTCTGATCCTCTTTAGCATCACTATATTTTCTCTCATGGGAACTTTTTGGAGGGCTCATAAAGTCATCATCAATTGCATTTTCATTGTAAGAAACATTCTGCTTTTGCCGAGAAGATCTCCTACAACTATGGACACTTTCCGGCCAAGAGTTGTGTACAGAAGGATTTCCTCCACTCTCTTCAAATACCACCTCTTCAGTATCAGAACTGTTAGTGGTATTGAAGCTCTCACTAGAGTCCACTACAAACTTCCTCCCTCTTTTCCTGTTTTTGTCTCTAGAAGTCCCTGATACCCTGGCCTTTGCTGCATCAACCTTGGACATTCCAACTCCTCTGTTTGCTTCAGTATTCACATGGGCATTTCCTCTAACTTTGTTCTTCAAACCCTCACCAACTTCAGTAGTGCCTCCAGTCCTAGTCACATATTCTGAGCCCACTTTTCTATTAGAGTTTGACTCAGATCCGAAATTATAAGATGGAAACTCTCCAGAACTGTGTGCACCCATATTATAGGCCTTCGTTGGAACCTGTTTCTGAGAAACTGGAGGCTGAACTCTACCGAAACTGTGGGTTGAACCATCAGAACCAGGATTAGCCTGGTTAGATACAGGGGTTGCATTGTGGGCACCTAAATCATATGCAATAAAGGGTTTTGAACAGTTTTGACAGCGTAATGACTTGTTCACAAAAGTTCTGTAATACTGGTACTTTATAATACAAAATGGACAGCAAGTCCAAAATGCTTGATGGCCATTGGACAAATTTGGTCGCATTGGTTGATGGTGATTCAAACCACCAAACTGAGAGGTAGGGATAGTCGGAATTTTGTTCTGAACTCCATGTGAATTCCTGACAACAGGATTCACATGATGAGTCGGTGGCTTTGGTACAGCAGTTCTCACTGAAACTCTACAACTTATATCATACAGAGACCTTTTTCCTTTGTCAGAGAGCACCATATTTGCTTCACCAATCAGCTTAAAAGCAGCTTCTGCACCAGGAAATTTGTTCTTATCAGGATGAAGAACAAGTGCGAGTTTCCTGTATTGCTTCTTGATAGTAGCCTCATCAGCTAGTTTTCCGACTTGAAGAATTCCATACCAGTCCTTTTCAGACCCGCATATTTTGTTTTGAGCAGAACAATGAACGTCACAAACAGCTAGCAACTGGGAAATGTTCTCAAGTTCAGGAAAGAGATTTTTGGCCTTTAGTGCGATCTTCCGAGCCCCAAGAAAGTCATCGTTTATCATCTTCTTCTCTGCAATTTCTTTGGCCCTGATGGCCTCTTCTTTGTTACATTCCATGGTTACTACAAAATACAAGTTAAATACACCAACTCCTCAGGTGTAGTGCACATACAAAATGGCCACACCTTTTTTCTTCATGATCAACTAAAGAATAACACCCAACTTGACAAATAACAACTCACATAGTCATCCTGCATCAACATAGCAAAGCAAATATCAGCCAAGAATTCTTTCTAGTTCATTCCGTAAACAAAACTAAAAACCATAAGGATCACCAAATCAGCATTATCATCTTTGGACTAAAGCATAGAAAAGAAACAATTACATCACAAATAATTTATTGATTACCACCTGAAATCTTAAATTTTCAAATAAGCTGCTATGGAACCCCTCCCTTTTGTAATTCAAGGCCCTCTTATTAGCTGCCTGAATGATAAAACGAATATGATCCAAATACACTAAACAAACTGAAAGTCAAATAGATTTCAGAACCTGCCAAAATGAAATACCCACATTTTCAGTTAAATTATTTTACACAAGTGAGTGTAAATATATACACACATACAATTGATATGCAGGCTACTGGAGTCCGGGCCGGTCCTAAGAATTAGAAGGCCATGTGCGAGAAAAAAATAGGAACCCTCTCGCATATAAAAATACTAATTTTTTTATCAGCACCAATATATAAAACACAATTTATATCAAAATTCATCATTAATTAAAATAATAAATGTCAACGTCGAGTAACAAAATTATCAATTAAAAAGAAAAGGTAACTAAAACTTAAATGGACAATAAACTTCACACGATCGCTAGCATCATTCTTGTATTTTTTGCTGCAAAATCATCAATCAAACTTCCATAATCAATTTTCTACATATACACACACAAAAAAATCAGGGACCCTGTGCGGTCGCCCCTTCTGCAACCCCTCAGGGACGGCCCTGACTGGAGTCCAACTCTTAGGACCCTCCACCCTAGCCCTTGTAAAAAATGACTGAAAAGAGAGCGAAACCTAACTCTTAGCAAATACCTCTATATACATAGAGACAAGATGTACACATGGCTTCCCATCTAGAGATTGAAATTTGAGTCCCTCCACCATTGAGTAATGCATAATTGCAACTCATGTTAAGAGAACACATAGTGCAAAACCAAAACCAAAACCAAAACATAACCATGCAAGCATGCAATTCTAAATACCTTTTCCAAGGTTAAAACAATTATATGAAAAAGGTAACAATACAGACAAATAATACACAAAAACTTCATGCCATTGTAACCACAAAAAACCATATTTAGATTTTGAACAGAAAATTAAATGTGTTGGTGTCGCCATAAAATATGACAAAAAAGAATATTATAGTGTAATACTCTGTAATGTTCCCAAGAAATCTGGTTAACATGTTATTAAACTCAAATATCTTAAAACCTAGAATCACCTAAATGAATATTATTTTTTCAATGAAAAATAAAATTATACTATGGTTTTTTTCTTGTATTATAGCTAGTAATAATCTTCATTTCGAATAGGCAGAAACAAAATTAAGCATGGAACTCAACATCACTTTTCTTTTTCTGTCCGTTCGCTTCCTCAGCAACCAAACAAGACCCTCAAAAAAATATTTTATAAAAACGCACAAAATGATAAAATAACAAAAAACCCAAATCTCCAATTACTCAAAACCACAAAATACAGTCACCGATAAGAGTAACTACAAAGTTAAAGTCAAAAGACCTTAAAACCCTAAATCTTAAACGATCGCAGGTAATCAAAACTAATCTCAGTGTATAAACTGAATATGAAAAGAATTAAACCAAATTTGTTTCACCCAACAGCTCAAACCCTAAATTAGGACTAATATGCACATCGTTAAGGCAAATTTTCTGAAATGAATGGTAAAATGAACAACATACTACTAAATTCATGTATGCATAACTAAAATAAGTGCATAAATCATGGGGAAACAAACGAAGAAATAAGGAGCAATGAAAATTTTAGAGAATGAGTAGAACTTACTGGTTAAAATAGAGAGAAACCTTTAGAAGAGAATAGAAGCAGATTGAATAAATATATTTAGAGAGAGAACGAGAGAGGGGTAGCGGGAACGAAACAATGAAAATTTTGGGGGCCGCGGGAGTCCTTGAATTCACCTGAAATTTTCATTTCTTCCCACAAACTTATTTATATTAAAAATGGAATAGGGGATGATTGCGATTTTCAAGGAGGCTAGTCGAGTCAAAATGGGTCGAAATATAAAACATATATTTGTCGGACAGTTTATTGGACCGATCAAATTTTTCGGGCCTAAATTTGTTTAGATTTTATTTTAAGAACAATTACATATTATAATATATTTTTAAAAATAATTATAAAAACAGCACATAAATAAAATAATTGCAAAAGTAACATATTTTTACATACTTAATTATAAAATTATTACAAATAGAATTCATTTAATTGAGGAGATTAGGATTGATTTGCTGAGATGGCAAATTAATGTCCCAATTAAAAAATTATTTTCGTATTTTCGGTCGGGCATTTTTTTTTTGAAACGCGTGATAACCGCCTTAATCATTTGTCTGAGTATGACTCTTCAGTTTAGTAACCCTTATTTTGTATATTGGAAACCATTGCTTCTTTCTTATACCCGTGTTCTATTTTTTTACAGTGATCGGTACTGGTGATTTATTTATCATTTTCGTGATCGTTACAGGTTTAATTGTTCTTCATTGTCGTACTTACTTGGTTCGGTAATGATTTAGTTGTTGTTCATTGTCGAACTTACTCGATTCTCATTACTGGTCGGTGCTCTGAGTTTTGAAATATAGTATACTTGTTGTTGGTTCATCGTTACAGGTGAGTATCTGGCTTAATAAGTTACAGGTGAGTATCTGGCTTAATAGTGTAATGTATGATTTTATTAACACAATGGAGTTTTGATTATTTCTGTTTGAGTATCTGGCTTAATAGTGTAATGTATCTGGCTTAATACTTGTTGTTGTTGTTTATGTTGTATGTATGTGTTGTACAGGATGGTTGATACAAGGGAGAAGGATGGAAAGAGGAAAAGAATCACTGAGGGTGATTCTGTTACGGAGTTGAAGAAGTATGCTAGGGTGAGGAAGAGGAAAAAATGTACTAAGTTGGTGATACACGGTGATACAAAATTTAAAGAAATGCAGTTGGAGTCTGATTTTGACGCCCAGGCAATTAAAACTGAAGTTGAAGTTCAAAGCCAGAAAATAATCCCCAGACAAAAAGTCTAAAGGTGTGTTAATTCAAATTATGTTATTGTTAGCATCATATTAATGTTTGGATACGTCTTTATTATAATTTGGTTACTGTTGTCTTATTATATGGTTACCATTATTATGACCTCAAGGTGAAATTTTGGTTACTGTTATATAGTGGTCTGATTACTATGTAATTATTTACTATACATGGTTTGCCTAGACTGATTTGATGTAAATGTTGTTTCTGTATTAGTAACCATTAAAAATTGGGTTGGTTACTATCATATAACTGTTTAGTTACTTATTTATTATATTTTGGTTAATGTCATATTATGATTTGGGTACTATAATTGTGTCCTCAATGTGGGATTTTGGTAACTTTTATATTTTTCTGGTTACCATGTAATTGCTTAGTATACATGGGTTGCCTAAAATGGGTTTGATGTACATGTTGTTTATGTTTTGATTACAATCAAATTATGTTATTATTACTATCATATTACTTTTTGGGTACTTTTTTATTAAGTTTTGGTTACTGTTATCTTACGACTTGGTTACTATTAATGTGCCATCAATGTGGGAGTTTGGTTAATTTTATATATGGTTACTGTTATCTTATGACTTGGTTACTATTAATGTGTCATTAAGGTGGGAGTTTGGTTACTTTTATATATTCTTCTGGTTACTATATAATTGTTTAGTATACATGGGTTGCCTGAACTGGGTTTGATGAACATGTTGTTTATGTTTAGTCACCATGAAATCATGTTCAGGTTACTATAATATATTTGTTTGGTTACTGATTTATTATATTTTGGTTACTGTTATGTTATGATTTGGCTACTATTATTTGTTCCCTCAATGTGGGGTTTGGTTACTGGGTTTGATCAACATGTTTATGTTTGGTCACCATCAAATCATGTTCTGGTTACTATCATATAATTGTTTGGTTACTGCTTTATTATATTTCGGTTACTGTTATCTTATGATTTGGCTACTATTATTGTTCCCTCAATGTGGGGTTTGGTTACTATGATATTTTGTTATGGTTACTAGATAACTGTTTAGTATACATGGGTTGCCGGAACTGGGTGTGATTATATATTTTGTTATTGTTATTATCATATAATTATTTGGATACTGTTTGGTTATATGTTGTCATGTTGGTTACTAATGACTGTTTAATTCTGATTTTGTTTATTTGCAGATATGGGATCTTTATTATGAGGAACGTAACAGGAATTTTACCGGGAAAATAATATACTGGTGTGACATGAAAGTCCCTAGTTTTATTATGAAGAAGCTGAATAAAAGTCATTCGGAGAAGTTTAAGACTTCTTGTTTTGGAAATTTTCTTGATTTTGGTGAACATCAAATGTATTCTCAAATTCTTCACCATGCTCTTGTTAGAGAGGTTCACCAAAGGGATGACGGGGAAATGTGATTTCTGTTCGGAGAGAAAAGGATCCGGTTTGGTTTGCCAGAGTTTAGTTTGATTTCTGGTTTGAGATGGCAAGGTGAGGAAGACATATCTGCATACAAAGGTATGGAATATTTGTTGGTGGAAAAGTTTTTTGGGGACGAGGCTGTGACGCGTAGTAGCATAGGGAGGGTATATCGGGAGGCAGTTTTTGACAATGATGATGAGGCGTTGAGGATGTCGATGATTCTGTTGGTGTTTAATTTCATACTATTCACCGTTTCTGATAATTATGTGGATGGTGCAATGATTAACTTTTTATGTTTTGGCAATGTTAGTTGTTATCCTTGGGGGAAAGTGGCCTTTGAGCTGACAAAGTACTCTTTGTCGAATGCTTTGAAGGGGCGGTTGAAGAAGGGAACAAATGGTGGTTGGATTTATAATTTCTATAAGGACCATTACACTAAATCTTATAAGTTGAATGGTCTTCCTTATGTCTTTCAAGTGTTCTTGTTTGAGACCATTCCTATATTCAAAGCTCGGGGTATATGTAATGACGAGCATCCTTCGAATGTTCGATTATTTAGATGGAAGGAACTAGTGAAGCCCCCTACAAATGACAAGCTAAACGATCTAGTATTTGGTTCTGGATAGGTATGCATGCTACCAATAATAATGTAGTTGGTTACCTTTATATAGACAATTGGTTACTGATTATATTTTTAAGGTTACTAATCATAATATAATTGGTTACCTATATATACAGAGTTGGCTACTGATTATATTTTTGTATCTTACTAATAACAATTTAGTTGGTTACCTGTATATATATAGTTGGTACTGATTATATTTTATGCAGTTTACTAATAAAATATAGTTGGTTACCTTTATATACACAGTTGGTTACTGTTATATTTTATGTAGTTTACTGATAATAATGTAATTGGTTACCTTTATATATACAGTTGGTTACTGGTATCATTGTATGCAGGTTCTAATGACTTTGTAGTTTGTTACCTTCATGTATACAGTTGGTTACTAATTGTATTTTATGATTTTTTATATCTTGTTTTTTTTTTACTTTAATTGTATAATGTTTGGTAGATGTTATATTAAAGTGTGATTAATTGTTTTCAGCTGAGGATAAAAAATTTGATTCCTATTGCTGAGGAGAAGGATCGTTTGGATTTGGGCGGCGTTCACTTTCTCAATGGGAATGATGCTGATAGGAAGGTGGAAAAAAATGTGAAGGTTGAAGACGTTGGATTTTCAATTGATGATGTTAAAGATGCAATTGATGCACGGTTTAAGCCGTTGGAAAAGAAAGTGTCTGAACTGAAGAAAAACATTCAAGAGTTGGGGGCTGATCTTAGAGATGAAATGCGTATTTTACAAGTTGAGGTATGCAGGGACTTGAGGTCCATTATTAGACAGGAGTTACGTCGGAACAAAGGTGATGAGGACAAAAATGACAAAAAAGATGATGGTGATGATGACGATGCTGATGGTGATGATTCTGATGGTTCTGATGATGATGATGATGATGATGATGATGATGTTGATGATGATGCTGATGACGATGCTGATGGTTTTAGAGGAAAGGAGAATGACGATGATGACGGTGGTTCAAGAGTGAACGAGAAGGATGACGGTGACGATGGGTTGAAAGTTGATGAGAAGAAGGATGAGGATGAAACTGAGATTGTTAAAGAGGTTGAACATGATGTGACTAGTGAGGGTGATGATGGTTTGAAAGAAAAGGAGAATGATGATGATAACGATGTTTCAAAGGTGATTGAGAAGGTTGTTAAAGAGGTTGAACATGATCTGACCGATGAGGGTGATTATGGTTTGAAAGAAAAGGAGAATGAAGTCGACGAGAAAAAGGATGAGGATGAAGCTGAGATTGTTAAAGAGGTTGAACACGATGTTACGATGGAAGAGGCCCATGAAATAAAAAATATTGATGAAGAAGATAATGCCAAGGTTAGCTAATTTAAATTCTGTTACTTTAATTATCATATAAATGTTTGGTTACCTTTTTATTATGTGTTGGTTACTGTTATCATATGATTTGGCTACTATTATTGTGCCCTCAATTTGGGAGTTTGGTTACTTGTATATTTTGTTATGGTTACTATGTAATTGTTTAGTATACATGTGTTTCCTTAACTGGGTTGATCTATATGTTGTTTTTGTGTTGAATACCATTAATACTGTTCTGGTTACTATCATATAACTGTTTGGTTACTTATTTATTAAAATTTTGGTTACTTTTATCTTATGATTTGGCTACTATTATTGTGCCTCAATTTAGGATGTTGGTTACTTTTATATTTTGTTCTGGTTACTATGTAATTGTTTAGTATTCATGGGTTGCCTAAACTGGATTTGATCTACATGTTGTTTGTGTTTTGGTTACCATTAGAACCTGTTTTGGTTACTATCGTATAATTGTTTGGTTACTCCTTTATTATCTTATGGTTACTGTTTTGTTTGTTTTTTTATGTGTTTTGTTTTAATGATTAATTAGTTGTTTTTATTTTTCACAGATTGGCAAGAACAATGACATGCCATCTTTTGATTTATTAAGCCAATTAAATGGAATGGAGATGGTTGTTTATGTTGCTGCTGAGGTTAGTGTTACTATTATTTATGTTATGGTTACTATTATATTATTGTTTGGTTACTATTTGAATGTGTTGGTTACTATTATAATATTGTTTGGTTACTGTTATATTATGTGTTGGTTACTATTATAATATGTCCATTATAGTCATTCTGCTATTGTTCATTCTGTTTGTTATTGCATATATTAGTTAACTGCATGTGTTTGGGTTGAAAATCTAATTGCATCTGTTTCCTTTTCTGTCAATTGATAACGGTGGATAAATTGGAGGCAGACAGCAGTTCTGTACTTGATGATATGTTATTAACCACCCAGGACATAGCGCAGTGTGATGAGGTGGAGTTAAGTGCCCTTAAACCTGGTGGTAGACCGGTTCGTGAACCCGTAAAGAGTGCCGTGTTGAGGACCCTGTATACGATAAAGTTTGGATCTGCAGGTTCACCTTCTACTACCGTGGTTGATACTGAAATACGTGCAGGCACTTATGCATTCCCCAAAGTATGCATGGCCATGCCCTCAAAGTACGAAGAGGCATTGTTTGATCAATGGTTTAGGATTGGACTAAACAACAGGAAAAGGTCTGTTATTTATTTTTTAACAATGGTATAGTTTTTTATAAAATAAATAAATTTGTTTCCATTTATAAACAAATGGTTACTATTACATAAATGTTATGGTTACTATTATGTTGTTTTCTGGTTAATGCTTTATGATGTTCTGGTTACTGTTATGTTATGAGTCGGCTACCAGTATGTGTTTTTTATGATCAATGGTTAATGCTTTATGATGTTCTGATTACTGTTTAGTACATTCAGGTTGCTTAAATGGGGGTTGGTAACATGATGTGTCTGTGTTGGTTACTATTAAATTATGTTTTGGTTACTGTTATTTTATGTTTTGATTACTGTTATGTTATGTATTGGTTACTATTTGATTATTGTTATTATGTTATTATTTGTTGGTTACTATGAAACTGTTTACAATACAGTGGTTGATTAGATTGGTTATTATTTAATGTTCAAGTCTGATTTGGTAGTGTATAGTAATATTGTAATTTATAATGTTAGCGTGTATACTAATATTATGATTTTATATTGAAGGACTGACAAATTCCCGGGAAAGAATGACCAAATTGAACCTGCTTTTTTATTTGGATCTATTCCGATATCATCAAAAATGTGGTTCTACAAACAGAAGACTCCTGGACAGTGGTTAGCTGACGATGTGAGTTTTTTTTTGTTTCAAATTATGTTGTGATAGTTATGGTTACCTTATTCATCTGGTTAAGTAACTAGTGTTAACAGTACTGGTTACTATATTACAGATTTATATTTTTTTAGCAATTGTTAATATCTTATGGATTTTGTTTTTTTATTTTGGTTCAGCACATAAATATTGCATTATACTACTTTCGTAAACTGGCCAGACACTCCGATAGCGTTCATATAACGGCAACGACCACGGATTGTTGGTTTCACGGCAAGATGACTGCTCTTTTTGAGGAATACATGAGTAAAAAGGCTGATAAGAGTATCTTGTCTGGGGAGGGTGATGTTGCCGAATACATCCATGGGTTGTTCATGGATGTTAACATATCTTGGGTCAACGTTGATTTCGTGTTGTTCCCCATTCATATGTCATCGCCGGATCACTAGTTTTTGCTGACATTTGACGTGCATCGCAGACGTTTAACAGTTTACAATTCTTTGCAGCCAAACAGGAAAACAATGCAGACAAAAATTTTAGATGTTTGTGAGCCCTATATCTTCATCCTACCCACAATACTGCGTAAGAGTGGTTTTTGGAGGGATAGGTCTAATATTGACTTCGGTAGTGAACCGTATCGCAACAAAGATGAAGATGATATAATTGAATTAAAATTTGTAGAAGGGGTACCTGAACAAACTGAGGGGTAAGGTTTACATGGTTTACATTTATTTAATTATTACATATAGCATGATTTTAGTTTTGATGTTTGTTTTATTTTGTTTGTTTGTGCAGTGATTGTGGGATGTTCACAATTTGTTTTGCTGAGCATGTCATTCACCAGAAGTTTGCTGAAATTCCTATTCCATTCCCCATTCCAAAGTGTCGGAAGAAATTATGCACAAACCTGTACATGCATGCTAGGAATAAACAATTAGAGGGATATGAGTCTGATAGGGAATTTTCAGGAAGATTTGTACCAGATTTTGATGATTAGTTCGGTTGTCATTATATTTTCCTTATAAAATATGGTTCGTACATTGATTTTGTTGGATACCCATAACCATTTGTTATGGTTAGTGAGTTTTTAATGTTTGGTGCAGCTTATGTAAATGTTATTACAGTTTTTGATTATATCACTAGATGTTTGACATTGTTTGTTGGTTCTTATTTGTTACTTATAAGTTGTTTGATACATTTGTTTGAAAGATACAGTGGGATAACCAAACATGCATAGAAGGGTAAGTATTTTAGTTTTTGTTAGTAACCAGATAGTTATAAGCTTGTATCAGTATAAATATCAAGTGTTAAATGTAATGTGAGAGTGCCTCATTTATATAGCTTATGCATACTTATAAATTACATAGCTATACAAGTTATTTGGAAATGGTCAGTTGGTAGCTAAATATGCATGTATAGGTAACCATTTTAGTTTTTGTGAGTAACCAAATACACATAAAAATGCTTCAGAACAGTTTCCATCAGCTATTTCAGTTGTAATGTTAGGTTGGTTTCCAAACCTTACATGTAAGGTAACCATTTTAATTTTTGTTAGTAACTAGATTGTTATATGCTTGTTTCTGGCCTGTTATCAAGTGTTAAATGCATATAATTTATTTATACCATGTCATCATAACTGAATCAGAAACTCCAATTAAGATTTCCCATTTATATATATGATGGTCACTTATAGATCACATTAAAAAAAAGATAGTTTGAGATGTGCAGTTGGTATCCAAACATGCATGGATGGGTAACCATTTTTGTTTTTCTTGGTAACCAGATTATTGAAAGCTTATATTGGAAAATTTATCAAGTGCTAAATGTACATGTGAGGGTTATCATTTATCCAGCTGTAAATTACATAGGTATAAAAGTTATATTGGAAATGGTTAGTTGGTAACTAAATATTTATATAGAGGTAACCATTTTATTTTGGATGAGTAACCAAATGTACATAACAATGTTTCAGAACTTTTATCAATTGTTTAATGTATATGTTTGCTTTATATCGATAACTCATGATGGAATCAGAAATCAAAATATTAATCAATGTTGTGCAACACAAGTTTTGGTACTGTACATCATCAAAAAGATTACCAACTATCTGGTTAATGGTTACTCACAGTAAACAACAATACATTCCTGTATTTACACTCTTGTTGATAATGTACTATATCAGACATATTTTGGTCTTAAAATTGGTGGATTATTGCATGTTTTTCTGTTGTGTCCCTTTTCTTGGCACCTGCTGCATTTGTTTTGAATTTTGTTTTCAGATCCGTGCTTGTACCTCCCTAGCTTTGGTCTTCCAGCTGGTCTTCTTGAGTTTGGTGGTTTTACACATATGTTTCTTACTTCTTCTGGCACATCCCAGTTCTCTTTGTCATCTAACGGCATGATGGACGTTGAATATGTGTCTACCAAAGTTGTTTTTAAGTAGTTTTTTGAGCAAAATTCATAACAGTTCAGATTCCTCTTGCTGATAACAGCAGCAGCGTGCGGACAAGGCATCTCATGGTACTGAAATTTACGGCATATGCATGACCTTTGTTCGATGTCGACAATATATTGTTTGGTGACATCGTAAATAGTGAAGATCAATAGGTTTGATGTCTCAACCTATAACACAAATTAAGTGTGTCGTTAGTATGTATAAATGTTTAGTTTGTTTACATCGAAAGAATGGCAGTTATACGTAATGTTGGTAACATTACCAGCATAAACAGGTAACCATAACTCAATTAAGCAGTAACTAAACCATAATATGATAGTAACCAGAAGAGAATTTAATGGTAACCAAAATAGAAACACACATGTAATCAAACACAGTTTAGGTAACTTATGTATACCAAACAATTACACAGTAACCATAACAAAATATAAAAGTAACCATAAAATGAATATAATTTAAAATGACATGATAATAAACAATAATAGTTTAAAATGCACAAAATGATAGTGAAGCAAACCAGACCCATATAAAATGATAGTAACTTAACATAATACAACATACTATTCTCATAATATTCTCAGCATAATACCCTCAGTATAATATTATCAGCATACTATTCTCAGCATATACAGGTAACCATACCATAATAAAGCAGTAACCAAAACCATAATATGACAGTAACCAATAAATGAATCTTCAGTTGTAATAATTTAAAATTTGTATTTGTTACCTTAAATTTCTTTGATTTAGTGATATTCGATTGCAACTTTGCCTCAGCTGTCGTGGAAAATGTAGTGAATGTTGATATGGCTGCTTGTTTGTTTGTGAAATACCATCTTTGAATCATACAACGGATGCATTCAATCATTATTGTAACTGGAAGTTCCCTGATCCCCTTGATTGCATTGTTGATAGATTCCGCTGTGTTTGAAGTTATTGTCGAGTACCTGCTTACAGTCCCATGGAGCCTCGTGCACTTCTCCAACTTGACCTCTTCCTCAAATATGTCCTTATTCGAGCATCAATTGCATCAAGTTCACCCATGTGTTTGTTGAATTGTTCAATGGTGTAAGCTCTATAAGCCCCATTGTACGCCTGTTTGAGTTCTTCTCCTCTCTTTTTGAATCTGTTTTTTATATTTTTCAATACATGATATGTACACGAACCATGCATGACATCGGGGAACACAAAATTTAGTCCCTGTACAATGGCTTCATGTCTATCTGAAACAATGCATTGGCCTTCCCTAACTCCACAAGCATTTCTCAAATTTATGAAAAACCATCTCCAAGATAATTCATTTTCGCTGTCAACTACTGCAAAAGCAATCGGAACAATGTTTCTGTTTGCATCCTGCGTGCTTGCTATCAGGAGTGTGCCCCCGTAGGTTGATTGTATGAACGTGCCATCAATTACAATGATTGGAAAGCAATGATGCCATGCTTGAATGGATGCTCTAATGATAAAGAAAAGATATTTGAAGCGACCATTTGCTTCCAACTCTAGGGATGTGACGGAACCTGGAATGAAATTTTAGCAATGTCATTATAGTTCAAGTAACAGACGGTATCCTAAACTAGTAGCAAATGGTAACCATTTATATGGTTAATGGTATGCAACTAATTACGATAATATTGTTTCCAACATAGTGCATATGGTGTCCAGAATGTAATTAAATTATGTTATTGTAAGTATCACATTATTGTCTGGTTACTTCTTTATCATGTTATGGTTACTGCTATCTTATGATTTGGTTACTGTTATTGTGCACTCAATGTGGGATTTTGGTCACTTTTATATAGTATTTTTGATACTATGTAATTGTTTAGTTTACATGGGTTGCCTAAACTGGGTTTGATCTACATAATGTTATTGTTTTGGTTACCATTAAAACATGTTCTGATTACTATCAACAATGGTTTGGTTACTTATTTAATATGGTATGGTTATATGATAGCAACCAAACACTAATATGTTATACTATTTTGTTTACTGTTATATAACTGTTTGGATACTTATTTATTACATTTTGGTTACTGTTATCTTATGACTTGTCTAATATCATTGTAACCAAACCTGTACATAATGGTAATCATATTATTTTTTGTTAGTAACCAGACAGTTATACATGTATATGTTTCAGACAGTTTCCATCAACTATTTCAGTTGAAACGTTAGGTTGGTTTCAAAACCTATATATAAGGTAACCAGCTTAGTTTTTGTTAGTAACCAGATAGTTATAAGCTTGTTTATGGCCTGTTATCAATTGTTAAATGTATATGTTGGAATACAGCTGGTAACTAATCATACATAATAAGGTAACCAATTCATTTGTATTGGGTATCCAACTAATTACGACAAACAAATAAAGTGTTTTAGAGTGTTACATGGATTTGTTTTCTCCAACATGTGTAACCATGATGGGATCAGTGAGTAGTCGTGTGGACTTCCTCTCACCTTCTCCAATGCTTTCTCCTTTGATCTCCATGCTTTTTGGTAAGAGATAGACACATTATACTCTATCATCATGTCCTCCACAATATCGGTTGGTGTGTATATTTTCTTCAGATTTGTTAATCTGTGCATTATGCATTCACTAACCAACTCACTATTTGCCTGTATATGGTCTCCCAGCAATACGTTGACTGAACACGTGTGGATGTCATTGAATGCTCTCACCTTGAACATACTGTTTTTTCGAAACCTTGATGCTCTCATCTTCCATCTGCAATTTTCATTATCTATGCACACTAGCACGAGGTCTCTACAACTTGTTCGTTCAACTTTGTGTTGTCTATTTTTCTTGATTGAATGCAGCCTCATTGCTTGTGATAGGATTTTCTTGTCTTTGTAAGTTTGATGTACCTTTACTTCACGTTCATTCGGATCTGTTATGACATCATCAGATTGTTCTTGTGTGTATGATATGTCATTTTGTCTGTCTTGTTGTTGTTCAATAACTTCCATGGCAAGCTGATCAACATATTGCGTTCCAATTTGGCAATCTTGTGTTGCTAGCGGTACAAGTTTTGAATTCAACTGTGTTAATCTGTTAGGCGTTACATCGTGAATTCTAGTTTCTTCTACATTTATCAAGTTCTGAAAGATTGTTGTGAGTCCCCTGCTGTGTACATTCTCTATAATCAGTGGGAATTTGCCTTGTTCATCAGATTTTCGGCTGACTTCCATAAAGAAGCTAAAGGTTGCTTCATTTAATATACTGATTGGTGGAATGTCGCTTCTAATCTGACATTTGATTGACAATGTTGTTGTGTTCGTGTCTAGCCGTATTGCACTGCATACCAAGCTTTGCATTTCTCTGAACGAACTAGTTGATGGAATTAGTAGGCCGGTAACTTCAAAATTGTTGTATTGGTTACTGTCAGTCCACGTTCCGTTGAAATAAAGTACAACTGGAATCATCTCCATTGGCTGACAACTGGATAAACATTGAACAGTAACCAAATATTAATTAGACAGTAACCAATATACATGTAATTAGTAACCAGAACATAAAACACATTTTTAAATGCATTTTACAATCAGAACAATGACTTTGTTACCAATTTTAAGTCCAACAGTTGTATGAAGGTAACCAACTTAGTCAATAAGTAACCATCTATATAAAACAAATAAGTATAAAACACACTAATACTATACAGTAACCAAATCAATATTATACAATAATCAAATTAATATTAGACAGTAACCAACATATATGTACTTAGTAACCATAACATAAAACACATGTTTCATTGCATTTTACAGTCAAAACAACCAGTGTAGTAACCAATGTAGTTAATAAGTAACCATCTATATAAAACAAGTCATTATAAAAGACAATAATAGTAACTGGCAACCGAATCAACATTATACAGTAACCAAATCTATAGTAGACAGTAACCAACACATATATACTTAGTAACAAAAACATATAGCCAATTTTTTTATACATGTTACTTTGTGACCAATTAGAAATCCAACAGTTGTATAAAGATAACCAATGTATCTATTAAGTAACCATTAATATAAAAAACATCTATAACCAAATCAACATTATACAGCAACCAAATTCAGATTACACAATAACCAAAATGTATATACTTAGTAACCATATGATAAACTACATTTTTTCAAATCAACATTATACGCTTAGTAACCAGAACCTAAAACACAGTATACAGCAACCAAATCCAATGTAGACAGTAACCAATATGTGTCTACTTAGTAACCACCAATATCAAACACATTTTTCCATGCAGCTTACAACCAGTACACTCAGTAAAAAATCCAGTAACCAAATCAATATTATACAGACACCAAATCATCATTATACAGTAACCAAATATATTGTTATTAGTAACCAATATAAATAATTATAATCAGACCATAAAACACATTGTTACATGAATTTTACAATCAAAATACTCAGTATATTGACCTTATGACTAATTAAAGTCCGAATAAATTCATGAAGGTAACCAATACATGATAATTTAGTAACTACGGGTAAATATATGAGAATATACTTTAAAACAAATGTAGCAGTATACAAATTTGTAAAAAATCAATCACCAATCAACAAAATTTATAGTATTAATGTTTCTGGTTACCGATCGTAACTCGAAAGCATAAACATCTTGTTTACTTACCTATGAAATTTCGTAATCACTGATCGCATATCTCAAATTTACTTTTGATCGTGACTGTTATGCTGTTATGGAAACTTCGAAGGCTTGTTTGGAAACAATTGTGTCGTCGGTTGATTTCGCCGGTCTCGAATGTTCGGCGTATTTCGTTTTTCGATTTGCAAAACTCGTTCCGTTGTTTTCGTGTTAGTTTGAATTTGGGATGTTAGTTGATTGCCGATATCATAAAGTTCGGTAACTGACGTGTAGGACGTTAATGGTCATTAATTATAGGTACGTATTAATTGTCAAAATTGAGATTTGCGGTAGTTTTGTAATTATTTTCTTGATGTATGGTTATTGTAATTACTTTCTAAATGTTGTATAGTAATGTAAAGGACCCTTTATTTTAAATTAAATCGGGTTTGAAAAAAAATCATATTTGAATAGAAAAATTTGGTCATCTGCCCGTTATAAGCCCAACCAAATATATTTTGTTCTAACACATATAAGCTTGACAATTTCACTTGAATTTAGGTTCCTTTACAATATTATACAACAATTAAAAAGTAATTACAACATTAGTGCATCCACAAAATAATTACAAAAACAGGGCAACAAATTCGTATCTATCAATTTGACGTTAATACGGAAGCTAAAATCAAGGAGCAATAACTGTATACGGCAGTCACCAAAAGTTTTATATCCAGCAACCAACTTATATCCGACATTCAAATAACGAAAAACCAGGGGATTTGCAGGCAAAATTTGAAGATCGTTAAAAAGCACGAACAATGAACAAATCGCAGTAGCTGAAATCCAGCTTCAACGGAAGAATCCGGAGTTTCCACACCAGAAAAAATCGGCATTTACGAATTAATAGAAGGGATTCCCAAAGCGAATTAGTAACAGAATTACATACGTAAGTAAACAATGTGTTTATGACTTCGGTTTTAAATTAGTAACCAGAAACAATGTGTTCACGAAGAATGTGTTTATGTGACTTTCAAGTTTAAATGCATGTTTTGCCCGTAGTTACTACATAATCATTTATTGGTTACCTTCATACAATTATTCGGTCTTTAATTGGTCACAAAGTCATTATACTGACTAATTTGATTGTAAAATGAATGAAAAAAATGTGTTTTATATTGATGGTTACTAATTATATATATCTTGGTTACTGTATAATGTTGATTTGGTTGTTGTATAATATTGATGTGTGTTATAATGATGTGTTTTATATTTATGATTACTTATTAGGTATATTGGTTACCTTCGTACAATTGTTCGGTCTTTAATTGGTCACAAAATCATTATACTGAGTGTTTTGATTGTAAACTGCATGAAAAAATGTGTTTTATATTGATGGTTACTAAGTAGATATATCTTGGTTACTGTATAATATTGATTTGGTTACTGTATAATGTTGATTTGGTTGATGTATAATATTAATGTGTTTTATATTGATGGTTACTTATTAGATACATTGGTTATCTTCATACAATTGTTCGGTCTTTAATTGGTAACAAAGTCATTATACTGAGTGATTTAATTATAAATTACATGGAAAACTGTGTTTTATATTGATGGTTACTAATTAGATATATCTTGGTTATTGTATAATCTTGATTTGATTACTGTATAATGTTGATTTGGTTGCTGTATAATATTGATGTGTTTTATACTAATGTGTTTTATATTGATGATTACTTATTAGATATATTGGTTACCTTCATACAATTGTTCGGTCTTTAATTGGTAACAAAGTCATTATACTAAGTGATTTGATTGTAACATGCATGAAAAAATATGTTTTAAATTGATGGTTACTAATTAGATATATATTGGTTACTGCATAATCTTGGTTTGGTTATTGAATAATGTTGATTCAGTTGTCAGACAATGAAGATGATTCCAGTTGTACTTTATTTCAACGGAATGTGGACTGACAGTAACCAATACAACAAATTTGAAGTTACCGGCCTACTAGTTCCATCAACTAGTTCGTTCAGAGAAATGCAAAACTTGGTATGCAGTGCAATAAGGCTAGACACAAACACAACAACATTGTCAATCAAATTTCATATTAGAAGCGACATTCCACCGATCAGTATATCAGATGAAGCAACCTTCAGATTCTTTATGGAAGTCAGTAGACAATCAGATGAACAAGGCAAGTTTCCACTAATTATAGAGAATGTATACAGCAGTGGATGCACAACAATCTTGTAGAACTTGAGAAATGTAGAAAAAAAATATGATTCATGATGTAACGCCAATCAGATCAACACAATGGAATTCATAACTTGTACCACTAGCAATACAAGATTACCAAATTGGAACACAGTATGCTAATCAGCTTGCTATCGAAGTTATTGATCAACAACAAGACAAACAACATGACAGATCATACATAGATGAACAATCATATCAGATCTGAATGAACATGAAG
The DNA here is from genome assembly GCA_020205555.1 of Panax stipuleanatus. Taxonomy (NCBI): domain Eukaryota; kingdom Viridiplantae; phylum Streptophyta; class Magnoliopsida; order Apiales; family Araliaceae; genus Panax; species Panax stipuleanatus. The sequence goes on from JAINUT010002057.1 coordinate 308,515, forward strand.
TAAAATTACATCAAACTTACAAAGACAAAAAAATTCTATCACAAGCAATAAGACTGCATTCAATCAGGAAAAATAGACAACAAAAGGTTGAACGAACAAGTGGTAGAGACTTTGTACTAGTGTGCATAGATAATGAAAATTGCATATGAAAGTTGAGAGCATCAAAGTTTCGAAAAACCAGTATGTTCAAGGTGAGAGAATTCAATGATATCCACACATGTTCAATCGACATACTGCTGGGAGATCACAGACAGGCAAATAGTGAGTTGGTTAGTAAATGCATAATGCACAGATTAACAAATCTGAAGAAAATATATACACCAACAGATATTGTGGAAGACATGATGACAGAGTATAATGTGTCTATCTCTTACCAAAAAGCATGGAGATCAAAGGAGAAAGCATTGGAAAACGTGAGAGGAAATCCACACGACTACTCTTTGATCCCATCATGGTTGCACATGTTGAAGAAAAAAAAATCCAGGTAACACTTGAAAATAGTTTTTGAACTTTTTATAATTAGTTGGTTACCAAATTCAAATGATTTGGTTACCTTAGTATGCAGGTTTAGTTACCAACTGTACTATAAAAAAAATTATGTTAAAATAGTTTTTTGTATATAATCAATATCTACACAAAAGCTTACATTTTAATGACATTTTGGACACCATCTGCACCATATTGAAAACATTAAGATGATAATTAGTTGGATACCATTAACCATATAAATGGTTACCCTCTAATACAAGTTTGGATACTGTCTACTACTTATTATTATATTGACATTGCAAAAATTTCATATCAGGTTCAATCACAGCCCTGGAGTTGGAAACAAATGGTCGTTTCAAGTATCTATTCTTTGCCATGGGAGCATCCGTTCAAGCATGGCATCATTGCTTCCCAATCATTGTAATTGATGGCACATTCATACAATCAACCTACGGGGGGACACTCCTGATAGCAAGCACACAGGATGCAAACAGAAACATTATTCCGATTGCTTTTGCAGTGGTTGACAGTGAAAATGAATTATCTTGGAGATGGTTTTTCGTAAATTTGAGAAACGCTTTTGGAGTTAGGGAAGGCCAATGCATTGTTTCAGATAAACATGAAGCCATTGTACAAGGACTGAATTTTGTGTTCCCCGATGTCATGCATGGTTCATGTACATATCATGTATTGAAAAATATAAAAAATAAATTCAGAAAGAGAGGAGAAGAACTCAAAAAGGCATACAACAGGGCTTGTAGAGCTTACACTATTGAATAATTCAACAAACACATGGGTGAACTTGATGCAATTGATGCTCGAATAAGGACATGTTTGAAGGAAGAGGTTAAGTTGGAGAAGTGCACAAGGCTCCATGGGACTGTAACCAGGTACTCAACAATGACTTCAAACACAGCAGAATCTATCAACGATGCAATCAAGGGGATCAAGGAACTTCCAGTTACAACAATGATTGAATGCCTTCGTTGTATAATTCAAAGATGGTATTTCACAAACAAACAAGCAGCCACATCAACATTCACTACCCTTTTCCACAACAGCTGAGAGAATATTGCAATCTAATATCATTGCATCAAAGAAACTTAAGGTAACTAATACAACTTTTAAATTATTACATCAGAAGTTGCATTTGCATTTTATGAAAATCGCATTAGTCATTATTGGTTACCTGTATATGCTGAGAAGGTTACCAACATTACATATAACTGTCATTCTTTCGATTTAAACAAACTAAATATTTTTATACATACTAACGACACACTTAAATTGTGTTGTAGGTTGAGACATCAAACCTAGTGATTTTCACTGTTTACGATGTCACTAAACAATATATTGTGGACATGGAACAAAGGACATGCACATGCCACAAATTTTAGTACCATGAGATACCTTGTCCACACGCTGCTGCTGTTATCAGCTAAAGGAATTTGAGCTATTATGAATTTTGCTCAAAAAACTACTCAAAAACAACTTTGGTAGACACGTATTCAACTTTCATCCTGCCGTTAGATGACAAAGAGAATTGGGATGTGCCAGAAGAAGTAAGAAACATATGTGTAAAGCCACCAAACACAAGAAGACCAGTGGGAAGACCAAAGATAGGGAGGCACAAGCACGGATCTGAAAACAGAATTCAAAACAAATGCAGCAGGTGCCAAGAAAAAGGACACAACAGGAAAACATGCAATAATCCACCAATTTTACGACCAAAAAAGGTCTGATATAGTACATAAGCAAAAAGAGTGTAACTACAGTAATATATTGTTGTTTACTGTGAGTAACCATTAACCAGATATTTGGTAACCTTTTTGAAGATGTAAAGTAACCAAAATTGTGTTACACAATATTGAATACTATTCTGATTTCTGATTCCAGCATGATTTAACAATATAAAGCAAACACATACATTGAACAATTGATAACTGTTCTAAAATATTTTTATGTAAATTTGGTTACTCATAAAAAATAAAATGTGAAATTCAGATAAGGCACACTTAGAAGGGGGGTTGAATATGTGTGGGAACTAACTGTGACCAATTTTTTAAACTTAAAACAAAACTACTGAATTCAGCCTACTATATTAATGAATGCAGCTTGCTGGATAAATATGGCCTACTGGATTAAATCTTTAATCTTGTTATTTAATGAAAATAACTTGCTGAATTTATAGCTTTGTAAAAAACACTTAGTGTTAATAATTTATCTTACGATAATGAAAATACTTAATTTTTATTTATCAAAACAATTAAATATCTTTAGTGAACAAATAAGATAAAGCAAGTAATAAGATGAACACCAAGATTTTTACGTGGTTCAGCTATTATCCTCTATAATAATAGCCTACTCCACGTTCAATACCAACTAGTATTGGAGACTAAATTTATTTCTTTAAATTGACTTCTTTTACAAAACAGATTATTTCAATACTTGAATTACAATAATTCACTTGAGCATTTGTGCTCCTTGTGCACCAATGCACTCCTTAAGCACCTATGCTTCCTTGAACCTGTTTGTAAACAAAACTTAATTCACCCAGATTAAATTCCTTTAGACAACACTTAGTCTAAATCAAAAAGAATTACAAGTATAGAGGTCTAATAATTAAAGCAAATAATCAATTTAACAACGCAAGGCTCAACTAATGTATGCAATGATCAAAAAATAAAGAGAGATCACCAATTTAGAGCTCACAAAAATCAGCTGTAAATAATATGATAATTAATTGCCCAGCAGCCTTGTAATAATTGCACCGAGAATAATAGCTTTTCAGTTTATAATAGCGTTGTCGACGTTGGTTTAAAAAATCCCGTGGGTCGGGTCACAACCCGAATCTTTTAATCTCTTTTCCTAAGTTATCTTTATCCTTACTCTTTTTATTTAGGAAAAAGGTTTTGAAGGGTTTTTTTTAAAAAAGGCCAACATGTATCATGTCGACGATTTGAACGTTTTACAGAGTCGCCAGTTGGTAGATTTGAAAATGGTTGTACCAACTCAACCAAGTTTTGTTTGAAAGAGGCCCAATTGCTGGACACTGTCGAAACTTGATCTTTAAAAACAAAGTTTTAAGCTCGGGGGCTTGGTTAAGTGTAGGAAAGGTGTTAGGCACCCCACAACTCCCGTGTAAACACGGTACCGCATCTTTCAATATTTCCCTTAAAATTGAAATGCATGTGTGAATGCTATTTGAAAGTTGGGTCTATGTTTGATTGATTGAAAGTAGTGCTTTGCTTCGTTGAACCTATATACGAAGGGTTTGATTTGATTTGTAAAAAGTACTTGATTTAAATTGAAAGTGATGTTTTGAAAGCTAGTTATCAAACCCTTATGCTACCATAGGAATTGAAGCCTGTTGATACTTTCAATTTTTTTATCTTCATAGCCTTAAGTCTGCATGTGAATGGTGATTTGTCGGGCTGCGAAGCATCCTCGACCACAACAAATATTCAAGTGTCGGTCTCCTCATGGGCATGATAGCCATTGGAGGGACGCTGACACGACAATCCATATTTTTCACTATGTTGAGACCTTAAATCCGAAAACCATTTTAAGGTCTTTTGTATGTACATTTTACAGAAAAATCGGCAGGGTACATTCGTAAATCGGAGTTTATCCATCGTGAGAATCAGATTCTGATCGATTTGATTATGAATCCCACGATTCCTAGGCTCACATGTGAGTAGCCAATAAACCTTCACAGTTCGAATTTGTACAAAAATAGATGTATATCCCAAGATTGCCAGAACCGAGGATTCATTCAGTAAATCTCGATTCGCACGGCCGAAGCGTCTCGTTCCCACTAGATAGCGATCTAAGGGACGCGAGGTTGCTTTTGTAACTAAAAAATGCCTATTCTTATTAAATGAACATTTAAAGCATTAATTAAATAAAAAGCAAGTAATAACAATATATATATACACAGTTATATATAAAAGCTGTAAAGGGCGATGGGTTTTCACTCACAGGCCTGAACTGGAATTGAAATATATATATATATATATATATATATATATTTATAAAAACTATAAATAGCCACGAAATAATCCAGGCTTGACAGAAAAGAAATATATATATATATATATATATATATGTAAATAGTAAAAAGGGCGATGAGTTTTCACATCGGTGCCAGTACTGGAATGGAAATTGACATAAAAGTAGTCAACTAGTGACTGGGAAGATCACCTAGTATGGTGAGGAGTGCAAAAGCAGTAAAAAGGCCACAAGGCTTCTTATATATGCATAAATATATATAAAAACAGTAAACTACCTCGAATTTGAAATTCGGGCTTGACAGAATTGAAATGTTAGTATATATACAGTTAAATATATACAAAAAAGGGCCAAACCCGGACTGGGAAGATAACCCAGTCCGGCTTTGTCATCTCAAAGTACATGTACTCCGAGAAACGCGAGGTCGAAGTCGAAACTTTCTAACTTTAGATCGGAGCGTCCGTTTGAGGCGTGCTATACCTTTCCGGAAAGCCCTCGCCGAGAGTGTCACAATGACATAGGATAAAACCTTTTTTGGGTCCAAGAGGATGAGTTCATAACCAGGTCTTTGATTCCCCGCAGTTTGTCCGTTGAGCTGTCTTGCGCTGTTTGCACTCGGGATTATTGTTATGGTTCGTTCTGACCTTGATGGCATCAATTCGGCTTGAATTTGACCGAATCGACTTAGGATTGGTAAAATGACCATTTTCCCCTCCCGGGGCTACCTGTAGTGTCGGCATGGCCTTCAGCTGACTTCCAGGAGTTGTTTCCAAGACTTGGATCCCATTCGAGTCTGATTGTCCTCAGTGTAGTCTCTGAAGTTGAATTGGTCGTTCTAGGGTTTTCCTCTGGAGATGTTGTAAAGCTTCAGGACTATTTTCAAAGTTGATTTGACTTCCCGGGTTGCGACCGGGGCTGACCTGTACCTCCCAAGTTGAGATCGGGGCTGAGTTGACGTCCCGAGACTGGTGTTTGAGGCTGTGGTTATCCCGGTATTGGTGATCAGGGTTGATTTGAATGGCCTGATATTGAGATCGGAGTTGAGTTAATGGCCCGATATTGAGATCGGGGATGATCTAACTGTCCGATTATAGATCGAAGTTGATTTAATAGCCTGATATTGAGATCGAGGATGATCTGACGGTCGGATTGGAGATCAGAGTTGATTTGATGGCCTGATATTAAGATCGGGGATGATCTGATGGTCCGATTAGAGATCGGAGTTGGATTGACGGTCCAATTAGAGATCAGACCTGGATTAACGGTCCGATTAGAGATCAGAGCTGGATTGACAGTTCGATTAGCGATCGGAGTTGGATGGATGGTCTGATTAGAGATCGGAGTTGATTGACTGTCCGATTGGAGATCGGAGCTGGATGGACGGTCCGATTGGAGATCGGAGCTGGATGGATGGTCCAATTGGAGATCAAAGTTGATTGACGGTCTAATTGGCGATCGAAGATGATTTGATGGCCCGATATTGAGATTGGGGTTGACTGGAGTACCGATATTGGTGTTCGGTTTTAACTGGAGTACCGATATTGGTGATCGGATTTGACTGGAGTACCGATATTGGTGATCAGATTTGATTGGAGTACCGATATTGGTGATCGAATTTGACTGGAGTACCGATATTGATGATCAGATTTAACTGGAGTATCGATATTGGTGATCGAATTTGACTAGAGTACCGATATTAGTGATCGGATTTGACTGGAGTACTGATATTAGTGATCGGAGTTGATTTGATGGCCCGATATTGAGATCAGGGATGATCTGACGATCCGATTGGAGATCGGAGTTGATTTGATGGCCCGATATTAAGATTGAGGATGATTTGACGGTCCGATTGGAGATCGGAGCTGGATTGACGGTCCGATTAGCGATCGGAGTTAGTTGGACGGTCCGATTGGAGATCGGAGTTGATTGATGGTCCGATTAGAGATCGGAGCTGAATGGATGGTCCGATTGGAGATCAGAGCTGGATGGATGATCTGATTGGAGATCAGAGTTGATTGATGGTCCGATTGGAGTTCGATTGACGATCGGAGATGATTTGATGGCCCGATATTAAGATCGGGGTTGACTGGAGTACCGATATTGGTGATTGATTTTGACTGGAGTACCGATATTGGTGATCGGATTTGACTGGAGTACCAATATTGGTGATTGGATTTGACTGGAGTAACGATATTGGTGATCGAATTTGACTGGAGTACCGATATTGGTGATCGGATTTAACTAGAGTACCGATATTGGTGATCGAATTTGAATGGAGCACCGATATTGGTGATCGGATTTGACTGGAGTACCGATATTGGTGATCGGATTTGACTGGAGTACTGATATTGGTGATCGAATTTGACTAGAGTACCGATATTGGTGATCGGATTTGACTGGAGTCCCGATATTGGTGATCGGATTTGACTGGTTTGCTCCCCTACAATATTAGTAATAGGGGTAGGAAATTTCGAGTGTCTACAGATGCCCCTGTTTATCATGCTCATGCAATGCAATGAAATGAGCAGGATAAAGATTGCTAGACACTTAAAATGTAACTATTGATCGATAGGTTATGCAGGTTAGATACCTTTGGGGGGTTAGGGTTACCCTTGAACGTTTATGTCATTTTCTGCTAGGGATAATATTATTCATGATAACCCTTGAGCTGACATTGTCAGATGATTACTGGTAAGAGAACCACTGAGATGCTTTGTCGAAGATGAGCTACCACAGCTTGTTCTCGTCCTACTCTGCCGGGGATGACGTCCTCCGTGATAGATTCGTGGATTCTGATGAGGTTGATATTATTGATACTACCTTAGTGCTCCTTTTGAGGATGTGTATAACAGATTCCATCATCTGGGATGGACTATTATATGGTTTCTGTCACCGGATCACTTTTGATACTTCGCGGAGATTGCTCCAACAGTTGAATTGAATTTGGTTTGTACCTGAAACTTTGCTAGGGCTGAACCAACGGCTGAACTGGACTTTGATTTGTACCCGAACTTTGTTGGAGTTGAACTAACGGTTGAAATGGACTTCGGTCTGTACCCGAACTTCGCTGGAGTTGAACCAACGGTTGAACTGGGCTTCAGCCTGTACCCTAACTTCGCTGGAGTTGAACCAAGAGTTGAACTGGGCTTCGATCTGTACCCGAACTTCGCTGGAGTTGAACCAACGGTTGGACTAGGCTTTGGTCTGTACCCGAACTTCGTTGGAGTTAAACCAACGGTTGGACTGGGCTTCGGTCTGTCCCCAAACTTCGCTGGAGTTGAACCAACGGTTGGACTGGGCTTCGGTCTGTACCCGAACTTCGCTGGAGTTGAACCAACGGTTGGACTGGGCTTCGGTGTGTACCCGAACTTTGCTGGAGTTGAACCAACGGTTGAACTGGGCTTTGGTCTGTACCCGAACTTCGCTGGAGTTGAACCAACGGTTGAACTGGGCTTCGGTCTGTACTCGAACTTTGACAGTGTTGATTTTTTTTTTGCAGTTTGAAGTCAGTTTTTTAGCAATCTTCATATATGGGCCCCAGACATTGCTCTGAGATGGATATCAAGGGTTTTCATAGAGATCCCTTTTCTGTCAGAATTACACTGCTTAAGCGCAGGATTTTAGGACAAACCGCTCAATCGCGTAGCGATTTTTCTTCAGATTGGACTTGGCAGCACATAGAAACTCCGTTTCAACATGAGCCCGGGGGAGTGGGATCCACCCTGGGGAGCCGCAGGTGGAGGTGCGACAGCCGCAGGTGGGCTCGCTTCCACCTGGGCTATTTATTGGGCAGCGGGATTTTCATTTTTCAAGTTTTAGTTTTGAGTTTCAAAAGGACTTCGATCTTCTTTTTCAGATATACAGAGCTTGGACAGCTGTTTTCTGATTTTGTCAGTTCCTACGCGTTCAGCGCAGTGCAGGTAACGTTTTACGTCCTTTTTTTGCAAGTTTTGATCGTTAAAAGCATGTGAACCACGTAGGGGGCTTTTAGACGTAATGTATGAAAAATGTATGCCTATATGATCTATTAAAAATTTTCTGACTACATATGTATGCATATCTTACTGTAATGCACGTTTGGATGTAAGAAAATTCAGATTCTGAGACAGTCAATTTTTGCTCTTTTTGATCAGTTTACTCATCCTTTTTTGGGGCCTAGTGAGCCTAGATTTTCAACTGAAAATGTCCATGGTAATTTGGCTACCATGTGAGGTTATTTTTGATTTTATTTCATAAATATGATTTGTTTTTGTTTTTGAGAAGGTGTGTTACTGAATGGCTACCTAGTCATGTCTGTGTGCATGTGGACAGTCCATTTTACAAAGGAGACTCTGGCGAATTTTTTTTAAAACCAAAACATTTAATAAACATGTAATTTTAACTCTACTGGGGATTTTTAACTGACCCATGCATGTTTTTAGGATTTATATTTTTTGAAAAACATGCAGTTTTGGCTTTATTGGGTATTTTTGACTGACCCATGCATGTTTTGAGACTTAAAAATGCATAGAGTACTGACTTAATATAATAAGGCACAGGTTTTAGGCTTACCTCACCTTTTCTGAGGTGATTTGGAGACTTTGTGATGGACCGCGATAGGCCCGACAGTTCCAACAGGGTATCTTCAGGCGTTAGACAGAGGAGGGCCTCTGACATTCCTCATCCCCGTCCAGCTCGGACGCCTTGTAGATTGGTGGAGGCGATTATCCGTCCAGCTCAAGATGAGCCGCCAATCGACATTAATGACGAGCAGGCTGCTTTTGCTGCTCTAGCTCCAGCTCCAGCTCAGGCTCCACGGGCGGAGGTTCCAGGCATAGTCGTGCCTACACAAGAGCTGCTGGGTGACTTGAGTCGCCATCCTTCGAGATATCTCCAAGCCAATGAGGTGACTTGAAGTTTTTCTCTTCTTGGATCCTTTTTTTTCCTTGGCCATTCTCGGGGCACAGGTTTTTGACATGAGTTAGTTTTTTGATGCAAGTTCCAGTCTTTACGCAACCTCGAGGGAACTGGTTCAATGTGCATTCTCTGTATCATACTCTGCACGAGGATTACAGAGAGATTGTTAATGGCTGGGGTTTCCAGGCTTTCTTTTCGATTCTTCCCCGCCGTTGCCCCTGGGGGTATATGAGGGCTTTGTCTGAGCGCTGGTTCCACCAAACTCAGTCCCTTTTTCTGCTGGACTGTTAGGTGATGATGACTCCTATGGACTGGAGGTTCATCATTGGTATTGAGTTTGAGGGTGAGCTAGTGCCTGTTGTGGCTAACATCACTCCTACTACCGTTCGATCCCTGCTAGGAGTTTTCGAGGCGGCGCTCAAGGGTCGGTCGGTCCGATCTGGTCCCTTGAGTATAGATGCCCAGAATGGGACTTTACAGGAGCCTCCGCCTGATGACCAAAGGGTTAGAGATCGCATTCTGAGGCGATTATTTCTGGTGATCATCAGGGGTTGTTTTGTTGCGGATAACTTATCTACTGTGTCCTTCATCCTGATTAGCTCCACCCGGCATGTAGAGCGCCTCAGTGACTTTGATTGGGGTTCCTACACCTTTGCCTATTTTCTCTGGGGCATGCGCATGCTTTCGGAGGGTTCGACGGAGGCTTGGTTAGGATTCTACCCATTTCTACTGGAAAGTACATCTTTCTTGTACCTTTTTGATTTCAGCATTTATATTTGTCAGTCTTGATCACTGAGGGCTTTTGATATTTACATGGCCAGTTCTGGGCATTTGAGAGGCTTCCTTGCCTACGGCTTGCCACTGCTTTAGGTCTGGAGACCTATCCTCGAGGACGGCATTGACATCACTCGACTTTGTTGGAGGTCCCTGTTGCTGAGGGATTTACTCATGCTCATTTATAGTTAGAGCTTTTGACGGCTGGATCGATCTCCTGAATGCCATATACCTTCGAGTTTTTGACCGTCGGATTTGAGGGAGGCTTTCCCACTGGTCAGGAGTTTATATTGTCAACCCGCAGAGTCCCTATTTTGATAGAGGGAGGTTGGGAACTCTATTTGGGAGAGCATGCCATCAGGAGTATTACCGGTGAGATTCGTATTCTCATTGTTCCTCCTGCGTAGCATCATTGGCTATTGCAGCTATACCTTTTGGTCAGCCACTATTTTGGCTATTTGGCGGTTGTGCCATCATTTTGATAGACTACTATATTAGTTGGGTGGTGGTGCCCCATTTCCCTGTATTCTTCATTTCGCTTTGTATTATTAGACAGGGGTGATGCCTGCAGTAGATAGTCTATTATAGATATTTATAATATTTTCTATCTATTGCATCATGTTTATACTTATCATCATGCATGTATTATGTCATATGTATGCATTTAGACAGATGAGTTTAGAGATAACCCCTGGATGGTCTTATGGTATGGTAGTACAGATGATGTCGTCCTCTGTCCGCCGTATTGAGCATTTACCACCGTCTGCGGTGGCAGCATCGTTGAGGTCTTGGTATGAGAGTCTGCCCTTTTTAGCCAGGGGGACAGTGGACCAGATGTTGGGGCACTCGTTAGTCCTTGCAGATTTCCGAGTTCCAGACGGATTCGTTGAGGGTCTTTTACCCTTATGGATACCTGATAGACAGGTTTTCCATTTTGGACGGCGTGAACTGACGCCGACTCTGGAGGAGTACCAGAGATTCACCGTTTGGACTTAGAGTTGTTGTGCACTCGGATGGCGATTAACGACATGCGAAGACCGTTTACCCGGCTGTCCGGTCTTCGTCAGAGTATAGTCATGGATGAGATCGTTTCTGGGTATGTGATCTCCATTGACTTCCTGCTCGATTGATTTGGCAAGCTTGACAGCTATGATAGCCATGTCGGGGATTTTATAGTTTCAGCAGAGGTATGGCATTTGGCCAGGATAGATATTCTGCTGATGTGTATTGTGGCATACATCTACATGCCGTTACGCTTTGATCATCTGGATATGGGATTGGTAGTTGTGGTTCGGGCCCTTAGATAGGGTAGTACCATCATCCCGATGATATTAGCTGAGATGTTTAGATCCGCCACACATTGTAGTACCCATCCGGAGGGGTTTTTTAGGGGCAGCTTGGCCTTGCTGTATGTCTAGTTCATGTCCTATTTGCGACTTATCGGATTCTTTAGGTCCCGAGGTTTTTGCTTCACTCACGAGACATCCGCAGTTTACTCCTTTCAGCCTACAGAGTGCATTGATGCAGAGTCGTGGTCGGCATTTCTGTAAGATATTGAGCATCCATTCGAGATTCTGCCATGCTCAGGGCTAGCATCCCCCTATAGCTTCATTACTCATGCATTTGGCATGGACTATTTACCCCTAGCCCTTTTGAGGGGAGCGACTACTTATCATCCCTGACTATTATGAGCTAGTTTGATTAGTTCCAGAGTTTACACCTATTTGAGGGGTCTGCTGATCAGAGGATGTCGGCTTCGTCTATGTCATCCGCCGATTTGATCAGAGTATATGAGTGTTGGACTCATAGAGAGAGAGATGAGTTCTCCCGTAGCCATCCGGACAGTTCTCCAGAGTACTTGGCATGGTTAGAGGCAAATATGGTAGCAGCTGCATTTATTCCTTTAGCTCCTATTGTAGATTCAGATGAGGAGGAGCCTATAGAGGACCCTTATTCTCCTACTGAGGATGAGCTATTCGTAGGTTTAACAGCGGCACTAGTCAGTGATCCATCGATTATTCTTGTAGGCACAGATCCGGCTTTGGCATATTTATTATTTAGGATGACCTTTGAGCGAGATTCGACCGCCTTATCTGGCAGAGATATAGCTTTAGCTGAGAGAGATGCACTTCGAGTGGCTCATGATGCTGGTTTGATAGAGAGAGAGGAGCTCCGATCTGCCAGAGATGTAGTTGTTGTGGAGAGGGATGAGATCCGCTCAGCCAGAGATGCAGCTTTTGCTGAGATCAAGGAAACTTTGATTGCTAGAGATGCAACTTTTGCGGAGAGGGATGAGGCTATAGCTTCCCGTGATTTCCATATTACTGACAAAACTGCCCTTCGATCTTTTACTCACGGCCTGATTACCGAGATGAGTGCATATATGGATGACCACAGTGCCACATTGCAGATGACTGTGGAGGTTTTGAGCCGTATGGAGGCTGAGGGTATTGTACTTGCAGCTGCTCCTCCATCTTCAAAGAGAGATGCCATGGTGGCATTACTGGCCCGCTTATACTTGGGTCCATAGACTAGCTTTATTTTTCCTACACAGACTAGATCAACCATTTTTGTCATGTACAGGGCATTATGTGTATATCAAACAGTTTTATATCAGAGAAATATTTTTGATTCACTTCCCTGTTTGGAGATGTATTGCCATTGCTGAGTGATTACCACTTCTTTTATGACTCGCGGTTGTTGATATATCTTGAGCTTTTTCTTGATGGACTGACAGTTGAGATGTCAGGGAGTATCTTAGATGGGCCTGTTGATCAGGGTAGCTTGATAGAATTTAGCTTCTGTATGTCTTTCGGTGTCTTGGAACTGGTATTTTATTGGGGTTTTTATTTTTTCTTGAAGGTCAAACCGCGCCGTAGATGGCTGCCTACGTACTCCCGGGTGGAGGGAGATCAGGTCATTCGTAGTTCTGGCTTTGTCTGAGAGAGGGTTTGAAAAGTATCTATCTTGGGTTTTGAGTTTTGATTTGATGAGTTTTTTTTAATTTTTTTTTTGTTTGACCACACCAGAAATGGCTGCCTATATACTCCCGGGTTGAGGGAGATTAGGTCATTCGTAGTTCCGGCTTTCTAGTGAAAAACTGAACCTAATTTGATTTGTAGGACCCGGATGCGGGTATGCATGTGCTTCAGACATAATACCTTTTTATGGTTTCTGAATTGATGATTTGGGGAAATTCGTTCCCGTCCATGTTTTGTAATCTGATAGCTCCTTCAGTCAACACTTCCTTGACAATGAAAGGGCCTTCCCAATTTGGGGCGAACTTTCCTTTAGCTTCGTCTTGATTGGCTAAAACTTTCTTCAGCACCAAGTCGTTTTCCTTGAATTGTCGGATTCAGACCTTCTTGTTGTAGGATCTGGCGATCCTTTGCTGGTATAACTGCCCGTGGAAAATGGTTGTAACCCTTTTTTCATCTATCAGAGATAGTTGATGGTACCGGTGTTGCAACCATTGATCTTCGTCTATCTGAGCATCAATCATCACTCGTAAGGATTCCATCTCTACTTCTATGGGGAGAACTGCTTCCATGCCATAGACCAATGAATAGGGGGTAGCCCTAGTAGAGGTGCGCATTGACGTCCTGTATGCTAACAGTGTGAGAGGCAGCAGGTCAGACCATTCTTTGTGATTGGCGAACATTTTTTGCATAACCTTTTTGATGTTTTTGTTAGACTCTTCGACAACACCATTTATCTTGGGCCGATAGATAACGGAGTTGAGATGCTTGATGTGGAACTTACTGCATAGTTCTCGCATCATTTGATTGTTCAGGTTTTTGGCGTTGTCTGATATGATCACCTCCGGTTGTCCATATCGACATACGACATTGTTTCTGATGAAACCAATGATGACCTCTTTCGTGACTTTGGGAAAAGAGGCTGCTTCAACCCATTTGGTGAAGTAATCGATCATGGTAAAGATGAATCGATGACCATTGCTGGATTTTGGTTCTACTAGACTGATCACATCCATTCCCCACATGGAGAAAGGCCATGGTGAACTCATGTTGTGTAGCTCATTTGGAGGAGCATGTATGGCATTTCCATGTACTTGGCATTGAAAACATCTCTTGACGTGATCATCGCAGTCAGCCTTGATAGTGATCTAATATTGACCTGTTCTTAATATCTTCTTGGCCAGCAGATGACCGCTCATGTGTGGACCACAGACTCCACCTTGAATTTCATCCATCTGCCTCTGGGGTTGTTCTTTATCAAGGCATCTTAACAGGCCTATTCCAGCATCTCTTTTGTAGAGGGCATCTCCGCTTAGATAGAACTTTATAGCCATCTTGTGAATTCGCTTTCTCTCGGATTGGCTTGCTCCAGCGGGTGTAGATCTATCTCGTAAATATTCCTTGATGTCTTGATACCAAGGCTGATCGCCAGGAGGTATTTCATTTGATACTTCTCCGATGTAATTCTCGTATGTCGGGGCTTTTTGAATTGTGAATTTGATGTTGGGAAACCCACTCCCATTGGATATGCAGATTAATGAAGCCAACGTTGCCAATGCATCAGCAAAATTATTTCTACCCCGAGGAATATGGCTGAAGGTTACGTCTTCAAATTCCAGGGATATTCTGACGACCTGCTAATGATAGTGCAGCAAATGCAGTTCTTTGGTGTGATATGCCCCAGTGGATTGTCTAATGACCAACTCAGAGTCTCCAAAGACCAGTAGGTGTTTGATACCCATGGATTGGGCTAATTTCAACCCCATTATATAGGCTTCATACTCGGCCGTGTTGTTGGTGTTGCCAAATTGAAGTTTGGTAGTCACAGGATATTATTCTCCTGTACCAGAGATATGGACTGCCCCAGCTCCGGCACCTTCTATGTTTACTGCTCTGTCAAAATACATTGTCCATGGTTGGACTGTATTCTCTTACTGGAGTTGTTGAATTGTCATGATTCCATCAGCTGGGAAATAAGTCTCCAGGGGCTCGAACCCTCTTGAAGGTTCTTCAGCTAATTGATCTGCAATGCCTTGACCATTGATTGACTTCTGAGTCACGTAGACAATGTCGAATTGTTATAGGATCAACTGCCATTTGGACAGTCGACAGTTCAACATTGGCTTGTTGAATACGTATTTGAGTGGATCCATGCGGGATATAAGGTAGGTCGTGTGCTCATGGAGGTAGTGCTGTAACCTCATTGCTGCCCATGCTAATGCACATCATGTTTTCTCGATCAGGGTATATTTTTGTTCCCCACTGCTGAATCTTTTGCTAATGTAGTAGATGGCTCATTCTTTGCTACTATCATCTTTCTGTCCTAACATGCAGCCCATTGCATTGGCATTGACGGACAGGTACATGAACAAGGGAACTCCATCCCTCAGAGGTACCAATACTGGTGCTTCGATCAGCTATTTCTTGATGGCAAGGAAGGCTTGTTGACAATCCCCATTCCATTTGGTGGAGGAATTCTTCCTTAATAGCTTGAATATGGGTTCACAGGTTGTTGTGAGTTAGGAAATAAATCTGCTTATGAAGTTGATCCTTCCCAGAGACCCACGTAGTTCCTTCTTTGTTCAAGGTACTGGTACTCGTACCTTCCCTCAGGGCTTAGGCATGGGAACTATGTTTGAAAGTCACTCTGGGTAGGTTGATACCATGATAATCCCGGCTTTGAATTGCTTAACAACTTCTTCTTTGACTTTTAGACTCCATTCAGGTTTCAATCGCCTGAGCTTTTGTTTGACTGGCTTGAACCCGTCCTTGATGGGCATTCGATGGATGATAATGTTAGTAGAGAGGCCAATCATGTCTTCATGTGACCATGAAAATACATCATGGAACTGTGTTAGGAGTTCGATCAGGTCGACTTTTTGGTCTGGTGTGAGGTCTAAACCTATTTGGATTTCTTTGATGTTTTCGGAGGTTCCTATGTTGACAGTGGTGGTTTGTTCGAGGTTTGGTTTGGGTTTGTCTTCGACCCATTCTTTGATCTCCTCGGGCACCTCATAGTCATCTTCTTCCTCTTGATCAATAACCATCAAGTCGTAGTCACTTTGACAGGTTGGCATCTCATTAGCAGAGACAAACACATCCAACGCTTGAGTCCTGAAAATAAAAAAACTTTCATCTTAGATATTTACAACTGCTTAACTATATAGAGCATTCTACAAAGGATAGAAAAGTTGCTGTTATGGCTGTGCAATCAAAAGTAAGCAGTAAATGAAAGCAAGATTAAAGGGCAAATTGACTCTCTCTGCCCCTTTACCCTTTTCGACCTAGGCAAGGGACACTGCTCTAGTTATCCAAGGGCAGATCCTCATGAACCGGGAGGATCAGGGATTTGTGATTATCTGTCTCGTCTTGGATGATGACTGAGACATCCTTTATGATAGGGCAGGGTTTTTTCTTTGAACTGATCCCTTTTCCCTTCTTGATACGAGGAATTTGAACTTGATTCTCGTCGTCGCTGTCTGGGATCTCATCATTCATACCCTCATAGTTTATGATGACCCTCATGTTAGAGAATGGGTCTCGTCCTTCGCACAGGATCTTTTCTTTTCCCTTTTTGCTACCTGCCTCATGCTTGAGGGCTTTTCTTTCCTTGACAGGTATGATTGGAGGAAATAGCATGGCTGACACCACAGTAGGGATCTTCCTCATTGGTTTGACCCATCCAACATTAGTGAGATTTGGCAATAGGATGGTGGAGGTATGAGCCTTGGGATGCTTATGTGGGTTTCGGTAATTTGCCCTGGATGAATATCCCAATCCTGCTCTCCCAATTTGACTCGAAATTTGTATCGGGCTCTAGATACCTTGTTGATTCTTTCCTAACCCTTCTCCAGGTTGGAAACCCAAAGAGACCATTTCCTGGCCCAATGTTATTACTTCAGTGGAGACCTTATGCTTCAGAGCTGGTGCCCCGATAGATAGATACTGGATATTTCTCACTTCCAGAGATTAAAAACTTGCAGGTTCAATCCCTGCATCCAATCTGATCACTGGCATGTCTTCCTGTACGCAGACAGGGTATTCTGGTTCGGCATTGACAGTGATTAGGTTGCCGTTGATAATGTATTTGAGCTGTTGATGAAGGGTGGATGGCACTGCCCCTGCCATGTGGATCTAGGTCCTACCCAGCAACAAGTTATATCCAGTGGAGATATTGAGCACCTAAAAGGATATGTAGAAAGTGTGTGGGCCAATCTCCAAGGGTAGTTCTATTTCTCCCATAGCTCGGCATCGCGATCCATCGAAAGCCCGGATGACCACATGACTAGTTTTGATCCGGTTTGGGTTAATCTTCATTCTTTCCAAGGTATCGTAGTGACAGATGTTGAGGGATGATCCTCCATCTATGAGCACTCCTCTGATCACATACCCGGAAGATATCACAGCTATATGTAGGGACTTATGATGGCCCGTTCCTTCAGTTGGGATATCATCGTTAGTGAAGGATATCACGTTGTTATTGAAAACGTGTTCCACCACGTGACGGAATTTCTAGGCATCCATGGTATGTGGCAGATGGGCTTCTTCTAGTACCTTCACTAGAATGTTGTGGTGATCCGCCGAGGATAATACCAAATTAAGGATGTACATTTGCTTGGGTGCATCCTTCAAGTCTTGCACCACCTTGATTTCATTGTGTCCCATCTTGTTGAGGAACTCTTTGATTTTCTCATCATCCACCTTTGCTTTGGCTTTGATGACTGGTTTGATCACCCGCTGAGGCAGGTATAATGGATTGTCCTTTGGTACAACGGTAATGTTGTTTGAGGTGGACCCTTCATCGTTTTTGTAGTTCCATGGGACCTGCTTCAGACTAATAATTGGATACTGAGGTTTGAAAGGCAATATCAAAGGCTCGGGTGCAGCCACCTTTATAGGATTTGGTATTTCTTGGGCCCCTTTCCCTGGCAGTACTAAGGGTTTTAGGGTTGACTCCTTATTATAGGAGATGACAGCTACGGTACCCTGATTCCATACAGTGGGGATCCAGAGAGTTTCTTCATCTGGGAGGTCGAGAACTTGATTTTCCCTTATCAGGTCCCCATTTTCAATCATGTCTTGAATCAGGTTACGAAGTGCCCAGCAATCCTCAGTGTCATGGCCAGATGAATTGGAGTGGAACTGACATATTTGGTCAGGTTTTAATTTTCTGGCTCGAGGGTTCAATGGAGGTAACAAGGCTGCAACCATTCCCTCGTTGATTATCATCAGGAGAATTTCTTCCATTGACTGGTTCAAGTTGGTGAAGTTCCTTTGAAATAGGAATTTTCCACTAGTTTGGACGCTTGCTTCTTCAACCCCTTTGTCAGTACAGGATTCATGCTCATGAAACCGGTTATGATCTTGCATGGGATTGATCTCCGGTGTGGGAGGACACTCGATATCAGACCGGTTGGCCCGTTTGATCATTTTCCTGGTGATCTGATGCTGGTATACGACCAATTTTGATAATTGTTCGATATGCTCTTTGATAGATTTGATCTCTTGCTCTATTAGGAATTGCCTTTCTGATATTTCCCAACTGTCTGGGGTGTTATTGTTGGATGTAGTTGATTCTCCCATATAACGGAGGTACTTGGATCCTTCTCCACTTGTGGTGCTGATCATGTTGACATTCTCCTCTTTATGTTGTGGAAGAGGATTGTCCTGCACATGGGGTTGTTCAGGCTTTATTACCACAATCTCTCCGTTGTCAATCAAGTCTTGAATTTTGTGCTTTAGAGACCAACAGTCTTGGGTATCATGGTCCGGGGATCCGGAATGATAAGCACACTTCTTGCTTGGGTCGAAATTTCGTCCATTAGTGTTGGTTGGTGGAAGGAGTTGGACAATCTTTTTCTGAGCTGTCGAAAGTTTGAATACATTCTCAAGTGAATCCCCTAGAGGGGTGAAATTTCTTCGACGCCTGACCTCCATATTTTTCTGGAATGGAGGGTTTGAAGGCTGCGCTGGATTTTGAAAAGGGGTATGGTTCCTCCTTTGAATGGGCATACTATTTGACTCGCCCCTTGGATTCTGTCCTTGTAATACTAAGGACACTTCTTCATCCTTCTTCTTGTATACCCTCCGGGGATTACTCCCGTAATTTTCGGACTGGATATGTTCAGCGACAGCTTCGAGGGCGGTTAGATCTTTTATCTTTCCGGACTTGAACCCCATTTCTGCTATTTCGCCGTGCTTGATCATTTCAGAGAATGGTTTTCCTATGCCTGCTAGGACCCTCTCGTAATATGGTGCTTCTTGGATGTCAATGAAGGTCATGACTATCTCAGACTCAGTCATAGCTGGGATGACTTGTGCTGCAACCCTCCTCTATCGTTGAGCGTATTCTCTGAATGATTCATTGCTCTTTTTCTTGATTTTGGTTATCTGGTATCTATCTGGAACCAGCTGAGATTGGAAGTTGTACTAACTGAGAAAAGCATGGGCCAGTTCATCCTAGCTGTGGATTTTGGAGTTGTCTAGACGGGTATATCAGGCTCTGGCCTCTCTAGTCAGACTCTTTTGGAATAACTGCATTCGAAGCTTCTCGTCCTCTGCATAGGATCCGTGTTCTCTGATGAACACTTTTAGATGTGTATATGGATCTCCCAACCCATCATATTTCTTGAAATCAGGAGTTCGGAATTTTTAGGATAACGAGCTCCAGGGAAAATACAGAGGTCGGAGTAATTAACACTGCCAAAGGCCTTAGTCCCTTTGATAGACCGGAGAGTTTCCTCCATTTGTTGTACTTTTTTGAGAAGGTCACCAGCTTCCTGTTCTTTGCTAAAGATGGTGATTTCAGGAGTTTTGTTGGTTGTGTCCTGGTTCTGTGGTCCAGGAATTTGAGTCTCGGCCATTTCAGTCTCTTGACTACCACCATGTGCTCCTGGCTTTGCATGGGTTTAGGCCTGTTTCCCTTTAAGGGCCTTGCTGTGTTCTCTTAGAAAACCGGCTAGTTCAGCTATCTAATTTCTCAGCCCTTCGAACTCTTCCCTAGAGACAGGGGTGGATTATGGTTGAGCACTCGAAGTCGGCTTTGTTTTCGGCATGAAGGTTCCCAGATCATCGCAATCTACTAGAGGGGAAATTAATCCTATCTTTCAACTGGAGCGAATCTGAGTGGTGCATTTTCATGAGCCCCAGAGACTTAGTCGTTCCCAGAGACATTACTTATCACCGACCGGGTTATCCTCCTTGTGAGAGGGACACACAGCATACATTCACACACATCGTGCCTCACCGTTATGCATATGATGACATGGGTGCGAAGCACTAATATGGGTGCGAAGCACTAAAAGACAGAAAAATATTCATTCAATGTAAAGACGCAGCATTCACGTATTCATTCAATGTGGAGGCACAAAATTTCACGCATTCATAGTTTTGAAAGGGAAATATTTGAAAAGATTTGAAAGCGGTCTAAGCCCTCTACTGTCCCCAGCAGAGTCGCCACCAATCGACGTTGGTTTAAAAAATCCTGCGGGTCGGGTCACAACCCGGATCTTTTAATCTATTTTCCTAAGTTATCTCTACCCTTACTCTTTTTATTTAGGAAAAAGGTTTTGAAGGGTTTTAGAAAAAAGGCCAACATGTATCACGTCGATGATTTGAACGTTTTACAGAGTCGTCAGTTGGTAGATTTGAAAATGGTTGTACCAACTCAACCGAGTTTTGTTTGAAAGAGGTCCAATTGCTGGACACTGTCGAAACTTGATATTTGAAAACAAAGTTTTGAGCTCGGGGGCTTGGTTAAGTGTGGGGAAGGTGTTAGGCACCCCACAACTCCTGTGTAAACACGGTACCACATCTTTTCAATATTTCCCTTAAAACTGAAATGCGTGTGTGAATGCTATTTGAAAATTGGGCCTATGTTTGATTGATTGATAGTAGTGCTTTGCTTCGTTGAACTTATATACGAAGGGTTTGATTTGATTTGTAAAAAGTGTTTGATTTGATTTGAAAAAGCTTTTCTTTTGATTTGAATTGAAAGTGATGTTTGGAAAGCTGGTTATCAAACCCTTACGCTACCATAGGAATTGAAGCCTGTTGATACTTTTAATTTTTTATCTTGATAGCCTTAAGGCTGCATGTGAATGGTGATTTATCGGGCTGCGAAGCATCCTCGACCACAACAAATATTCAAGTGTCGGTCTCCTCATGGGCATGATAGCCATCAGAGGGACGCTGACATGACAATCCATATTTTTCACTATGTTTAGACCTTAAATCCGGATAACCGTTTTAAGGACTTTTGTATGTACATTTTACAGAAAAATTGGCAGGGTACATTCGTAAATCAGAGTATGTCCATCGTGAGAATCAGATTCTGATCGATTTGATCATGAATCCCACGATTCCTAGGCTCACATGTGAGTAGCCAAGAAACCTGCACAGAAATAGATGTATATTCCAAGATTCCCAGAACTGAAGATTCATTCAGTAAATTCCGATTCGCACGGCCGAAGCGTCTCGTTCCCACTATATAGCGATCTAAGGGACGCGAGGTTGCTTTTGTAACTAAAAAATGCCGATTCATATTAAATGAACATTTAAAGCATTAATTAAATAAAAAGCAAGTAATAGCAATATATATACACAATTTTATATAAAAGCTATAAAAGGCGATAGGTTTTCACTCGCAGGCCCGAACTGGAATTGAAATATATATATATATTTATAAATACTGTAAATAGCCATGAAATGATCCAGGCTTGACAAAAATGATATATATATATATATATATAAATAGTAAAAAGGGCGATGAGTTTTCACACCGGTGCCCATACTGGAATAAAAATTGACATAAAAGTAGTCAACCAGTGACTGGAAATATCACCCAATATGGTGAGGAGTGCAAAAGCAGTAAAAAGGCCACGAAATGATCCAGGCCGAATAGAAATGTATAAATATATATATATATATATATATATATATATTGACAGAAATGCAGTCAACCAAGATTGGGAAGAGAACCCAGTGGTGGTGAAGGCCGCTTATATATGTATAAATATATATAAAAGCAGTAAACTACCTCAGATTTGAAATTCGAGCTTGATAGAATTGAAATATTAGTATATATACAGTTAAATATATACAAAAAAGGGCCAAACTCGGACTGGGAAGATAACCCAGTCCGGCTTGGTCCTCTCAAAGTATGTGCACTCCGAGAAACGCGAGGTCGAAGTCGAAACTTTCTAACTTTTGATCGGAGCGTCCGTTTGAGGTTTGCTATACCTTTTCGGAAAGCCCTCGCCGAGAGTGTCACAATGACATAGGATAAAACCTTTTTTGGGTCCAAGAAGACGGGTTCATAACCAGGTCTTTGATTCCCCGCAGTTTGTCCATTGAGCTGTCTTGCGCTGTTTGCACTCGAGATCATCGTTATGGTTCGTTCTGACCTTGATGGCATCAATTCAGCTTGAATTTGACCGAATCAACTTAGGGTTGGTAAAATGACCATTTTGCCCCTCCCGGGGCTACCTATAGTGTCGACATGGCCTTCGGCTGACTTCCGGGAGTTATTTCCAAGACTTGGATCCCATTCGAGTCTGATTGTCCTCAGTGTAGTCTCTGAAGTTGAATTGGTCGTTCCAGGGTATTCCTTTAGAGATGTTGTAAAGCTTCAGGACTATTTTCAAAGTTGATTTGACTTCCCGGGTTGCGACCGTGGCTGACCTGTACCTCCCAGGTTAAGACCGGGGCTGAGTTGACGTCCCGAGATTGGTGTTCGAGGCTGTGGTTATCCCGGTATTGGTGATTGGTGTTGATTTGAATGGCCCGATATTGAGATCTGAGTTGATTTGATGGCCCGATATTGAGATCGGGGATGATCTGACGGTCCAATTGGAGAACGGAGTTGATTTGATGGCCTGATATTGAGATTGGGGATGATCTGACGGTCCGATTGGAGATCGGAGTTGATTTGATGGCTCGATATTGAGATCGGGGATGATCTGACGGTTCGATTGGAGATCAGAGCTGGATTGATGGTTCAATTATAGATCGGAGCTGGATTAATAGTTCGATTGGAGATCAGAGCTGGATTGACAGTCCGATTAACTATCGGAGTTGGATGGATGGTCCGATTAGAGATCGGAGTTGATTGACGATCCGATTGGAGATCGGAACTGGATGGACGGTCCGATTGGATATCGGAGCTGGATGGATAGTCCGATTGGAGATCAGAGTTGATTGACGTTCCGATTGGAGATTGGAGCTGGATTGACGGTTCAATTGGCGATCGGAGATGATTTAATGGCCCGATATTGAGATTGGGGTTGACTGGAGTACCGATATTGGTGTTCGATTTTGACTGGAGTGCCGATATTGGTGATCGAATTTGACTGGAGTACCGATATTGGTGATCGGATTTGACTGGAGTACTAATATTGGTGATCGGATTTGACTGGAGTACCGATATTGGTGATCGAATTTGACTGGAGTATCGATATTGGTGATCAAATTTAACTTGAGTACCGATATTGGTGATCGAATTTGACTGGAATACCGATATTGGTGATCGAATTTGACTGGTTTGCTCCCCTACAATATTAGTAATAGGGGCAGGAAATTTCGAGTGTCTACAAGCGCAATAAATAATTCGTGTGTTGTTGTATACACTGATAATTTGCAATAGAATTTATTGCCTAGAATATTTTCGTTGCAAAATAAGTTCCGTTATAAAAATCAAATTCTATTTCTATTAGGAACAATTTCAAACGGATATAATATTTAATCAGTCAAAAAAAATGAATCCGTATATATCTCAAGTCAGTACTTCTTCTTATCACAAATTACTTAACAGATATATAAGAATATTAGTTCCGTAATTAATGATAAGCATTATCCAAGAGACATCTTTGAGTTCCGAGATATATGCACATTTGACTTCTTCAAAGAATAATCCACTAATGTAAATATAGACCAATCATGA